>JARGCV010000200.1:0-102500 GCA_034064705.1 Bothrops alternatus | reverse complement strand
CACGGGTGGAGGGTGTGGCTGCCATGGTGCTACTGGGCTGCCTGGGTGATCTGTGGCGGGCCGTAGAGGTGGTGGATGGCCCAGCGGGCAGGGTGGAGCAGGGATGGGGTGGGGGGGCATTTTTTGGGCACTCAGTCTCTAAAAAGTTCACCATCACTGTCCTACATAGTGGTTGTTGTTCCTGTCATCAGGAAATATAACAGTAAAGGTATTAAAACATAAGAAGACAATAATAATATTATACATCAAAATCATAACAATGGAACAACCATATTATTATTAATTTTTTAAAATATTCAAATATTTTGAATATCAACTCATATGCATATGACCTTGATATTGTCATTTTTATTTATGGCATTGTAACCCTCTTTTATTCTGCATGAAACTTTCAGAAATGTATGCTGTTTCTTTCACAAATTTGTTTGAGTTTTTAATCACAGATAAATGCTATCATTCTGCAACAACATGTGTTTGAATGCATTTGCTTCCATATGAGCCACTGGCAAATTTTGTTTACATTATAACACAAAATGAAAAGTATTTGTTTCTAGAGGGACAGTTTATAAGTCTTGAAGTCCTTTTATAGATTTATTATATGTATTTCTTTGGTAATATTCACTAGATTAGTTGTATCAAATATTTTGGGGGGGAACAATGAAATATAAATACTGAAATCAATAGCAATCTCAGCTTTTATGCCATTCTTCATTTTTATTAAAATGCCTTAACTATGAAATGAGGACATAGGATGCAACAACCTTGCTAACGTTAAACAGATCTAATCAGTATTTGGATGCAAGGGGCTGGATTAGATGACCTCCAAGGTCCCTTCCAACTCTGTTACTGTTACTGTATAGTGAGTTCTAGGCAGAAGAGTGATACAATAGCCATATGTGTTTATTTCATTTTGTAGGGCAGCCCATCTCAGCATGTGACTCTGAGCAGTGAACATAATTAAAAATAAAATGAAAAACTATTGCAATAGTACAAAAATGGAAACACACGGCAGCTGAGAATAAATCACACATCATAATTGTTAAAATTATCAAGAAACAGGGCACAGAGGTCCTGATCTCCAGTTTTTATATAGCAAAAGAGGTTTACATCAATAACATAATTTTATTATATCTCCTTTGATCTCATGATGCAACTGAATCTACAGTGTTTCTACTTTTCACTTTTGAATTTGGCTACTGCAAGCTGATCTTTTACTGTCATAAGGGAACAATAGAGCTTAGGTCCCACTCATTTGAGCAGAGTGGGACAAGGGCATTCAAATGCCCTCCCCCCAATTGTGGGGACAGTACTAACCATTTATATCAGATCTCCTTTTTTTCCTTTTCATAAACTATTCTTCATCCAGCATATCAGAAATGGACAATGAGTTTGTTTTAATGGAATGGGAAGAAACATAATTGTTCCTTTGCAAAATTAGCTATTTTTGGAGTATCAGCTTAGTATATTTTCCAAGACTATATAGGTTCCTGATATGATTCTTTTTGTGAATTTCTTTATTCATTGCTGAAAACTTAAACTTTCCTCCATATAATGTCATAATGCTTTTTTCCCCCCAACATGACTTCTCACTGGTTAGTAAATTAAATTATGATTGTCAGTTTTCATGTTCAAATATTTGTGCTGTTTTACAAAATAGTATAACTGGGGTTTTATTTTTCTTTCTTTACATTTGGTTCCTGTTCTCTCATTCCCCACCCCCTCCTTTTTCTTCATGATTTTTTTTTAAAGAAGTTGCTTCCATGAATTATATTGCTTTGCATACTTTTTCTTTCTTTTTAAATACAAATATATATATATATATATTAAAAAGAACAGGGAAATCCCTGGCTAATTAATTTCCTAGAACAATGCGCTACTCCTGGAAAATGTCAATGACTAGATAAAATATCACAGAATAGGAAGGGGTTCTCCCCCCCCCCGTGTGTATTTCCAAGTGACCACAATTTTAATGAAGCTCTGTCTTTTAAATGTTAACAAGTTGTCTCTTTGCGGTTCATTTTATCTTCCTTGTTTGACTTACTGCAGATTATGTTGTTGCTGTTGTTTGTTAGAGAAATTGTAATTATAATGGAAGGGAGGGGGGGTTAAATTCTAAACTTGTTTACTTGTGAATACTTCCATTAAACCTGGGAGGCAAATAGGGTAAAATTGTCCCTAATTTAAATGTATTCATTGTTAGATTTCAGCTGCCATCAGCCAATTGCAAAGCAAGAAATTGTCAGAACTGCAGCGTAAGTCCAAGTTGCTGATCCTTATATTAAATCAAGCAAATGACTACGGCCGCGAAGTATAGTCTAAATAACTTTAAGAAATACCCACACTAGAAAAGTAGCTTAATACAATCAGAGTCAAGTGCATTTGTGTGTCATAAGTCACTTTGTAAAATCATGTTCATATATTTCAATTGAGTAACAAAATAAGAATTCTCTTAGTGCCATAACTAAAGAAAGACTGCAATGGAATCCCTTATCTTTTCAGGAACAGCCTAAAGCAGGGGTTCCCAACCCTCCAGTCCGTGGACCAGCACCAGTCAGTGGCATGCCAGAAACCAGTCTGTGCAAACAAGCAAAGCCCCATCCGCAGGATCCGGGCAGAACGCAAAACCACACCCCCTCCGGTTTGTGAAAAAAACCTCTCTCCACAGAACCAGTCCCTGGTGCCCAAAAGGTTGGAGAGGTAGCCTCCAAGGCTAGTTATTAATTCTCTTGATTCCAACTTATACAGGTACTCCTAATTTTACAGCCATTCATTGGCTGTAAACTGTTCACAGTTGCAGTGGCATTCAAAACATGATTTACGATGGGTCCTCGCACTTATGACAACATCCACCTAGTCATGTGATCAAAATTTAGGTGCTTGTCAATACCAGCATATATTGACAATGGTTACAACGTCCTGGAGTCAGACCATGGCCATTAGTGACCTTCTCAGCCAGTTCCAAGAAGTGAAGTCAATGGGGGAAGCTGGATTCGCTTTATGATCACATGATTCATTCAATAACTGTAGCAGTTTGTTTTCTAGTCATGGCAAAAAGGTCATAAAATGGGGGGAAACTCACTTAACAACTACCTTGCTTAGCAATTGAAATTTTGGGCTCAATTGTGGTCGTAAGTCGAGGACTGCCTGTAAGGAGCAAGTTTTCATGTAGTTCAGAAAAGGGATTCCAGTCCTTGGTATCCAAGGACTATTAATGCAGAATAGTAAAGTCAAAAGCTAACAGCTTCCAGTACTTTAAGCCCATTAAAGATGATGGACTGATACTATATTAAAATACTCTGCAACAGAGCCATGAAATGCCCATTCTATGGGACTATCTTGTCCAGCATTATCCCACACGATGCCTCTCTGTTGTGTGTGGTTACAACTCCCTTCTTTCCTCTGGCTGATCACTGAGTGAGGAGAATGAAGCCTGTAATCCAGCATACAGTAGTTGTTTGGAAAAGGCTAGACAAAGCAGTCAAACACAGAGTGCTTGTTTGCAAAATGTTTTGATTCTGTCTAGTAATAGCAATAGCACTTAGATTTATATACCACTTTACAGCACTTTGCAGCCCTCTGTAAGCAGTTTACAAATGTCAGCCGATTGCCCCCAACAATCTGCGTCCTCCTTTTACCAAGGTCGGAAGGATGGAAGAGTGAGTCAACCTTGAGCCGGTCAGGATCGAACTTCTGGCTGTGGACAGAGTTTGCTTGCAATACTTCATTCTAACCACTGTGCCACCAGGGCCACCAGCCTAAGGCTGGTTCGAACTATTCTGCACCACAGAAGTGATTGTACTGTGAAAGTGTCCAGGTACTGCCGCATTTCTGACTCCCCGATATGATTAGACATGAGCTATCATAAACTTGAAAGCAATGTTGATGCTGAGAGCCTGCGTCCTGACTGCATCTTCTTCCCAAAGAAATTAAATAAATTGCCTTGGTAAGAGATAGATCTAAACAATTCATTAGGAAGAGCAGAGGGCAATGCAGAAGGCTTAATTAACACTGCTTAGAGCTGCACGTTCACTCAACAGTTTAACGATTAAGTAAATAACCAATAGGGAGGATGAAATGGACAGGATTGTAAGTAACTGATTTCTCTTTAATCCTGGCACTCCAACATGTTCCAGCAGATTGGCTAGGAACAGAGAGCATTAAGATATCACTGAGCCCTGGGAGAATATCCCCTTTAAATTGCTGAACAGTAAATGGTTTGTGTGGGGGTGTCACTTAGAGGTGATTTCTTTCATTTAGGAAACTGAATGATAACTTCTCTGCATTATTCAGATTCCTCCTACTATGTAGAATTCCAAACAAAAGGCAAGAAAAAAACAGGTAAATGGGCTTTTAATTGGAAGGCTTGAATCTCTCTCACACAAACTGATTTCCTAGTGAACAGTACACTGTAAGTTGCATATACAGAGGCCACTGCTTTTTTTTAATTCTCCTTTCATTAAATGACCAATTTTCAATGAATAAAATGATAAACTAGGCAATTACTAAAAGTAATTTATGCTTCACATAATTATATACCTGTCAAAACAAGGGATTTGTATTTATATGCACAGGGATTGCACTCTTTCTCCAGGTCTCCTTAATATATTAATTCTCCATAGGAAAGCATAACAGGGAGATCCAGAAACAGGGGCTGTGTCTGCTTCGGATCTTATGCTCTTCTATTAAATGGAAAGCTTCCTCTGATAATGAATTATTTTCTCACATTATCAGCAGCATTCAGGGTGAAAAGAGAGGAAATAATTACATGGTGCTGAAATCTATCTTCCAATTTCTTAGAAGTTTTGTTCATCTGTTTTAAAAAAGCTTCTTTTCTTCTATCTCATCCTTGGTCTGATTTAAAATACTTTTTTGAATGTATCTTCTGGTTGGTGAAGCTGACATTTTTGTTATTTTTCTGTTCCACATCTAGAGGGGAGAATGTTTATCAGATCTACAAATATATATATATATATATATATATATATATATATATATATATATATATATATATATATATATATATATATATATATATATATATATATATATATATATATATATATATATATATATATATATATATATATATATATATATATATATATATATATATATATATATATATATATATATATATATATATATATATATATATATATATATATATATATATATATATATATATATATATATATATATATATATATATATATATCTATCTCCCGGAAGGGTGAGTTCTGACTGAAGAGAGTTAAGGAACTCGAAATAGCTATATCAGAAATCCCTTATTTCTTTGTTAACAATTTAATGGGTTGTCTGATAACATCCTGAGATCTAGTGTAGTGATATCCTGAGTTTTGGCATTGTAGCCTTCTGAGTTCTGTGATGTGATGTCTAGGGCTGAAGGCTATGAAGTAACATACCGGGCTTTGGTTTGGCTCCAAGTTTGCAGTCTAGCTCTGTGTTCATGGCGTGTGTCCATTTGCTTTGTGTGGAGGTCAGAGGGAGGTGCAGCAGCTGGTGATGTCGTCGTGGTTTGGCTTCTGGATGGTGGTTGCATTTGGTCTGAGGGGTGGGTTTGGGCTTGGGTTTGGGTCTGGTGAGCGTGAATGGTGGTGGCATACTGTGTTGTTCTGGATCCGGTGTCAGTTTTCGTGGCTAGGACTCATTTGTTGATTAGGGCTAGTTTCCAGATGTCTGGTAGGCAGGAGGTATCATCACGTTTATTCATGTTGTGTGGGTGTTTTTCTATTTTGATGGCTTCCATAATTATTCTCTTGTTGTGGTGTTCAGTTTTGGAGATTAGTTTGGTTCCTTCAAAATCAATTTCATGTCCTGTAGCTTTACGGTGCTGGAAGAGGGAGGAAGTTTTTTCTTCTTTTCTGACTGCGTTCTTGTGTTCTGCAATGCGTGCATTTATTCTCCTATTAGTTTGTGCAATGTATGTGGCTGGGCAGATTTTGCATGGCATTTCATAGATTCCTTGGTTTTCTAGCTGGATCGTGTCTTTGGGGTTTCTTAAGATGTTGGCTATTTTTTGGTCAGTACCGAAGGCTGTCTTGATATTATGTTTGTGGAGAACTTTATTGTTTCTATGAAGTGGAGTGAGTTTTGTACGTGTGAGGAGATGGATTCACAAAAAGGAACACCACTTAGACCCATAGTCAGCTCCATAGGCTCACCTCTACAGAATCTTGCCAAATTTCTCGCCAAACAACTTCAGTCCTACACAGAATCCATCTCCTCACACGTACAAAACTCACTCCACTTCATAGAAACAATAAAGAAACAAAACCTACAACCCAGCGACCTACTCGTGAGCTTCAATGTCACATCCCTCTTCACCCAAGTGCCTATCAAAGAAGCCCTGACAGCTATCCAAAACAAATACAACCCCCCTAAGCACATCCTAGATCTGACCAACCACTGCCTAACCAACACATACTTCATCCACAATGGACAAAGATACAAACAGATAGAAGGAGCACCTATGGGATCACCCCTCTCACCTGTCATCGCAAACCTATACATGGAACACTTTGAAACCAATGCCTTAGACAAATCTGAACACAAACCCAAACTCTGGCTCAGATATGTAGATGACACTTTTGTAATTTGGCCACATGGGAAAGAAAAACTGGAAAACTTCCTCACACATCTCAACAGCCTACACCCCAAAATACAATTCACGATGGAAATAGAAGCTAACAACCAACTCCCCTTTCTGGATGTCCTAATCTACAAAAAACCCAATGGGTCCCTAGGACATACCATCTACCGAAAAAAAACCACACACCATCTGCTACTTAAACACACAATCCCACCACCACCCTGCACAGATCAACTCCATAGACAAGACCCTCATCTCCAGAACCAAATGCCTAGCCGACAAAGACCACCTGAAAACTGAATTACACACTCTCACAAACGTATTAATCTCCAACAGATTCCAAAGAAATACTATTACCAACCTAATCCAAAAGGAAACACCCCCCAAAGACCGAGACATAGAACAGTACAACGACATCACCCTCCTCCCCTACATCAAAGGCACCACAGATAAAATCAACAAAATTCTCCACAAACACAATATCAAGACAGCCTTCGGCACCGACCAAAAAATAACCAACATCTTAAGAAACCCCAAAGACATGATACAGCTAGAAAACCAAGGAGTCTATGAAATACCATGCAAAATCTGCCCAGCCACATACATTGGACAAACTAATAGGAAAATAAATGCACGCATCGCAGAACACAAGAACACAGTCAGAAAAGAAGAAAAAACTTCCTCCTTTGGTGCCTCCTGCCTTCATTAGTTTTACTAATAACTCAAGGTGGCAAACATCCTATTTTCCCTATAACAGCAACTCTATCAGTGTCGGGCTGATAGAAAATGCTAATAAAGGAGAATATTTGTAGCTCAGGGTTGAAATAAGGGGTCCTTGGTGCTCTCTGAGCTTGCTTGTTTTCTTGCAGACATTTCATTACCCAAATTAGGTACCATCATCAATGCTACAAGCTACTACCATTGATGATGTTACCTAGTTTCAGTAATGAAACATCTGCAAGAAAACATCCAAGCTCAGAGAGCACCAAAGGACAGTTCCCCCCCCCCCAAAAAAATGACTGGCCTTAAGTCTCTCAGCTGGCTTTCACACCTAAAATGGGACTGGCACTCACAGTCTCCCAATTTCTAGGCCAGCATATTAATCATTAAACCAAACTGGCTCACTGTTGATAACAAATTGTATAGGAACCAGCAGTGTAGTGTGGATGCAAAAAGGACAAATGCAATTTTAGGATGCATCAACAGTCTTCAAACAACAGGAATTAATAATTTCATTCTACCTTGCATTGCTCAGACTCAGATGTGGTCTGGTGCACAGTTCTCAGCTCTATATTTTAAGAAAGATTTAGACAAAGTGGAATGGTTTCAGAAGAGGATAAGGTCAATAATCAAGGGATTAGAAACTAAGACCTATGAAAAGATACTGAAGGATTTAGGGAAAAAAATACCTTTTAGAAGAGAAGACAGATGAGTAGGGAGAATATAACAGCTTTCTTCAAATTCATAAAATATTATCAAAAAAGGAAAAGGCCAATATTCAGATAATGTAATTTTAGAATAGAATAGAATAAAATAGAATGGAATGGAATGGAATAGAAGGGACTTTGGAGGTCTTCTGTTCCAGCCCCCTGCTCAAGCAGGAGCAGCTATACTGTCTCAGACAGGTGAATGTATAGTCTCTTCTTAAAAATATCCCGTGATGGAGTGCCTACAATTTCTGGGGGTAAGCTGTTCCACTGGTTGATTGTTCTCACTGTCAGAAAGTTTCTCCTTAATTCCAGGTTGCTTCTCTCTTTGATCAGTTTCCAACAATTGTTTCTCATTCTTCCCTCTGGTGCTTTGGTGAACAACCTGGCCCCCTCTGCCTTGTGGCAGCCCCTCAGATACTGGAATACTTCTATCATTTCTCCCCTATTTCTTCTTTTCTTTAGACTAGCCAAACCCAAGTTTCTTCAGCTTTAGTAGCTAAAGAAATGAAACAAGGATGCCCATTGCCCCCTTTGTTTTTCATATCTGCATAACTTTACTTACAAGATGCTGATAAGTTTTATTGCAAGCTCAGGTTGGACCAAGGAGAGCTCTTAAGGACCAGGTGTAACAATGCAGACAAGAACAGCTGAATATTTACTATCAAACCTCACAAAGTTATTGTTTTGTTTCACAGCTCACCAATGATCTATTGAGAGCTAGGTATATAGTCAATAAAAGCTGGCTTATTTCCGTATAGCCTTTCAGCCTTCCAGAAACAAAATCATTCAGATAAACTGTACTTCTTCCAAAACCTATTATATACCCCCTCCCCCCCGACAAATGATTGTATGTTGAACTGGAAGCGGGGGGGGGGAACTATTCCATCCGTAATTGTTCATCACAAAACCAGTTCCTCAGCAACCTCATGGGACACAATTAGGCCTCCTTTCCAACTTTATTGCCTATGAAAAAAAAGATGGGCCATCTTTTTAAGACCTCTTTTCTAAATACCCAGGTGTGTTTCCAATGAGCCCTGAAATTAAAAGCTGGTGTCCCTTGAATAGAAGGCAAAGACTGGCAAATACCATTATTAGCTTAGCTAAGGATCTATTTGGCAGCTAAGGGCTGCTCACAATTTTAGCATCAGACAACAGGTGTAGATCAGGGCAATAGCTGGGGCAATGGGAGGAGTGGGGATTAAAAGTCAAGATGGTGGGAAATAGATAACTCTTAGGAAATAGAATAAGATTATATACAAATAGATAAAATGTGTATTTTGGATATTATAATTTGTTATGAAGTGAGATAAGGGAAATTTTGGTTACCCAAAGTCTGAAAATTATAAATATCAAAGGTTAAACTGGAATATTAATAAGAAATTAAAAATTGAGTAAAAGTCAATAACAGGATATGGACTGTTTACGAAGATTGAATGTAATTAAGATATGTATAAGCTAAAAAATTATTGATAAATGTAATGATGATGTTCTTATTGAATTGATATAATTAGAAATGTACTAACCTGAATATGAGACAGTAAATGTTAAGGGAAAAAGAGAAGAAATATTTGATGTTGTAACCTGAGATTTGCACTAAGATTTTGTTATAGAACTATTGATTAACCCAGTCACCATGTTGCTTTTTAAATATTCAAATGTAAAATTGGAAAATTAATAAAATATTATAAAAAAAAGTCAAGGTGCCGGTTGTGACTTTATAACTGGAACTCTGCACCTTGTACATTTGTTGTATTTGGTGCCCCAGCCAAAATTCTCTGATATATTCAGCACTATAAACCCTGGGCTCTGACCTCTTAGGAAAAATTAGTAACACGGTTTGTTAAATGAATCTGACTTTTCTATTGACTTTGCCTATCAGAAGGTCACCAAAGATGATCACATGATCCCAGGACATTGCAACCATCATAAATAGATGCCAGTTGCCAAGTGTCCAAAGTTTGATTATGTGACCATGGGGATACTGCAATGGTCGTAAGTGTGAAAAACAGTCATAAGTCAGTTTTTTCAATGCTGTTGTATCTTTGAATGGTCACTAACCAAAAGGATTGCAAGTTCAGGACTACCTGTAGAGCCATGGTGGCACAGTGGTTAGAATGCAGTATTGCAGGCTAACTCTGCTGACTGCCAGCAGTTCGATTCTCACTGGCTCAAGGTTGACTCAGCCTTCCATCCTTCTGAGATCAGTAAAAGGAGGACCCAGATTGTTGGGGGCAATAGGCTGACTCTGTAAAGCACTTAGAGAAGGCTGTAAAACACTATGAAGCGGGGTATAAGTCTATTGCTATCTTATCTTTTTGAATTTATTGCTATTTTATCTTTTTGAATTTATTCGAAGTCTGGAAAGCCATTGAAGCTGAAGACTAGCAGAAATGTGATCATACCATGAAAAATAAAATCTCTTTCTCGCTAAAGCAAGTACAAGAATCCTGTCCTCCATTTATGGTAATTTAATTGAAATATTTATTTCTGGGTTCCTGCAAATCCATATTGTGGTCCAGGATTTTCCTTTATTTTTATCTCTTCAGTATTTACAGTGAATGCTGATCAACAAGGCAAATAAGAAATATTTAAAAACCTTCAGGAAACAGAAAACAACCACTTGTCTTTACTAAACCTTTAATGAAGAATGTGAATCATGAAAACTCTCGCAAACCACAACAGCCCAGATAACAGCAGCTATAATGCTGACTCATAGTAAATAATGCTCTGCATAGTCAATCAAGCAGAAGAAAGCTGGAAGAGTCCTCGGAGGTCATCTAGTCCAACCCCTGCTCAAACAGGAGACCCCAAAGCATTTCGGACACTTTGAAAGTAATGCTTTGAAAGAACATGTTGAAAAAAACAAATGTATCAGTGCGTGCATGTGATTCCTGGATTCAGTACCCAGCCACATCTTGACTGAAATGCAGTTCTAATCTAGCATCGTATAAGTAGCTTTACAAAATCCACAACTTAGGTGTGTTGTGTTTTTAGTCTAAAGACATATTATAAAGAAAGTAGGGTAGAATAGGAGGACTTCGGCTGAAAAGTCTCATATGTAGTTAATGCCATTGATCAAGTTTGAAAGGTTTCACTTAGAAATGCAGAAAAACATAATTCCCTAAATCATCAGTTTTGAAGGGGGGGCCCTCATCTTCTTTTAAACCTGTCTCATTAGAAATAGAAAGGCGAGACTGCCACCTGGATGAGAATCTGATTTCTATGGAAATTAAAAGCCAAAATTTCTTTCCAGGATTAAAAGCAGAAATATATTTGTATTTTAAAGGCTGCTGCAGGCAGCCATAACCGTATTTCAGAACTGTTAGATTAATTGCATTTGTGATTGTTAAAATAAGCAATACTTGATGGTACTTTTAGTATAAATACAATTTGATACACTTCAGACATTTGCTATTTCGAATTAAATTTGCAGATCTGAACAGACAAAGAACATTCATCATTTTAAACTTGCATGTTAGGCTACTTGGCCTACTCATCCGAGTTTCATTGTCAATATGTAGAACATGTGTTGCTGATAAACATGTTGGGCATGTGGCTATTTTACCCTGCATCTCCCATCATGAGTACTGTACTGTATGTGGGATCTGCATGAAACAATTCCATCCTGATTATTAATACTTCTGAACCCCCCCCCAAATTTCCCCAGGGATTATTAACACTTCCCAACCAGCTTATACATCTGTTCACTTTTAGGTCCCATATTGATCAGTATTTAATGATCTAGAGCAGGCATGTCAAACTGCTGGCCCGCGGGCCGGATGCGTCACTCTGAAGCCACGCCCACCCCATTGCCGGCAATGGGGAAAAAGTCACGATACGTCGCGCAACGTCACGTGACATGGCGAGTTTGACATGCCTGATCTAGAGCAGTGTTATTCAACCATGACAACTTTAAGATATGTGGACTTTAACTCCCAGAAGTCCCAGCCAGTAAGCTGAGAAACTGAAAGCAAGGTTTCTCAGCAATGTCTTTTAAACTTCTTAGCCTAAAAATATAGCTCTTCCCTAAACTTTTATTTATTTATTTATTTATTTATTTATTTATTTATTTATTCATTCATTCATTCATTCATTCATTCATTCATTCACTCACTCACTCACTCACTCACTCACTCACTCACTCACTCACTCACTTACTTATTAAATTTATTTGCCACCCATCTTGTATCCAATGACTCTGGGCAGCTTAAAGCATAAAACATTGAAGCAGAAAAGACATTAAAATCAACAGTCATGGCACACAGCAGATAAAATAATTGACAATTACAAACCACTTGCCTCTAGAAGTTGTGAATGCTCCAACAATGGAAGTTTTTAAGAAGAGATTGGACAACCATTTGTCTGAAATGGTATAGGGCTTCCTGCCTGAGCAGGGGGTTGGACTAGAAGACCTCCAAGATCCCTTCCAAATCTGTTATTCTATTCTGTTCTAAATTTAACTTACAAGTTTGCATGTCTGTTAACTGAATGACTTAGTTGTTTAGAAATCTTTGCTAGACTGACTACTGAGGGTAATTTCCAGACAGTACACCTGGTGAAGCAAGATCTGGAAGCTTCACTGATTTCTAACAGTCAAGATCATCTTATTCTCATAGCCACCAGTGAGAAAAGAAAAACTGGGATAAAATTTCTAGAATACAATGCTCTCATAATGGAGTCCATTTTGACTTCACATATTTGTCTTTATTTATTTATAAAGAATACTTCTATGCTCCTTCACTCATGGCTTGCTGCAAAATTTATTCTGGTGTTTTTGAACATTTATTTTATGTGCACTACTACATCATTGAATTTTTTTTTAAAACCATCACAATGGCAGTATGACTCCTGTTGGCACTACAGTATGTGTTTACAGGATATTATGTAACATTTTTCAAAGTCGAAAAATATTTTTAAAGCTGTTACATCTTGCCAGGTGTGCTGAGATTTTGGCATTCCAATCTATAATCTCGTAAATTTCCCAATCTCCAAAATATTGGCCATTTACATAGAAACATATACAGAAGATGGTCTGCAGGACCATAGTGACAGTTGGACCACTGCTTAGGAATCATTCTGTTTAGATGTAGTTTTTTTTAAATATAATTTTTATTTCATTTTTCATAAACTTCAGTTGATAACCATTAGTAACAGACATGCATAGATTGTAAACAGATACAATATACCTTGAGTTTATTTTTAATATGAGGTATGAACTCAACTATTATGATTAGTAAGCCATAATTCATGATTTAACATTATCTGTTAATGGCTTGTTCAACAATTTCAGGATAAAACAAACAATGGCTTTTGTAGTACATGAACCTAGCTGGTATATATTGAGATCATTACAATTGCTCTATGAATTTTACTACTAGACTCATTTATTCTTACACAAATAAACCCATCGTATTTCAAAACTGGATGTTTTGGAGACAGATAAGAATATGTGGAAACAATAGGTAAGGTGTGGTATGGGGGAGGTCTTTTTATAAGAGAGATTTATTTCAGAGAAAGTTTCCTGAAAAAAAAAGAAATGCAGAAGCAACAAAAGAAGAAACAGTGCCACATTAACAAACAAAGCTGTTACTACACCAGAATAATTCTAGTTAGACTTTAGAACTTAATTTTACTAGACATATCAATACATACTACAGTCTCATGATGTTAACTGAAATTCAATTGTTCCAATGGATTATCAGCTTGGCACTACAAATAAATGTTTCCTTATGGCACGTGCAGAATTGGAATGAATTCTCTATATTTAAAAAGGAAGCCCAATTGTTTATTTATCCTGTAATTTAAGATACTGTTAATGGACTCAGGAATGCAATTTCCTCTGGGAAATTAATAATTGTATAAGATTTAATAACACAAGCTAGTGAACTTTTCACTTAATGTCACATAATGTACCTTGATTGATAGCTTAATAATTATAACGTATAAGTATTATTAAGCATAATATATAATTATATTATATAATTATAATTATATAATAAATAAGGGGAAATCTTTTTGGTTTACTAAATAACTGCTCCTTTCAACTTTATTCCATCCTAATGGAAATAAAAACATTCAATGTAGATTAAACAATTTATTTTAAAAGTCTGGCATTAGGAGACTCCTCTCTCAATCTCACCATATATAGAAACTTTTGTTAGTGCATGTATATATAGCAAAGTGTGATCGGAGGGGGGGTGCAGCAGCTGGTGATGTCGTCATGGTTTGGCTTCTGGATGGTGATTGCATTTCATCTGATGGATGGGTTTGGGCTTGGGTTTGGGTCTGGTGAGGGTGAATGGTGGTGGCGTACTGTGTTGTTCTGGGTCCAGTGTCAGTTTTCGTGGCTAGGACTTGTTTGTTGATTAGGGCTAGTTTCCAGATGTCTAGTAGGCAACCACCATCCAGAAACCAATGCAACCACCATCCAGAAAACAAACCACAATGACATCAACAGCTGCTGCACCCCCCTCCGACCCCCACACAAAGCAAACGGACACATGTCATGAACACAGAGCTAGACCGCAAACTCGGAGCCAAACCAAAGCCCGGTATGTTACTTCACAGCCTTCAGCCCTGGACATCACATCACAAAACTCAGGAGACTACAACGCTAAAGCTCAGGAGGTTACAACACAGCCAACCACCCAGGATGGTGCAACACAGAACTCAGGATATCACTACACTAGATCTCAGGAGGTCATCACACAACCCATTACCCAGGTCGTTACAACACAAAAGACTAATGGGCAAACAGCCAGCACCTCAACTACTCAGGATGTTATGAAACAGCCAAACAATCCACAAACAATAGCTCCTACACAGCCAACCAATCCACCTATGGCAACTAAGCCAGCACTCCACACAACCCCACCAATATATATAGAGAGACGGCAGTTCCAATCACACTTTGCTCGCACAAGCACGAAGCCGAAGACCCCAGCCTGAAGATGACGAGTGGGACCTCGTTGAAACGTCACCAAGATACTCCCAATCTTACATGGGAAAAGACCCGAATACACCAAGACCTGCATACCTCTACCCGTGAAAGTTTCTGTCATCCTTAACTGCAGATGTTAAGGTTTTCTTTCTTCTTTGAAGATTTTCTTTTGGATGTGATCTGTCATATTTCACTGTCATTCTTTCTGTGGTAAAATAAAGTGAGTCTACGAGGTGGGATTGGTTCAATTTTTTTTTGTTCCTTTAATGGGTGATTGGCTTAACCCTCTATCTGTTTCCCTGGCAGCTATTATCCACATGTGGTTTATTTGGTTTTGGCTTACTGTATATAAACCCAACCACTGTTGTTAATAAAACATGGTTTTGATTTAGCACATGCTATGGACCCAGATAATTGTGGTTTAGTCAATAAATATGACAAAGTAGAAAAATATCTTATGGTAATAGGCATCTTAGGCCAAAAAACTAAAAGTGATATATGATCTCAGAATGTATAGGATTTGACTTATATTACAATATTAAGTTTTCAATAGAAGAGAATATCTGCAGCTCAGGGTTGAACTGTGAAATCTTTTGTGTTCTCTAGGCTTGATTGTTTGCTTGCAGATGTTTCATTATCCAACTAAGTAACTTAGCACTACATGATTGGTACTGGAGTTGATGGTACCTGGTGACGATTGGCATAGATCATGTTACCTAGTTGGGTATGAAAAGTCTGCAAACAACCAAGCTCAGAGAGCACTATGGACTTCACAATATTGTTTCTGTCACCTTAAAGGTATATTCCAGGCTGTTATGGGAATCTGATGTGACATCAAATAGGTTCATTTTTAAAGCCATAGATATTTTTGAAATGATCCCATCATACTAGAAAGTTCCAATATAACTAAAGCATTATTACCCATGTCTATTAAATAACCAATATGCCATTTATTGATTTAAAATTTTTCTCTTCACTTAGAGATTAGAGTCACCTCATGGCGAGATGGGTGGCAAACAAATTTGTAGAGTGTCAAGCTGATTTATTAGCCATTACTTTTTGGCTATAACTACTGCAAATAGCTTTTTAACATCTCTTTTTAAAAAATTAATAAGTAAAATTAATTTTGGCATACATTGCTCTTGCTGGATGGAAGCTGTGCAGATGAATAGCCCTGAAAAAAAATAGTTAAAATAAAGAATAATAGTCCAAAAGTGAATAGATCCTAATTTTAAAAAGGTCACCATTAGCTGTTTTGAAGCAGAAGCTGAAAATTGAAATAATTTCCTTTTCTGAATCTAATTCCCAGTTGATCAATGGAATATTATTTTGGAAGGGCTCCATATAAGTGCTCCATATGGAGATAAAGCAGAAGGAACTCTCTCCTCTTCCCTCACCTCATGTTCTGACTGTAAAATGGAAAGTGTCAGTTCTTATCCATTTCTTTTTAACCCTGTGACAATTTTATGTTTTTCTTTCACAACTCATTTCCTTTCATTTTGTCATCTTTGCTGCAGGGGTTTATCTGGACAATGATGAATTTAATATGCAGTCGACGCAGCATAGGATACTCAAATTTGGATAGGTAATTTACAATCTTTAGCTTCTGGCTCTCCAAGTTCAAATTTGTAGCAGTACATTTTCTGTCTTTGCATCATTGCTCTTAGAAGTGAATACAAATACCTTTGTTGAAGTAAAAAGCATCAAATATTTACACATTTTCTACTTTGGTTTTCTTATTTTTATACACTTGAGGAACCTATTGTTTTCTAGTTAAACATGACTGGGTTCAACATTTGCCATTAATAGTCCAATATATCAGAGTGGATTGTCCTCTAGGGTTACTCAGGAAGTGTGTGTGTGTGTGTGTGTGTGTGTGTGTGTGGACATACACGGGCAACAGCAAGCATATGCTGGTGCATTTGTTTTGTATCATAACAACCTGAAATTACCAGGTACTCTCTAAAATTGTCAGAGTTAATCAACTAGTTGTAGGTATATACTGTATTAAGCAGGCGTCTAGTCAGATTGGTCAGCAAGTGCAGATATAATTTGTCTTGTATTTCAAGAGGGAGTTACTCAAACCTAAGTATTAGAATAGATAGGAAAATGTAAGACTAGGTAGAATCCTATAGAGATGTCTGCGTGTCTGTCTGTCTGTCTGTCTATCTATCTATCTATCTATCTATCTATCTATCTATCTATCTATCTATCTATCTATCTATCTATCATCTATTTACTTTATTATTAAACTTCTGTGTTGCCCATCTCACCAAGGCAACTCTAGGCAGCTTAATCATATCATTAAATACCATCATTAACCACCTCCGATATGCCACTACCCCAGTGGTGGGATTCAAATATGTGTGAACAACCGGTTTTCTGTATGGATGCTGCTTCCAGAACTCCATTCTGGACCTGGGCAACAAAACATTAGCTACCAGTTCTGCCGAACTGGTGCAACCTGGCTGAATCCCACCACTGCACTACCCCATTGGTAACCCAGGCCAGCTGGCAGAGCCAGGTCTTCAAGCCCTTTTGGAAGGCCAGAAGGAAGGGTGTGGATCTCACCTCAAGGAGCAAGATGTTCTAGAGAGCAGAAGCCACAGCAGAAAAGCCTCTACTAGATCCTCTCAGCTGAAATTCCTTGACCCCCAGAGTCCACATTATGCCTCTTCTGCCAGCATAGGTAGGAGGGATCATCCCATCAAGATGAGCGGGTTCCTCAAATATCTATAATTTTTCTAAACCACTTAGCACGATGTTAATCTCTACATTTACAGCAGTGAGTCTGAAGCATTATATAGGATTTTTTCTGTCTGATAAGCCAATGGAGTGTTAAAAAGTAAGCTACTCAGTTCATTTTTAAACCCTTAGTTACAGAACTTGTTATTTCCACTGTAGAAAACAAACTAAGAAAGCACTAGGCATCCTTGCATAATCATGGGTAGGTCCTTTCATTTCTCACCAAAACAGTGTTGAAATCTTGAAATAAGGTCAAACCTCTCCAAGGTACCACAAAACACTATGAAGGACTTTAATATTTGCCAATATTTCATGAGTTCTGTCAATCCTGTGAGATTTCAACTCAATTTAATGAGTTGCAGAAATGGTGAAGGTGGTTTATTTGGGCAATGGATGCCACAGTAGCTATGCTAAATGATCCAATAATCTGGACTGCCAAATCATGATAACTTCTCCCATAGTTCTTTTTTTCATGCCCAAGTTTTTTATTAATTTTCCAATATTGCATTTACATATTTGAAAAGTAGCATGGCGGTTGAGCATCATAATTCCATTACATTTAAATATCATCAGTACAAATCTCAAAGTATTACAACAACAAATTTCCTCTCTTTCCCCCATAAGATCTACTATCATATTCAGATCAATACAGCTCTTATTCTATCAATCAAACAAAAAATACCTTTCTAATATTCATCAATAATCTTCAGTCTATACATATCTTAAATAATTTGACATTCCTTCTTTTAGACAATAACCTAATAAGTTTTTCTTAACTTTAATTTTGCATTAATATTTAAATTTAACATTTAATCTTTATCATTTCCAGATTTTAAACGATCCCAATTTCTCAGTCTCCTATCTCATATTTAGGGCTAATAATTTTTCTTTTCTTTTCCTTTTTCTACTTCTTTCCTTTCTTCCTTTCCAGAAAAAGAGAAAAATAGATAAATAAATAAACCATCAACATTTATACCACAAGCTAATATACAAATTTAATTATTAGTATTTATACTTCTAAGTTTTATTTAACCTGTGTCTCAGCTCATAACAATATCTTAAATTCAAGTCTTAGTTATCTATAAACATTCAAACTTTTAGCAAATCAGTAACCTGGTAATTGATTTCCCTTAATATTTTAATTTAACATTTAATATTTATCTTTTTTCCAAATTTTAATTAAACATGATTCCTTTATCACAATTCCTCATATGATCTGATGTTTCAAATACAGACCTTATATGTAAATTCTATCATATATCTTAACAAATTAATAAGACAATATTTATTTCGATATTTATATTTCTAGATTTTATAAAACCAATTTTTTTTATCTCAAATCATTACAATATCTTATGTTCAAAATATATATTCTATCCATTTAAATATATTCTATTTTAGATCTCATGTATAGATCAAAACCCCAATCCCTTTCAGTCTGATTCTAGCTTTTTTCCTCTGCCAAATCATCTTTTGTATCTTCGCTTTTAAATCATCAAAAAGATCTCCTTGTATTGTTGTAACTATTGTTTGATATTGATAAAGGCATTCAGTTGCTGTTTTCTTAAAAGGGCTAGCTGGTTTAAAAGGTCGTCTCTTTATTTTTCCAGTTCGATGCAGTTGTCCCAAAGTATTTATCTTGTCTTTCATCTGTTTTTCTTTTTTGTCTTCAAATTCCTTCTGGTTTATAATAAAAGTCCTTTCCTTGTTCTCTATTTATTTTATTCGGATTTGTATGCCGCTCCTTTCCGAGGACTCGGAGCGGCTCACAACATATATATAAAACAATTTTGACTAAATCCGAACAAAAAACATTAAAAATAAAACCCCATACATACTCATCAGTCACACCACAATCAACAATCATCCCCAGGCCTGCCGGCAGAGGTAGGTTTTTAAATTCTTTCGGAAGGCCGGGAGAGTCGGGGAAACGCGGACTTCAGGACGCAGTTGGTTCCAGAGGGCGGGTGCCACAACAGAGAAGGCCCTCCCCCTAGGGCCCACCAGACGACATTGTTTCGCTGATGGGACCCGGAGGAGGCCGACCCTGTGCGCTCTCACTGGTCATAGAGAAGTATGTGGCAGAAGGCGGTCCCGTAAGTATCCTGGTCCCATGCCATGAAGGGCTTTATAGGTAATAACCAACACCTTGAATTGGGCTCGGAGACCAATAGGCAACCAATGCAGCATGCGGAGAGTTGATGAAATGTGGGCACAACGAGGAAGGCCCACAACTGCTCGCGCAGCTGCATTTTGCACTAGTTGTAGTCTCCGAACACTCTTCAAGGGTAGCCCCATGTAGAGAGCATTGCAGTAGTCGATCCTCGAGGTGACAAGGGCATGTGTGACTGTAAGGAGAGACTCCCGATCCAGGTAAGGACGCAACTGGTGCACCAGGTGAACCTGGGCAAATGCCCCCCTCGCCACTGCCGACAAATGATGATCCAATGTCAGCCGTGGATCGAGAAGGACTCCCAAGTTGCGAACCTTCTCTGAGGGGTTTATAGATTCACCCCTCAGGGTAATCGAGGGACAGATAGAAGTGTCCATGGGAGGCATCACCCACAGCCACTCTGTCTTATCGGGGTTGAGCCTTAATCTGTTAACACCCATCCAAACCCTCACAGCCTCCAGACACCGGCACATCACCTCAACCGCTTCACTGATATGGCCAGGAGTGGAAATGTACAGCTGAGTATCATCAGCGTACTGATGGTATCTCACTCCATGGCAGTGGATGATCTCACCCAGTGGCTTCATGTAAATGTTAAAAAGTAGGGGGGAGAGAACCAACCCCTGAGGCACCCCACATGGGAGTAACCTAGAGGTGGACCTCTGACCCCCCACAAACACCGACTGCGACCGACCAGTGAGATAGGAGGAGAACCACCGCAATACAGTGTCCCCCACTCCCAATCCCTCCAGCCGGCGCAGAAGGATACCGTGGTCAATGGTATCGAACGCCGCTGAGAGGTCAAGAAGCACCAGGACAGAGGACTGGCCACTATCCCGGGCTCACCAGAGATCATCCATCAGAGCGACCAAAGCACTTTCGGTGCTGTAGCCGGACCTGAACCCCGACTGCAGAGGGCCCAGATAATCGGCTTCCTCCAGAGACCGCTGGAGCTGATGCACCACCACCTTCTCGACAACCTTCCCCACAAAGGGAAGGTTGGAGACCGGATGATAGTTGGTCAGAATTACTGGATCCAGGGAAGGCTTCTTGAGGAGGGGGCGCACAAGTGCCTCCTTTAAGGGAGCCGGAAAGGACCCCTCCCTCAAAGAAGCGTTGACAATCTCCTGGATCCAGGTACATGTCACCTCCCTACTGGCCGAAACCAGCCAGGAGGGACACGGGTCCAACAAACAGGTGGCAGAACATTCAGATCCAATGGCCCTGTCCACTTCCTCAGGCGTAACAGCCTCAAACTCTCCCCAGATGACCAGACAAGAACATGCCCCTGTCCCCTCAACTGAATCGTTATCAGTCGACTCTGCTATACAATTGGAGTCTAGGTCAGCCCGGATCTGAGCCACTTTGTCTGCGAAACAGTTATTAAAGTCCTCGGCACTACCCTGCAAGGGAGGCCCCGGACCCCTTGGGTTAATGAGGGATCGGGTCACCCTAAACAGGGCGGCCGGACGAGATTCCGCAGATGCAAACAAAGCAGAAAGATACAAAGATCTTGCCGCCTTAATCGCCTTCAGATAGGCTTTAATAAATAAGCTCAATCTGGTTCGGTCAGATCCAGACTTACTTTGTCTCCATCGCTTCTCTAGACGTCTCTTATGGCGCTTCATCCCCCTGAGCTCCTCAGTAAACCAAGGAGACCTCCTGGGGCCAGCACCACGGAGAGGTCGCAAAGGCGCAATCTGGTCAATAGCCCCCTTCGCGGCCGTATTCCATGCCGCTACCAGGGACTCCACCGGACTGTGAATGAGGGAACTCAGTAATTCCCCAAGCGCCATCTGAAAGCCAATTGGATCCATCAGGCGTCTGGGGTGGAACCACCTAATTGGTTCCGCCTCCCTGCGGGGAAGGATTGGGGCCGTAAAATTCAGTCGAAGCAGGAAATGATCGGTCCATGACAAAGGCATGATATCTAAGCCCCTCAAAACCAGATCATTACCCAACTGCTCCAAAAGGAAAATCACTTGGGTCAGGTCCATGGTTGTCATGGCGGCCATGAACTCCTGTGCCAATCCCGAGGATTCGCCAAGCGACGGCAGATTGAAGTCCCCCAAGACTATAAGTCTGGGGAACTCCACCGCCAGCGCAGCAACCTCCTCGAGTAGCACAGGCAGGGCTGATGCCACGCAGCTGGGAGGCAGGTACGTAAGCAATAAGCTCACCTGGACCCCTAGGTCCAGCCTCATAAGGATGGACTCGCAACCCGGAATTTCGGAAACAGTGAGTCTACATAGACTGAAGTTCTCCCGGGCCAAACTAGCCACTCCTCCCCCCCTTCCCTGGGGTCGCGGCTGATGCCATACATGATAACCTGATGGGCACATGTCCGTGAGGGGAACTCCCCCCTCAGGGCCCAACCAGGTCTCAGTCACACACGCCAAGTCGGTCTCCTCATCCATGAGAAGATCATGAATGAGGGGAGCCTTATTGTTAACCAACCTGACATTAAGCAGCAGTTTATCAGTTTCCTCTCCATGTTTTCCACAGTTTGTATTTGTTGAGTATCTAAGTCTTCTGTCATAACATTTGGTTGTTTCCTCTTCTCTATAGAATTCTGTATAGATGATTCTTTAGTTGAAGTCATAATTTGAGCTTGCATACGGAGAGTTTGGATAATTGCTTTTAACATATAAAGAATTTGTTCCTGTATTTCCTCTGTGGGAGAAATCCATTCCTGTCCTTCTTCCATTGTCGTGTATTAAATTAAACAAAAAACTTACAATCAGAGAGTCCACCAAGTAAAAAGCTGAGCTGAGTTTCTTGCAAATGGTGCTTCAAGGTTATTTTGTATCTTATCTGTTTTTAAGGCAATCAACAAGTTTCTCTTAAATAATAGCAGGTTACAGTCTCAAATTTAGCCAGCAAATGTCATCTCAGAGTTAGTTAGATTTTTTCAGTTTTCTTCTCCCCCTCTATTTTAAGGGGGAGAAAAAGAACCCAAATCTTCAATAATAGAGTAAAAATCAGAGAAGAAAAAAAATAGAGAACATAAAGTTACAAGTCTTATAATCCACCAGATTTAAAAAATAGAATTCCAATTAGGATCCCAGTATTTTTCCCAACGTTTTAGACTCCCAAGTGGTTGATAGCTGCTGTTTCTGGAGGGAGGGCTAAAATCCCCCTTCCCTCACCACAGGGGGGAAAGTACTTTAGCAGCTTATGCAGGTAATTAAGTAATTAGGATATAAGAGAGGCAGATCTCACCCAATCCTTTCCACACTGCTTTGAAGTTGCCAGATGTTAATGTGACTTGGGCTGTTAGCAGCCTAGGGATGAGCCATATTTCTATGGCTGGTCCTTTTGTCTGCGGGTTTGGAGGAATTGCCAGGTCTGACAAGAAAATTGCTGCTCTCCTGCAATCCAACAAAAGCGATGCAAAACTGAACGGGGGAGAGAGAGAGCAGATCTCCCAGCCGTCCATGGTGGCGTGACGAAACTGGAAGCCTCCCATAGTTCTATTGCTTCTGTGAAAGTTTTGGTCCATGAATGTAAATTAGAGAATGGAAGACTAAACATCAACTTTAATCAATGGTGAAAAATAAGATGTTTGTATAGCAATTTTAAGTTTCCCTGGGCTCCTTTTCATTTTAAGAAAAAGTCTCGGACTTCCGGTGGCTCCGCCGGCGTCACTAGAGTCTCCTCTGTGAGGCTCCGTTCCCTGGGTCTGTAAAGCCGCAAAAAACAGCGCACATCAGCTGGTTTTTTTTGCGGTGAAAAATCCCCTCTTCGGGCAAAGAAGAGGTGTAGAGAATCAGGAGCAGGGTTGAGCACCTCTTAAATCCCTGAAAAAGAGTGATAGCTCCCTAAGCTCCTGAGGACGCTCCTGCCCAGAGACGCTTCTGTCATCAGACAGAGAAAGACGCCGCGACCGCTTCTGCTTATAAAAATAGAACACAAGAGAGACTGTAAGCAGACTGAGTGAATACAGGAGTTCTTATTGGATTGCAAGTATTTTTTTATTGTTTTTCTGGCTATATATTTCTAACTTCTACAATCAACATAATGCTTTCAAAATGGCGTATAGCTTTCACTGCTTTCACTGTTAAAGGAAAGTGTTTGAAAGTGAAAGTGAATTCTCCATTTTTTTCTCTCTCTCCTTGTTCTCGTAAGCGAAGCTAGAGAGACGGCGGTAGGAATTGTATTAAAGCCAGAGTGATTGTTTTAAATTTAAAATGGAGTGGAATTTACATTCAAATGTTAAATTTATTTTGGATCGTATTGATGAATCTCAAGAAGAAAGGCGTGCAATAGTGAAAGAGATTAAAGCAATACTGAAAGAGACCATTACAGAAATATTAACCAGATTCTTTCTTCCAAATGAAACTGATTTATAACCGACTGCTGAATATTTTATAGTGCAATCTAAACAAGAAGAAGAACAAGAACAACAAGAAGACAGTACTGAGAATAAAGAGAATAAAGGGAAATGGATCTTGCTTGATAAACAGTTCATCTATGGAGTGGAGGAAGAGGATTTGTTTCAAGAAAGGAGGGGATGGTTATTCCTTTTAGATAAGCAGCAAGAAGAGGATTTAATTGAGAAAAAAGAGACATTGATTCAGTTTAAGAAGCAACTTACTTATGGGCCTGAGGATCGGGAAAAGCAAAGACAGAGATTTGAATTGTTATCTCAACAAAAGTTTATGGCTAAGAGTAACAGAGGACTAATGCAAAGGTTAAGACGGTTTATTTGGACTCAAATGATATTGCAAGTAAAGAAGAGAGACTTATTATTTGGAAGGGAGGCGTCATTATGGAGGTTTACCTGGTTGAAGAAAAAACCTAGAATTCGACTGAAGGAGTGAAATTTAAAACTGTATGCAGGAATTATGGGTAATTCAAAATTATGGACTGATTTAAGGACTAAGATTATGAGTAAGATGTAAGAGAAGATGATTAATGGAAGATATAATTAAATTGATGAAGAATGTATTTGCTCTGAAATGATCTAGGTTTGCCATTAGATTGATAGATTGATTGATGGGATAGATAAGCATTATGTGATTTGATAAGGTTGAAGGAATGTAAGTTAGAAATGGAATAAATAGATTGTATTTGTTATGGAGGTTTATCTGACAGATGAGAAAGCCCTGAAGTCGATTGAAGAAGTGAAATTTAAAATTAAATGTAAGGAATTAAGGCTAATCTAAGATTATGGGCTGAATTAAAGACCAATTTTATAAGTAAGATGTAAGAGAGGATGTTTAATGGAAGATATATTAAATTGATTAAGAACATATTTTTTTTAATTGAGGGGTTTATTGATATTATTTGTTTATTTTTCTAAAAAGATGAATTTTTTTAATTTGATGTTCAATGGTTTGAAAGAGGTTGATTACTGGAAGATGTATATAAAACTTGATTGTTTGGGCGATTTTATATAACCTCTCAATGGATTGAAGTGATTTAAGGTTTGACTTAGATTGATGGTTTAGATATGTAAATGAAAATTATTATTCTTAACAAGATGATTTGTTTGTTTTGTTTAATGGATTGAAATGATTTAGAGATTGTATATAGTATATAGTTTAAAATTCTTGTTAGGATTATATAATAATTTTGTTTGATGTAGTGGGTTTTCTTTTGTTTTACCCTGTACTCACTCTGGGAAGTCGGGAGGGAGGGTTAGGGAGGGTTTATAATTTTATATATGATGTTTTCTCAACTGTAATTGGGGTGGATGTAAGAATATGTAATTACTGTCATTAAGGGGTTGCTCGGGTGGCCTCTGGGCACCACATCTGTTGGAAAGAGGAAGGAGGAGTGAAGGCTGATGTAAGTGGAAGTTGATAAGAAGGGGGAAGAGTAGGACGGAGATAGAGAAGGAGGGAGGAAAGTAGAAAGAAAGTAGAAAGAAAGTTGGTAAGAGGGGGGATGAGTAAGGAGGGTGGAGTATAGAGAAGTAGAGAAGGAGGGAGGAAAGTAGGTAGTTAGTTGGTAAATGAGGGGGGAAGGTTAGGGTCGGGGGGGATGTGGTGGTGGGGGTACCGAGCAGTAATGTTAATTGTGTGGTATGATTATTTTCAGTTGAGTTATTAGTATTAGATGTATTGAAAAATGTACTTATGTTTTGTTTATGGATGATTGTTTATTTTAACACTATGATTTGATTTGAGTAGTTTCTTCTTTCTGTAAAAATTAAAAAAACTAATAAAATATATTTTCAAAGAAAAAAAAGTCTCACTCTCAATTGAAAAAAAAGGCTTTAAATCCATAAAACAGTGTCCTACACAAGATAGCTGTGTTTTGCCTGCATAAGGGGCTTCTCAGTTTAAAAACAGGACCGTTCTCTTAATGGAAGCATGGATCAATGTAATTTACTTCACTGGGTGCTTCTCAGCACCTCACACACTCATCCAACCATTCTAGTAAGCTGTTTTTCTGGCAGTTTTGGGTTGTGACTAGAAGAATCTGGCTTCTGTGCTACTAGTACATGTACAAATATATATCTAACAATAAAAAAATGTTATATATATATATATATATATATATATAGTTTAAAATTGTTAACAAAGAAATAAGGGATTTCTGAGATAGCTATTTCGAGTTATTTACCTCTCTTCAGTCAGAATTCACCCTTTCTGGGATTCGAACCTGGGCAGTCTGCATGCTAGGCAGAAGCTTTAGCCTCAAGCCACAGGCTCTGTCCCACTTTGTTAGTAGTCAGGGAGTGGATATGTGTGTCAAGTGGTTATTTTTTAGATTGCACCCTGTAAACCCAAATATGGGAGGAAGAAATCATTCTTTCCTTTGCTTGTTTCAGCTCAACCCAGAGCCATCTGCAAGCACAAATATATATATGTTGTTTAAAATTGTTAACAAAGAAATAAGGGATTTCTGAGATAGCTATTTCGAGTTATTTACCTCTCTTCAGTCAGAATTCACCCTTTCTGGGATTCGAACCTGGACAGTCTGCATGCTAGGCAGAAGCTTTACCCTCAAGCCACAGGCTCTGTCCCACTTTGTTAGTAGTCAGGGAGTGGATATGTGTGTCAAGTGGTTATTTTTTAGATTGCACCCTGTAAACCCAAATATGGGAGGAAGAAATCATTCTTTCCTTTGCTTGTTTCAGCTCAACCCAGAGCCATCTGCAAGCACAAATATATATATGTTTTTAAAATTGTTAACAAAGAAATAAGGGATTTCTGAGATAGCTATTTCGAGTTATTTAACTCTCTTCAGTCAGAACTCACCCTTTCTGGGATTCGAACCTGGGCAGTCTGCATGCTAGGCAGAAGCTTTAGAAATCCCTAAATTTTAAACAACATATATATATTTGTGCTTGCAGATGGCTCTGGGTTGAGCTGAAACAAGCAAAGGAAAGAATGATTTCTTCCTCCCATATTTGGGTTTACAGGGTGCAATCTAAAAAATAACCACTTGACACACATATTCACTCCCTGAATATTAACAAAGCGGGAGAGAGCCTGTGGCTTGAGACTAAAGCTTCTGCCTAGCATGCAGACTGCCCAGGTTCGAATCCCAGAAAGGGTGAGTTCTGACTGAAGAGAGTTAAATAACTCGAAATAGCTATCTCAGAAATCCCTTATTTCTTTGTTAACAATTTTAAAAACATATATATATTTGTGCTTGCAGATGGCTCTGGGTTGAGCTGAAACAAGCAAAGGAAAGAATGATTTCTTCCTCCCATATTTGGGTTTACAGGGTGCAATCTAAAAAATAACCACTTGACACACATATTCACTCCCTGAATATTAACAAAGCGGGAGAGAGCCTGTGGCTTGAGACTAAAGCTTCTGCCTAGCATGCAGACTGCCCACGTTCGAATCCCAGAAAGGGTGAGTTCTGACTGAAGAGAGTTAAATAACTCGAAATAGCTATCTCAGAAATCCCTTATTTCTTTGTTAACAATTTTAAAAACATATATATATATATATATATATATATATATATATATATAAAAATAACATTAATATACAGTAAAAAAAAGTGTTTGTGTAAGGGGGATGTAGTCATTTGAAGTGAAGCAATATAAACACTGGGCTTTCTTTTCAGAAGCTAAAGCAGAAGTGTCAAATTTCTGGCCCGTGGGCCGGATGCATCATGCGGAAGCCATGCCCATCCCATTGTTGGCAATGGCAAAACTCTTCCGATACGTTGTGCTACATCATGTGATGTCGCAAGTTTGACATGTCTGAGCTAAAGCTTGCGAAGCAGCTTCAAAGAGGTGCTTCACATGAACATAACATAATAATAGAATAACAGAGTTAGAAGGGACCTTCTAGTCCAAACTCTTGCTCAAGCAAGAGACTCTATACCATTTCAGACAAATGGCTGCCCAGTCTCTTCTTAAAAACCTCCAATGATGGAGCACCACCATTTCTGAAGGAAAGCTGTTCCACTGATTATTTGTTCTAACTGTCAGAAAATCTCTCCTTATTTCTAGGTTGGTTCTATCCTTGATTAATTCACATCCATCACTTCTTATCCTGCCTTCAAGTGCTTTGGAAAATAGGTTGACACCCCCTCCCCCTGCAATCTCTCTCATCTCTCAGAGAAAACCATATTTTGGAAGATTTTGCAAATATTTGGTAAACTAGCATTGTAAGGTTTATTATTCTTGTGACTCTTATACTAGAAACAGCATACTCTTTGCAAATGGAACACGCTCCTTGTTTAACATCCATTTTCACTCAATCACATTCATTCTGGTGGCATTACAGTTGATCTCTTTTTATAAGGTGAACCCCACAGTGCCAGGTCATTAAGTACTGAGGTGAATAAAGTATAATTTCTAGATGTGAAAATTGAAGTTCATGGGGAAAAAAGTATTATTGTTTCCCAGTAATTAATGTGCGAATACACAGCATTTAAATGCTACTAGAGCCATGATACTAAGTGTATTTATATGGATATAAAATTGACTACAATTAAAGGGGATTTATTTCTCTATAAATGTGCCAATTTAAGAAATTGAGTGGGGAAGAGGAGCATTCACCTTCTTACTGATTTTCCTATAATCTCTCTTTCTCTGTCTTTCTCCCATTCCCCCACTCCAACCTCCAATATCTCTGTTTACAAATTAGAAGACATTGACTGGAGCACATTGACTGGAGCCCTCGACTTACAACTACAATTGAGCCCTAAATATCTGATGTTAAAATAAAACATTTGTTGACTGAGTTTTGCCCCATTTTATGACTTTTCTTGCCACAGTTATTAAGGGATTCACTGCAGTTGATAAGTTAGTAACACAGCTGTTAAGTGAATCTGGCTTCCCCATGGATTTTGCTTGCCAGAAGGTCACAAAAGGTGATTACATGACACAGCAGTGGTCATGAGTCAGTTGCAAAGCATCTGAATTTTGGTTACATGATCATGAGGATGCTGCAAGGTTTGTAACTATGAAAAACGGTCATAGGTCACATTTTTCCATGCCGTTGTAACTTTGAACAGTCACTAAACAAACTGTTGTAAGTTGAGGACTATCTGTATAAGTATTTACCTAGATGTAACTCTTCTTTTCCCGCAATTGAGATTATCAGCTGTATGTATGTATGTATGTATGTATGTATGTATGTATGTATGTATGTATGTATGTATTTACATGATTTGTATGACCACCCATCCTAAACAACTCTGGGTGACTCATAATGTAGAAGCTAGTGCCCAAACTATGCAGAAATGATCTACATGTAATAGATGTTCCTATAATTTCCCATTTGCAGAATATTGGGTTCTAGATTGATGGTATTATTTCCGAAGCAACTTTTTCTACTGTATGATTTGGTTGTTATTCCCAGATTTTTACTAATGCAAGGCGGAACAAATTTATACCATGTTTTCTGTCCCTTCTAATTTAAATTGATGGGGAAAAATTGCCTTGTAAATTATTTTAAAGAAGAAACTTGGGAAAAATATTCACGCGTTATAATTTGGTCACAACTTGGCTGAAAATTAATCGAGAAGGTCCTGTCTTTCAATATAATCTCTGTTTTCAGATTTCCTATCTTCCTATCCTTCCATTAAATTCCAAAAGGAGACATCAGGAGGAACATTCTCCTACTGTGATTTTTCAGGAATGATAGTGTCAAATATATGAAAGATTTTGGAAAATTTAGCTAACTTTGGAGAACTTTGGAGGAAACATTCCATCTTTCTGTCCACACATTTTAAAAGAAAATGCAATGAATATAGAGCAATTGGATGAAACAGCTTTAGTATCATCTAGTTTTTGGCAACTCTTTCTTTTTTTTATATTGCCAGTAAATGTTTGTACATTAATAAAATACTATTGTATGGTAGCAAGATCTTTTTTATGGTCATATTTTTAACTACATTGTGCTAATTGGCAAAATACCATAAAGTAGGTTCACTGGTGTGATTTTATATCAGTATCATTTCTGCATGTTTCACAAATGACCATATTGTTTATGAAGAGTTTTATGAAAGTGTTTGTATACTGTATGAGAGAAAGTGATTGCCCCAAACTCACACTGTGAGCCCCTTAGCCTAGTAGGGACTTCAACACGGGTGCTGCGGCCCAAGTTCAAAATTTTAGCCATCTCAGAACACTGACTTGAAATTGGATTTACCATAAGTGAAAGTAATAAGATGGCCTTTATTTATTTGCTTGTTTGACTGACATAGCTGCCCTTATTGTAACCATAGTGCCAGGCAACTCATAGAACAATAAAGACAAAACTCTGAAACAATCGCAGTGAAAATTCATGGCCCAAACTCTTCTACACATCAACATACCATATTGCTGAACTCAAACCTCATCCTAACAAAACACTTGCTAGAAAAGCCAGCTCTTTACACCCTTCGGGAAGGTAAGAAAAGTGGGAGGCCTGCTGGATAGCTGCAAGAAGGGTGTCTATGGAGATTCTCACTCATCCAGGTCATGGTTGTCCCAAAGGTGCTTTTTCAAAAGGCAATTGGACTTTCTTCTTCAGTTCTGAGTGAACCTCCAAGTGGCCTCAACAACTCTCAGACTGCTAATGACCAGATGACTTTCAAGGAATATAAATATTTCCATTCTCCACCATTCAGTCAGAACTGAAGAAGCTTCTTGGATGAGAAGCGAAATATCTTCAAGGAAAAACAAAGAAAGTCCAGTATGCCTTTTGAAAAAGCACTTTTGGGACTCCAGGAAGGGGCAGCTATCGAGAGGTATGAGACAACATTTAAGGTATGAGACCTGGAGCACACCCATCGCCTGACCTGGTAGGACAGGCAGAAAGCCCCAGGGAGAGGCAGTCCTACAAGTAACCTGGTCCCTTGCCATTCATGGGAGAATCCTTCATAGCAGACACTGAACATGTATGCATGACAAGGATGCAGTGGAGGAAGTAGACTTATGTGATTTTCTCCAGTCTCCCTGTCTCATGTTCGTAATTATGGAGACAGGCAGAATTTATGAATAGGATTGACATACACACTTGATCTATTGATATCAGATTTCCCTGTTTATCTGTTTCACAAAGCTACAAATCAGCCAACAATCTACAAAATGACCTCTTCTTTCATTTGTCAGTTCTCTCTGGAATCAAAGCAGCATATTGAATACCAACACAAACATAATAAGCTAATGATTTATAAAATGTACAGAGCTCAGGCAACAAAAAGAATGGAAAATTGATAAATATTTTATTGTCTTTATACAATAAAATTTTATTTATTGTATAAAGACAAAAGTAGAATTTAAGAGGAGCATTAGTTCTGTATTAACGGAACATTGGATAAGCAGATGAGGTTATCAACTTATTTATTGCATTTTTAACTAACTAAATTTAGTAAAAATGGCTAGGAAGATCTTGCAGAAATTGAGATTTTTTTTAATGTATTGTAATATACCTGATACATGTAAAGTGCTCTAGGAATAAGAGGCAATCATGATAAAATAAATATGGTGTGGATTAGCCATCCACAATCTGTTGCCCGTGTCTCTTACAATCGCCATTAGCAAAATTGTCTTTAGCTGGGAGTTAGTGAGCCTATAACTCCTACATGTATAGAGAGCAAGAAGCAATGGAAATCTGGCATTAAATTCCTCATTACAAAAGTACATATCCCTTCTGTGCATTTCTGTATTTCCTCTTGCTGTTTTTATTGAAAATCACCTACATAGCATAGAATTACGTGCTTAACCTTAACTTAGCTTGAGCCTTGCAATTGCCTTTTTTCACTCTGAAAAGTTAACCAAAGATTGAGAGGACTGAGGATGAGAGTCACACCTGCTTGAAAACTGATTTTAAAAAAGAACTTTGGACGTGTCTGTGAATACAAGTCAACTTGGAGGGTGGGCCAAAACAAAAACAGAAGAGCTACTGCTTAAAAGATTTAGCTCTCAGCAGCATGGCTATACCAAGCATTAAAAGAATGCTGCAATGGATCAGACGATACCAATAAAAGAGTCCTCAGCTTTCAGGGTGAAGGGTGCATTCAATCTACTTTGAATAAACTGATTGTTTTCTTTCCTTAAATTAATGACAGAATGGATAACATAGACTCCTGTCTTGATTAACCTATCATGATCTTGTATCACAGAGTGGACAGCAATGTGAATGATCAAAATCATCATTATTTTATTCTTGCTATCAGGTAGACAGCCATTACATCAAATATAGAAAAGTAAACTAGGCTTGCATGTACCTTTTCCATACTGACAATTTTAGCAGCATATAAAACCTGAGACTTCCGGGCATATTCATGGTATGAAAATAAATAACTTACGACCACCAGGAGAATCCAAGTAGGAAAATACTTTAATAAAACCGAGCTTTCATCAGGAACTTTCGACATCGTCAGGGTTAAAAGCCAGTTAACGGAGGCACCTTAAATAGGGTTAGCTAACGCTTGCACCCGGCTCCTAGACCGCGTCATCGGTCCTAGCTGGTTAATTTGTGTTCTAGTTGTTTCTTTGACATCTGCATTGAGCCCTCCTCAGTCTAGGAGCCAGGTGCAAGCGTTAGCTAACCCTATTTAAGGTGCCTCCGTTAACTGGCTTTTAACCCTGACGATGTCGGAAGTTCCCGATGAAAGCTCGGTTTTATTAAAGTATTTTCCTACTTGGATTCTCCTGGTGGTCGTAAGTTATTTATTTTCATACCATATATATGTATATATATATGATGGGCTTTCTGTTAGAAAGACTGAGTTCATCATTGTATAACTTAAAGTGCAGCGATGCAGCTGGAGGGAGCATAGATCAATGGTTTTCTTTTCCTTTTCAAATTCACTGGGCAGTTTTACCTTTCTGTCTATAGCATTGAGAGTCGGGGTCATCAGAGTTTGTATCTTTAATTAATGCAATGATTCTTGCCCTGACCTACTTTTCACCTGAGCATCAGTGATTCCTGAATTTTTTTCCCTTGGAAATGCAAATATCTAAACCATCTCAGCTAAATCCAGATTAGATATAAGATTCTGCTCAATGCAAAAAGCCCCCCAGTACTTTAAAATCTCCTCCATAATAATTTAAGTTTTGCCATTATACTAAGGAGATTTTCTTCAAGTCGTTTCAAGGTTCAACCTTCAGTTCATTCATATGGTATTTCTCACACTAATAGAAAGATTCATTAGGAAACAATCTGAAGGGCTTACTGCTCAATACTATGCTAATAAGAAGTTCAACGCAGGTGAGAATGGATCTTCTCTATTGCTATTTACTCACTGGTTTAAATATGTGTTAGTCACAAATAAATTACAAAACCAGGAATCTCAAGACAGAAAGAAATGCCTACAATACCAAAGTAAGTAGAGAGCAAATTATGGAAGCTAATTCTGGATAGGGATTTAAGTTACTATGCTTCAACTGCATTACACAAATTGTGTTGTTTCCTCTGGCTGCCTCACAACCACTGAAGTTTTGTCTTCCTAACAATTTTATGGTTCTAACATTCCTACTTTTTAGGAGTAGTATAAGATAATGGTAGGCAATCTGATATTCTTTAGATATTGTGAGCTACAACTGGGACAACCCTTTTCCATAAACTGGGACTTATGGGAGCTGAGGCCTAAGACATCTGATACCAAATTGCCTACTGTGTCCATGGACTGTAATTTGACTCTTCTTCAACACAGGGCATTTTCACACAAGGGGTGTCAAACTGCCAGCTTGTGTGCCAGTTGCATCATAAAGAGGCCATGCCCACCCCAGCTCTGGCAATGCAAAAAAAGTCTTGACACGTCACGTGACATGGCAAGTTTGACACCCTTGACTTAGACCAGGGGTGTCAAACTGCTGGCCTGCGGGCCAGATGTGTCATGTGGAAGCTGTGCCCACCCCATTGCCGGCGATGGCAAAACCGGCCCGATATGTTGCGCAACGTCACATGACGTCACAAGTTTGACATGTCTGACTTAGACAGTTGGGCTGACACATTTTTCACCCAACATTCAAAGGCTTCCTTGATTGGGCGATCAACACCTCCCCCAGTTAACATACATCAAATGCATTGCATTTATGTAAAAAGGGGTGGGACTTCTAGTGCCCATTTGTACCTGCCCTTTGAATCATGCTGATTCCCTGTCTTGCAGATATGCTTGCCAGCATTAGAATATTTGATTCTTTTATTTTTATTTTTATTTATCTTGCTGAACTTTATAGAATTTGTGACCAGACCATTTTTAATTGGGAGGGAGTCTTGCCTCACTCTAGTTTCTAGTTCCAACTTTGAGGTTGGGGGGTTGCAGGAATGGCAACTTCTGCTTAGCTATTTCTGTTCATAACAACTACTCAGATTTTTTTTATTATTGTTTTCCCCTCCACATGAAAAACAACAACAACAACAACAACTGGATGAGGGAAATAGCAACAACTTTTCCTTACTTCTGCATGAAATTCGGACCCTGGACTCAGGCTGCTGCTGCTTAATGCCAAGTCGGTGGTAAAAAAAAGGCTCCCCCTCAGCCGGGACTTAATTCTGGATGAGGAGGCCGACCTGGCATGTGTGACTGAGACCTGGCTGACCCCAGAGGGAGGAGTTCCCCTCTCTGAGATGTGTCCAGCTGGGTTTCAGGTATGGCATCAGCTGCGACCCCAGGGAAGGGGGGGAGGAGTGGCAATTATAGCTAAGGAGTCACTCGGACTGCACAGACTCGCTGCTTCTGAGATATCAGGTTGTGAGTCCCTCCTTATGAGGTTGGACCTAGGTGTACAGGTGGGCTTGTTGCTTACGTACCTGCCTCCCAGCTGCGTTTCAACAGAAAGCCCATCATAATATATATATGTGTGTGTTTTTAAAATTGTTAACAAAGAAATAAGGGATTTCTGAGATAGCTATTTCGAGTTATTTAACTCTCTTCAGTCAGAACTCACCCTTTCTGGGATTCGAACCTGGGCAGTCTGCATGCTAGGCAGAAGCTTTAGCCTCAAGCCACAGGCTCTCTCCCGCTTTGTTAATAGTCAGGGAGTGAACATGTGTGTCAAGTAGTTATTTTTTAGATTGCACCCTGTAAACCCAAATATGGGAGGAAGAAGCAAAGGAAAGAATGATTTCTTCCTCCCATATTTGGGTTTACAGGGTGCAATCTAAAAAAATAACCACTTGACACACACACACACACACACACACGCACACACACACACACACACACACACACACACATATATATATATATATATATCAGGTTGTGAGTCCCTCCTTATGAGGTTGGACCTAGGTGTACAGGTGGGCTTGTTGCTTACGTACCTGCCTCCCAGCTGCGTTTCAACAGCCCTGCCCACGCTACTTGAGGAAGTAGCCGGGTTGGCAGTTGAGTTCCCCAGACTTATAGTCTTGGGGGACTTCAATGTGCTGTCACTCGGTGAATCCTCTGGGTTAGCGTGGGAGTTCATGGCTACCATGGCAACCATGGACCTGACGCAAGTAATCAAGGGCCCAACCCATGAGGGGGTAAACACACCTGATCTGGTTTTCCTCTCGGAGCAGTTGAGATATGAGCTGGGATTAAGGGGCTTAGAAGTGTTGCCTATGTCATGGACAGATCATTTTCTGCTGCGGCTTGAGTTCATGACACCTCTCCTCTCCCGCAGGGAGGTGGAACCGATTAAATGGTTCTGCCCCAGATGCCTGATGGACCCTATGGGTTTTCAAAGGGCGCTTGGGGAATTGCCGGATTTGCTCATATACAGTTCGGCGGAGTCCCTAGTGACGGCCTGGAATATGGCCGCTACGGGGGCTCTAGACCGGATTGCACCGTTGCGACCTCTCTGTGGTAGCAGACCCAGGAGATCTCCTTGGTTTACCGAGGAACTCAGGAGGATGAAGCGCCAGAAGAGACGTCTAGAGAAGTAATGGAGGGCAAGCAGATCCGAATCTGATCGAACCAAATTGAGAGCTTACATTAAGACATATTTGGAAGCGATCACTGCGGCAAGATCTCAGTATCTTTCCACATTGATTGTGTTTGCGGATTCTCACCCGGCTGCCCTGTTTAAGGTGACTCGTTCTCTCCTTGATACGGAGAGAAGGGAGCAACCTTTGCAGGGCAATGCTGAGGAATTTAACACCTTTTTCGCAGACAAGATCGCTCAGATCTGGGCTGACTTGGACTCCAATTGGAATGCAATGTCGGCTGACAATGAGTCAGTCGAAACGACAGAGGCCCGTCTTAGTCTTGTTGAATAGGATGAGTTTGACCTGGTAACTCCTGATGATGTGGACAAGGCCATTGGAGCTGTGAGTTCTGCCACCTGTTTATTGGACCCATGTCCCTCCTGGCTGGTTTCGGCTAGCAGGGAGGTGACATGAAGCTGGGTCCAGGCTGTTATTAACGCTTCATTGAGGGAGGGGTCCTTTCCAGCTCCCTTAAAGGAGGCACTTGTGCGCCCCCTCCTCAAGAAGCCTTCCCTGGACCCAGCAGTTTTGAATAATTACCGGCCAGTCTCCAATCTTCCCTTTTTAGGGAAGGTTGTTGAGAAGGTGGTGGCACTCCAACTCCAACAGTCCTTGGAGGAAGCTGATTATCTGGACCCTTGGCAGTCTGGGTTCAGGTCTGGTTACAGCACAGAAACTGTTTTGGTTGCGCTGATCGATGATCTCTGGCGGGCCCGGGATGGAAGTTATTCCACTATCCTGGTGCTTCTTGACCTCTCAGCGGCATTCAATACCATCGACCATGGTATTCTTCTGCGCCGGTTGGAGGAGTGTGGAGTGCGGGGCACTATTTTACAGTGGTTCACCTCCTACCTCTCTGGCCGGTCGCAGTCGGTGTTTGCAGGAGGTCAGAGATTGGCCCCGAGGCTTCTTCCGTGTGGAGTGCCTCAGGGGTCTGTTCTCTCATCTCTGCTTTTTAACATCTACATGAAGCCGTTGGGTGAGATCATCCGCCGACATGGGGTGAGTTGGCATCAGTATGCTGATGATACTCAGCTTTATATCTCTACCCCACATCATTACAGTGAAGCAGTGGAAATGATGAACCAGTGCCTGGAGGCTGTTGAGGTCTGGATGGGTGCCAACAGGCTCAGACTCAATCCCGACAAGACGGAGTGGCTATGGGTTTTGCCTCCCAAGGACAATTCTAACTGTCCATCCATCACCCTGGGGGGAGAAGTTTTGTCCCCCTCGGAGAGAGTTCGCAACTTGGGTGTTCTCCTCGATCCACACCTAAGCTTAGAACATCATTTTTCAGCTGTGGCATTCGCCCAGGTTCGCCTGGTGCGCCAGTTGCGACCCTATTTGGATCGGGAGTCACTCCTAATAGTCACTCATGCCCTTGTCACCTCGAGATTCGACTACTGTAATGCTCTTTACATGGGGCTACCTTTGAAAAACGCTCGGAGACTTCAGGTAATGCAAAATGCAGCCGTGCGAGCAGTACTGGGCCTGCCTAGAAATGCCCGCATCTCGGCATCACTCCGCGAGCTGCATTGGCTGCCAATTGGTCTCCGAACGCAATTCAAAGTGTTGGTTATGACCTATAAAGCCCTTTATGGCAATGGACCAGGTTACTTGCGGGACTGTCTTCAGCCTCATGAATCCCAGCGACCAGTTAGGGCACATAGGGCTGGCCTCCTACGGGTCCCATCTATTAGGCAGTGTCATCTGATGGGTCCTAGGACAAGGGCCTTCTCCGTTGCTGCCCCAGCCCTCTGGAACCAACTTCCCTCAGAGGTTCGTACTGCCTCCTCCCTCCTAGCTTTCCGGAAGCTTTTGAAGACCTATTTATGTCGACAGGTTTGGGGGGTATGAACTGTGTTCTGCCCCCGGGCCGAGGAATTGTGCTTCCATCGTTGATTGTGTGTTTGACTGTGTTTGCATGTTGTATGTATGGATTTTTAGACTGGTTGTTATCATTATTATTGAATTTTTTATTTGTAGCTGTGTTGTTGTTGTGAGCCGCCCCGAGTCTCAGGAGAGGGGCGGCATACAAATTTGATAAAATAAATAAATAAATAAATGAAGTGCGGATGAGATCATTTTTGTTACTATGGAAACTCAGTTGGCTGGCTTTTTGTATCTTCCTTCAATAGCTGGGGAATACTTTTATTTTGTAAAACAAGGAGAGCTTACAAAAGAAAAGGAATTGTAAATGTTAAATGCTTTCAACTAGTTCAGAAACTACTACCTTACCTTTAAAAATATACAGGTAGTTCTCAATGTATGACACAATTGAGCCCAAAGTTTCCATTGCTAATCAAGACAGTTAAGTGAGTTTTGCCCCATTTTGTGAACTTTCTTGCCACAATTATTAACACAGTCGTAAAATAACTCTGGCTTCTCCATTGCCTTTGCTTTGTCAGAAGGTCACAAAAGGTGATCACATGATCCCGGGACACCACAACTGTCATAAATACATGCCAGTTGCCAAGCATCTGGATTTTGATCACATAACCACAGAGATGCTGCAACAATCATAAGTGTGAAAAACGGTCATACATCACTTTTTTCAGTGCCTTTTAACTTTGAACAGTCATTAAATGAAAGTCAAAGACTGCCTGTATTCCTATTTTAATGATTTTTCTGTAAGCTTTATGTATACTCAACCCTTTAAAGTCTAATCTGACCGCATCTTCATATCTTCCTGTTCTGTATCTCTAATATATTTGTTTAATGTTGATCTCTCTATTTCTGTTGTCTTAAGCTCTACTGGTATGTATCCCAGTGGTAACTGTCCACAGAGCTAAATTCGTTTTTTTTAGTGTTCAATCTATCTTTTATATTTTTTTAGTTTCTGTTTTGTCCAAATCTTTTCTTTTTTTTTCTTCAGCTGCTCTACTTGTGTGTTCCTGACTGGGCTTCCTGACATTTCTCTTCTTCCCAGCCTTGGTTCCTTCCGTTTCCTCACACTAAATCTGAGGAAAGGGGGAGAAAGGACCACTTTCTCAACTTCTGTTTCCTTTCCTGAGGCCTATTTCTGAATAGGGTTGTCTACCTTTACTTTTACTTTTTATTTTTACTCCTAGCTGAGGCTTTGTCTATTCAGCCTTCATGAGGCCTACATTTGAGAGCTCCCAGATGCTCTAGTCATCTTGTTTATGCAGATTCACAGTCATCCAGGTCATAGTAGTCATCTTGTCTCCTTCTCCTGCCCTATCTGCCCAATATAGATTGGCCAATGCTGTTTGATTGGCAGTTGGGTAGACTTAGTATCTGCTCAGGCCATTTGTGCTTCCATAAGGCAGTACAGATGCAACCTGATTGCAGCATTTTGATCAATCACAATATTTTAAAAATGTGCATAGATTATGCTGAAACATTTTATTTTGTATATCATTAGTGGTATATATTTATATAAATAAATAATCAGTGTTATTTTTCTCCGTCCTTTCATAATTTCCAAAAACAGCGTAGCACATAATTAGCACAGTGGGTTTTTTGCCAAAATATAGTGTAGCACAGTGCTTTTTTGGCTGCATTCGAAGCACATGTTGCCTTTAGTTTAGTAAATTCTCTTTGCATTCTTGATTGGCAAGTTTTAAAAAGACAACCTGGGACATTCTGACATATAAGTTTCCACAGGGGAAAGTGGTACTTGCTGTTATAATCCAACATTCCTGACCTTTGCTTTTTTTTTTTTTTTTTTTTGGCGGAAGAGAGGGGGTATCATTGCAAATGCGAACTTTATAAAAAATGGTCATATTTGCATTTTGAAAGGAAATTAAGTGTCTGAAGGGAATAAATCCAACCCTGAAAATTGTACTAATCCCAAATGTAATTATCCCTGTAAGTATGTCCCTGAAAGTTTTATATTGTGCCTTTTCAATTCTTAATGTTACATTCTATACCTTAACTCACTGTTTGAATGTTTAGAAGAATAATCATTGTATCCTGCCTGGTGACAGTAACTCATGCTTTAATCACCGCTCTGCTAGACTATTGTGGCCTTTGGATACAGATCCAAAGCTGCAGCTGATACAAAACACAAAAGCTAAATGCAGAGCTTTTAAGTGCCTTCCCTGACAGATCAACAGATCAGCCAAGCTTTCTGGCCAATGCTTCAGAAAATATCTTGTCAGAACAGAATCTGCCCAACTGGTCTAGTACCTGTGAGATGATTTGGTTGCTTTTTTGTGGGGGAAGAGGATAGTTATACAATAAGCTTATCCTATATTTTTATGACATACTTTGAGATCTTCCCAGCACCTCCCAATTTCTTTGGCTACCCATATACTCCCATATACTCCTTAGTGGTTTACGAAGGCCCACTAATATACATATGACTGATAAATATCTAGCAAGACCAGGGACCATGATATTGCACATCAAGAGTTAGAATCATGGCAGCTGATTGTGCAGGCATAACCATCCCCTGCTTTAATTATAAGCATATAAATCTGAATCCAATTATGCCAATAGCACAGACCTTCATCTATCCTGTATTTTTAGCAGCAGCCAATCAATTGTCTCTGGAAACACTATAATTAAGAAATGCAGGTAATATCTTCTTCATCACCCCAAGCTAGAAATGCTACCAACTTTTTTTTTTAAAAAGATGCATATAAACTTCTTTATGTTCATATCTCTATTTTATAAATTATTACTTTATAGATTATTTTAAAAGATGTAGCAAAAAATAAATCAGCAAAAATGGAAAACTGAAAACACGATTAACATCTGAGGTCAGAGAAATTCCAGTTTGCCACATCCAACAAGGAGTGTGCATGCATGACTTCTGAATTGATTGGAACAACATCAAGCCAGGCAAAAGGCATGCCCCCTATACATATACAATGGCTAAAGCAAATAGAACTTGACAGTGTGGAACGAAAGGAATGAATTCAATAGTACAACACCATATAACATAGGGCTCCTTTCTCGTAGCTGTCCTAAGCAATGAAAAGTACAAGTCAGCCTTTGATATGGAAGGGTTGGAGCTGTTTATATCTGAAAATGCAGTGATTGAGATGACACAGCTAGTATGCAACAATGACCATAGACCACAATGAACAATTGTTGCTCTGGAACCTGCCTGGCCTTTTGTGCACCAAATTGCTAGAGATAATACTTGGGAGTATGATGTATGTGCTGAAAGAATCCCAGCCAATCCATGATATTGTAGGAGGACAGCCACGTTACTCTACAAACCATGTCACTGCTAGTACCTTTTCTTACTAATGAATAATATTTGTTAGTTGGAAAAAGTGCTATCAAGAGTCTGTATACATATACAAATATATAATTAATAAAAAAAATTAAAAAGCAAAAAAAAAGAGTCCTGATTGATCTGTGATCAATTCATGGAAGTTCAAGCTGTCACAGGGTACTAATCCCCATGGCAATGTACTGTCTAGACTCGAGATAGTACACATATGGGCAACATTCCTTAAATTCTGACTGCTAAGGATAAACAGTAGAGAGTTTATGAAAGTATCTACCTTGGTCTTTATCTTAGGTTTCCCTTCCTAGTTAATTTTTATCTTTATCTATAGTTATCTTTAAGAGCATGGTGGCACAGTGATTAGAATAAAGTATTGCAGGCTAATTCTGCTGACTGCTAACTGACAACACTTCAGCAGTTTGATTCTGAATGGTCAAGGTTGACTCAGCCTCCCATCCTTCCGAGATCAGTAAAATGAGGACCCAGATTGTTGGGGGCGATATGCTGAGTCTGTAAAACGTTAGAAAGGGCTGTAAGGCACTATGAAGCGCTATATAAGTAAGTGCTATTGCAATTTATGAATTTGGATATTGGTGTACATTATTATTTTTCTTTTTGACTCAGGTTGAAAATTATCCAGTCCTTATGGTTCGAGTAGGATATCAAAACTGTGGATAAGTAACTGGGTCCTTGACCTAATCCTCCTGAGGTCTTCCTTTGGTTCAATGTGTTTAATATAAGATGTCTCAAATCACTATAAATGATCATCAAATGAACAGTTTTCCAAGAAAAGAAGCAAACAAATGATTTGGAGGCAGCTGAGGAGAACCACAGTGTGCAGATTATCGGAGAAATTCAGAACAAATTTTAAACTGGAAAGCAAAAGGAGACGCAACAGCCTCATAAGGGTTATTAATCTTCCAAAGGTTGTTGAAGTAACTGCAACAAACACACTGCAGAGGAAACACTTAAAGCTTAATGAATATTGTTACCTTGATGCTTAAAAATCTCCCACATCTCTAATTTTACATTCAGTGGCTCGAAGTCCTTGAATTCAAACAAGGACACATTTGTCATATTTGTGTTTTGCATGTGTCTGACATCTCCATTTCCATTTGTTCTTGGTACAAATTTTGAGGGTGTATTAAATATAAAGTTCCATGTCCTTTTCCACACTGGCAGCCTGGCAAACCAAATGGGGTGGTGCAATAATCATTATGTGTTGTATCGGTGGCTATAATTCAGTGGTGCCTTGGGTGAACCGTCTCTGTGTTAAGTGGTATAAAAAACAGGCTTCTTGTTTCACTCTCATTGATCATATTAATGTTTATCACTTTTATTGCTGCTAATTCATTTTCAAAGAATTGCTTCTTTGCCTCTGAATATTTACAGGTAAATATACAAGCCAGATACAAAGTGGTATCTCCCAAAGGACTGTGAAAGGACTGTTGTAAGCAGGAGATAGGTGGTGGTGCATCCTTCCCTCTCTGATCACCTATCCGTTGTTTACAACACAGTCCTTTCAGTAGTTCCAAGAAGATTCTACACCCATTTGCACTATTCAGGTGTCCCTGAGGGCATAGATAAACCTCCAAGTGGTCTCAACGACTCTCAGAGGGAGTGCTAACAACCAGAGAGCTGCAAGGAATATAAATCCTTCCATTCTCCACCATTCAGTCAGAACTGAAGAAGCTTCTTGGATGAGAAATGAAATGCCTTCAATGGATGACTGAGAATCTCCATAGACATACAAGATGGTATAGTTAGCTGTCTCCATGTCAGGATAAGAGACCACATATAGATGCATACAACATCTATAGCTCAGAAGTAATATGACTGGGGCTGATAACTGGTTACAGGGACAGAATCCTCTGTCTATCCTTAGATATCTAGGAGACAGATTATTCTAAAAATTAATGATTGTTCCAGGATGGCTTGAGTTTTGAGTCAATAGCCTGGACTGACAATAAGTTTTAACTTATACCTGACATATATATTTTTTCCAAGGTGACATCTGAACAACATGACTGACCAGACATCTTTGAATGCAAGGTGGAAGGTTTTGTTGTGGAAGACTTATTTCTGGAGATAATTGGAGCTGAGATGATTTTGCCTATTAACACATGAGACTAGGACACATTACATTGAAGAACAAATTAGTTTACTAGCAGTACTGGAAGCAAACAGGGGTGGGGTTACAATTCTTATGCAAATTAGGGCAGGGTTATATTATAAATGCAAATTAGAATATACATGTGATTGGCTATAAACACCCAGGCATTTCATTGGATATAAAGCATCATGTGCCTAGTGAGGTCAGTGAAATTATTTGGATATAGCTATGAGGTGATGAAGCAGGACTAGAAGACAATGGGGTTTTGAAAGAAGAAACAGTGTTTAATTTTTCTCATTTTGCTGAAAATCTTTGTAAAGGAATTTGTTCATTTATTTACAGGATTTATGTGGCCACCTATCTCATGTGATGACTCTGGACAGCTCAAAACAACCCATTAGAAACATAGTTAAGAACAAAAGTATTGCCCCCCTAGGTGTGAGATCAATCATCTTCACAACTCAACCCCAACCCAAGCCCAGTGGTGGGATTCAGCCAGTTTGCATCAGTTCAGCAGAACTGGTAGCTATTTTTTTGTTGCCCAGGCCTAGAATGGACTTCTGGAAGCAGAATCCACAGAAAGAACGGGTTGTTCACATATTTGAATTCCACCCCACCCACACCTGTGGGAAGAGTCAGTTCTTCACAACCCTCCAGAAGACTAAAAAGCTAGGGATCCCTTGGGTCTCAGGGAGGAAACTGTTCCAAAGAACTGAGATGGCTGCCAAGAAGCAACCCTCTGAAGTCCTACCAGATGGCCAAATTTAAGGAAAAGGATCTGGAACATGCCCACCCTGTGTAATCTGATAGAACAGGCAGATACACATGCAGGAGAGGTGGTCCCAAAAGTAATTTAGCCATTGCTATGTAGGGCTTTATGGAGGATTAACCAGTCACCTCTTGGAATCAGCTGTCTCTTTAGGGAATATGGGGATTTTAATCTTTATAGAATAGAATTCTTTATTGGCCAAGTGTGGTTGGACACACGAGGAATTTGTTTCTGGTGCATAACCTTTCAGTGTACATACAAGTAATAGTGATAAATCATGATCACATACAACATGAAAATACATTAATCATAAATTGTGAAATACAACACTTCATCATAAATCATAAGATGCAACAGTTAGTGATAGTCATAGAGTACCAGCTTGGCAAACAATATAAATCATACTAGGGTACAAAACCCCCCAATATAAATCGTAAGATACAAGCAGCAAAGTTATAATAAGAAGATAAGAATAGGTAATAGGAAAGATGAGGAGTATCATAGTAATACAGCTTTATTAAGTATTTTGACAGTGTTGTAGAAATTAGTTGTTAAGTAGAGTGACTGCATGGGGGAAAAAACTGTCCTTGTGTCTAGTCGTTTTGGTGTGCAGGTCCCTATAGTGCTGTCTTGAGGGAAGAAGTTGAAATAGTTTATGTCCAGGATGTGAGGGGTCTGTAGATATTTTCACAGCCCTCTATCTTGCTTGTGCAGTATACAGGTTGTATACTAACATTGGATGTTCTTGCTTTGACACAGGTCCTCAATGGAAGGCAGGCTGGTAGCAATTGTTTTTTTTCTGCAGTTCTAACTGTCTGTTGAAGTCTGTGTCTGTCTTACTTGATTACAGTTCTGAACCAGACAGTTATAGAGGCCAGTTTCTATATTTAAACACAGAAGTCATATGGCAGGGGTGTCAAACTGCCAGCCCACAGGCCGGATGCGTCATGGCGAAACCATGCCCACCCCATTGCCGGCAATGGAGAAAAAGTCACGACACATCATGACACGTCACATGATGTTGCGAGTTTGACACCCCTGTCATATGGTCTGTAGTTATAGTTTGTCATATAGATTAGGACCAACAAAACTCCTACTTCCCCAGAAACCCCAATAACACTTCTGTTATTATTTCCCAGTGTTGAAGTGCAAAGGAAAGACAATCTTCAGATATTTTTTTCATCCTTACCTGTCAGAAAGTCTGTTTCCTTTTTAAAGCAATTATATGTCATGTTCTTCCCTGCTATCTCCTATACATAGAGATCCTACACAGTTTCATGCTCCCCCCTTTTTAAAAAAAAAATTGCCTCGGAATCAATTGGTCTTCTTCTTTTTCCTCCCAACTTGATGTGTTCTAGATGCATTGTCTTCAATTTTCATAATTTCTCAGACTGGAGATAATGGCAATGTGAATCCTAAAATACCTGGAAAATAGGTGGTAAGAAATGTTTAGCTGACTAATTCAACTTCCATGTTACCTTCACCTCTCCTATACTATTTTTCTCTTTCATGTTATTTTCTCTCATTTATATGAAAGTTTACCCTTAGTTATTAACTCTAGGACCTCTCTATCTCACTCTTATATAATTACAGATCCAGGCAATTTGGTGGTATTTTGTAAGTTGTAGAGATGTGTGAGCAATTTTGGAACCAGGCTGAGAAAGAATTCAGTGGGGCCAGAAAAGGCAGCACAATTCAGACGTGGGGTCAACTGTGAAAAAAATGATTCAAAAAGACTCGGCTTTAATTGACTTGCTGTAAATCAGTCTGGGATTTTGTGTTTATAGTTTGTAATACAGGCAGTCCTCAACTTACGATTACAAGCGGGACCAGAATTTATGTTCCTAAGCAAGGCAATTGTTAGGTGAGTTGCAGTCAATTTTATGATCTTTTTTTTTTGCCCCAGATGTTAAATGGTTTGCTTTGGTTGTTAAGTGAATCACATGGTCATTAAGCAATTCCAGGTTCCCACATTGATTTTGATTGTCAGAAGCTGGCTGGGAAGGTTGCAAATGGGTTTATCATGACCCCGGGATGCTGCAACCATTGTAAATACATGCCGGTTGCCAAATACCCCAGTGTTGATCATGTGACTATGGGGAAGCTGTGATGGTTGTAAGTCATTTTTTTCAGCATCACTGTAACTTTGGACAGTCACTAAATGAATGGTTGTAAGTTGACCTGTTTTTATGTTAAAGAGGCCTCTGGGAAACTAGTCTTGTTCTTGCTTCTTGAGTTTCCAGCTACATGGGGCTTGAAATAACAGGTAGGTATTCAGATCTGAAACCCAAAAGATATTTTGAATCAGATACGGGCACATTTTTTTTCCTATCAATGGACCTTAAAGAAGTTTCATGTTTTCCTGATCTTGCATACTTTATGAACCCTGAAAAACCCTTTTGCCTTCTGGAGGCATTCAAGAGGCAGGGACAAAATTGCAGTTTTTTAAAGATGCTGCTGAAAACTCTGTGTATAGACCGATGCCAGATCTGAAACATCTTTCTCACCTACCCAAAAATACCTGCACATCCCTAATAAATTACTGTCATTTAAAGATAAGACTATCCTCCCCGTGTTTGTTGAAAGTCTACCCAAGCTTTTCACATATGACAGCAATCCACAAGTTATTACAAATGTCTTGTGTGTTACTGCAGCTCTATCAGAATATATGTACTACCTGTTATATACACATGGTGGGATGTCACATGTTGGGTTAGCTTTGTGACAGTTTTTTTAAAAAAACATTTCACTGTGTTCTTTGATTATTAATCATGGTTAAATAAGATGAATCGCTCTGAGAGAACCATCTCTCCGGCTGTGACAGTTTCTGTTTTTCTTTCTTGGAAGGGTTCCAAATGTATCAGAAATTAAAATGAGCTTAAAGCTGGCAATGGGTGGAGGTGGTGAGGGTGGTGAAGGAAATAAATCAAGAAACGCGTTCAGTATAAGTTACGGTTTGAAAACTTGCATTAAAAGAATGATTGATCTGTTGTTCGTCATACTATTTTATCCTGCCTTTCACACCTCTGTCTGAAGCCTCATAGATTAGGGAACAAAGTGGCATTGATTACTCTCTCAGTAAGAACAAGATTGTCCTTTGGGGAAAATCAGCTTCCAAAGATAGCCTCCAGAATTCCAGAAACTCTAAGAGTGACACATGACTTAATATTTACCTATTGTCCTTCTTTTGAAAACCAAAGGTGGGAAAAAAAGAAGAGAACGATATTGATGCTTTTAAAATGTATAGTTCAAAGACAGTGGACAGGAACCATTTGCGCTTCACCTTGAAATGCAGACAACACAAACTCAACCGACAGACCATGCCTGGGTTCAACAGGGAAAGAACACATGGCAGACAACATCATGCAGAAAGCACAGCTCCAACTTCTCAAAACAAAAGATTAAGACAGATTAATTTTACAATTTAGGTTTGGAAAGAGAGGAGGACACAGAATTTACAAAGAAGGCACAGCTAGCATAACACAACAAAAGCAAAGAGGCCATCTACATTAAAATTGAAAAGCCCTCTCTCAACAGAGCCGGTGGGATACAACACCACCTATCTCCTGTTTATAACACAGTCCTTTCACAGTTCCAAAAAAGTTCCACACCTATTTGCACTGGTCAGGTGATCCCGAGGGCATAGATGAACCTCCAAGTGGCCTCAATGACCCTCGAAAGAGGGCTAACAACCAGATGACTGCAAGGAATATAAATCCTTCCATCCTCCACTATTCAGTCAGAATTGAAGAAGCTTCTTGGATGAAAAGCAAAACATCTTCAAGGAAAAACAAAATCCGGTTGCTTTTTGAAAAAACACATTTGGGACAACTATGACTTGGATGAGAATCTCCATAGACGTTTAAAAGATAATGACATGATCTTGGAAGCCTATGGAGAATTTGTGGGTGCGTGTTTCGCTCAGTATCATCCGACGACACGGGGTGAGTTATCATCAGTATGCTGATGATACTCAGCTTTACATCTCCACCCCGTGTCATTTCAGTGAAGCAGCGGAGGTGATGTGCCGGTGTCTGGAGGCTGTTAGGGTTTGGATGGGTGCTAACAAGCTCAAACTCAACCCCGACAAGATGGAGTGGCTGTGGGTTTTGCCTCCCAAAGACAATGCAATCTGTCCATCCATTACCCTGGGGGGGGGAGTTTCTGACCCCCTCAGAGAGGGTCCACAACTTGGGTGTACTCCTTGATCCACAGCTAAATCTGGAACATCATCTTTCAGCTGTGGCGAGGAGGACATTTGCCCAGGTTCGCCTGGTGCACCAGCTGCGGCCCTATTTGGACCGGGAGTCTCTTCTCACAGTCGCTCATGCCCTTATCACCTCGAGGCTCGACTACTGCAATGCTCTCTACATGGGGCTACCTTTGAAAAACGCTCGGAGACTTCAGGTAATGCAAAATGCAGCCGTGCGAGCAGTACTGGGCCTGCCTAGAAATGCCCGCATCTCGGCATCACTCCGCGAGCTGCATTGGCTGCCAATTGGTCTCCGAACGCAATTCAAAGTGTTGGTTATGACCTATAAAGCCCTACATGGCATCGGACCAGGTTACTTACGGGACCGTCTGCTGCCCCATGAAACCCAGCGACCGGTTAGGGCCCACAGAGTCGGCCTTCTCCGGGTTCTGTCAGCCAGACAGTGTCGCCTAGCGGGGCCTAGGGGAAGAGCCTTCTCTGTTGCAGCCCCGGCCCTCTGGAATCAACTCCCCCCAGAGATCCGTATTGCCCCCACCCTCTCCGCCTTTCGCAAATTACTTAAGACACATCTTTGCCGGCAGGCCTGGGGCAGTTAACATCTGGCCCCAGCCAGTGCATGTATGTTTGTATGTATGTCTTGAATGATTGGGGTTTTTTTTAATTAAGGGGTTTTTATACTGTATTTTAATGTTAGATTTCTATCCATGTTGTGAGCCGCCCTGAGTTTCTGGAATAGGGCGGCATAGAAATCCAATAAATGAAATGAAATGAATGAAATGTTATAGTTATACTTTATTTTCCGAATTTTAAGAATGTACAGGCATTCTTATTTTGAGGTATTTGTTATGATTTGACACATTCAGTTCTTTCCTACATTCCTCCATGTTTTCTTTCAGCTTGCCAGAAGCAGCCCTCAGCCCATCAGTTGCCAACTGACATAGATTTGTGTACACTTGAGACTTGTTTTCCTTTATGATGAAAAAGCGAGATTTAAAAAGGAAGGGAAGGTAGGAGGGAGGGAGGGAGGAAAAGAAAACTAAATTAAAGCTGTCATTTTAGAGGGGATGGAATAAGATGTACAAGAATTTCTCCATATATTTCATTGTGAGCAAATTTGATTGTACAGGTAGTCCTCAACTTACAACAGTTCATCTAGTGACTCTTTGAAGTTACAACGGCACTGAGAAAAATGACTTATGAAAAAGCATCCCCAGGGTCACATGATTTCCATTTGGCTGCTTGACAGCTGGTTCATATTTATGAAGCTTGTGGTGTCTCGAGGTCATGTGATTATCTTTTGTGACTTTCTGACAAGCAAAGTCAATGGGGAAGCCAGATTCACCGAACAACCATGTTTTTAATTTAACAACTGCAGTGATTCATTGAACAAAGGTGTCAAGAAAAGTTGTAAAATGGGGCAAAATTCACTTAACAAATTTCTCAGTTAGCAACATAAATTCTGGCATCAATTGTGGTGGTAAGTCAAAGGCTACCTGTACTTTTGGTGCCATTCAAGAAGAGTTCATTTGCTCCACAAGAGGGAGGGAAGACAGAGGAGGAGAGTGGCACTTTTGCTTTAAAAAAAAGTCCTGAATGAGCATTCAACTTTCTCCTTATTTACCTTTAAAATGCCATGTGTGCTCATGGCATTTCACAGCCAGCCTTCTCCCTGTGCCCTGTTTTCAGGTCATAGGACTGGAAGAAGTTCATTCTTGGAGGAAAAGCAGCTTCTTTGAAAATGTTCTGCTGCTGTGTGTGGGGGCTACCTAGAAGATAAATAAAAGACTGCTAAGTCAACACTGCAGCTGTAGAAACTTGTCTGGGTTTATTGTTCTTCTAACCACTGATAGCATCTTCATAGCATCACTAAGCCACCATTAAACTGATGCTTGTATGGCACAACAATGGATGAATTTTTTTAGAAGATGCTCTACGTTGCTTGTGGGGAAATGAAATATTATGAAAATATACGAGTTTTGAAAAGTTAAATTTCAAGCTTGAAGAGACTCTTCATCCATCTCACCCATGTTTTTTAACTGTTTCTTCTCAGCAAACATCAAAGAAAAGAAAAAGAAAAGCCAGTGGACAGCAAAACCAAATAGATTTTTATTGATCTGTATATCTTTAGTGGCCAAATGTCCTACTGAAAACGGACAGTTGCCTAAATGGAAAGCCTGTCCTAACATGCTAAAGATAAAAATAAAAATAAAAAATGAGATGGAACAGCAAAAATCTTGAAGTTGCCAAATAACAGACATTAACAGATACACCAGTTATTTATCAATGTCTTGCTTGCTACACTAAGATGTCATGTATATCAACAATCCTATTCAAAACTAGAAGGAATATTATAGTTAGTTATATATTTCATCTGTTATATTTTGATAAGCCCTCAGCAACTGTTAAGCAGACTGACCTTCTAGAACTTACCTACTGCCCAGCCTCTGTCAATATTGTAGGAACTGACTTTTACCAGCAACAAGATAAATATGTGCATACATACATATTCACTTCTCTTTATTTGGAATTGAAGATTAGTGAGGGAAAGAGAACCAGTTTGGTCTAGTGATTAAAGCACCAGGCTAGAAACCAGGACACCAGGAGAGCAAGTTCCGCTCTAGGCATTAAAGCTAGCTGGGTAACTTTAGGCCAGTCACACTTTCTCAGCCCAACCTACCTAACAGGGCTGTTGTTGTGGGGAAAACAGGAGGAGGAAAGCATGTTGGATATGTTTGCCATCTTGATTAATTTGCAAAAATAATAAAGGCAGGATAGAAATAAATTAGGAAAGAAAGAAGAAAAAGAAAGAAAGAAAAAAGGAAGAGAAAAAGAAAGAAAGAGAGAGAGACAGAGAGAAAGAAAGAAAGAAAGAAAGAAAGAAAGAAAGAAAGAAAGAAAGAAAGAAAGAAAGAAAGAAAGAAAGAAAGAGAAAGAAAGAAGCAGCAAATGACTTGGGAAGGAACATATATAGAATAAACAGAGTCCAGAAATAGTCTGACCTAACTACCTATTTCACTTAAAAAAAACAGAGCAGTAGAGTGCACCACAGCGCAGAGAGCTGCTCTTCCAAAAAAAAAAAAAAGAAGAAGAAGAAGAAGAAGAAGAAGAAGAAGAAGAAGAAGAAGAAGAAGAAGAAGAAGAAGAAGAAGAAGAAGAAGAAGAAGAAGAACAACAACAACAACAACAACAACAACAACAACAAGCATCTTTTTCATAGTGCTGGACATTATGTTCCACGATTTTTGAATGACCAAGAACTGCAAAGGGCATGAGAACACAAAGGCAAAGCTAGAAGTTTCCTGGAAGGGGAGGTTCAAGCTGGTCATCATGTCCACATAAAGGCAAGAGTTTGTATATTATTTCCAAGTGTCCAAGGAAACTGCTTTGTTAATTAAACTGCTTTAATTTTAATTTTTACATGACTACAGAAGGTAATTCAGTTTGACATACCACTAAGTTGTCGTGTGGTTTGTGGTCAGTGGGATGAAGCTGGTCATTGTAACTCTGAATTGCAGGTGGGGAAAAAAATCTCTTATTATGTAATTTTATTTATTTCTGTGTGCCTTTGAGTCAGTGTTGACTCCTGGTGATTACTTGGTTCTTGTTCTGCAGAATGACTGCAGGAAACGTAGGAGGAAATTAGCCACTACAATGATAAACCAGTGTCTTCTGAGGCCAACAGTGCTATGACATCATAACACATCCACTCACCTAAAGAATAATATACATGTTGATATAACTGAATCCATTTTCACTAGCAAAGCGTAAAGCAAGACTACATCCTTGCCCTGCTAATATTCAGCTTTTTTACATTAATGGCATTGTTGAGATGTTTGCTAAGCCTGAATTTCATTCTCCTTCTCTTGCCCACCACCTCATCTCTGATCTTCTTTATGCTGATGATGCAGCCATATTGTTTTTAACCCAAGTAAGCCTCCAAAGATGCGTTAAAGCTCATCACTTTACACATCTAGAAATAACTCAAAATAAATTACTCCAAAACAAAAGTAGTGATATTCTCTAGGAAACACTTCAAAGCCTCAGTTAGATGGGTGTTTAACAGTAAACTCATTTAAATGAAGGTAAATCCTTTAAATATCTAGATCTCTATTTTCAGTTGTTCTACTCAAACAAGGGACTTTCTATTAAAATCTCCCACTGCATCTTTTGCAATTACTAAATTTGCATGACAGTTTGGTAGCCAATGATGCCCAAGCAGCTATTAAACTATTTAAAGCCAATGTTCTGGATTTGATGCTATATGGTACTCAGTTATGAATTTTTAAAGAGCTTAGAAACAATCCAAACAAAATTCTTGAAAACCTTGCTACAAGTTTCTAAGTCATCTTCCAAAGCTCTAACATAACTAGAATTAAGCTACATTTCCCTTGGGACCCGATTAAGGTTTTGTCCTCTTAGAGATGTTGACACTCTGGAAAGAATGCAGAGAAGAGTCACAAAGATAATTAGGGAACTGGAGGCTAAAACATATAAAGAACCGTTGCTGGAATTGAGTATGTCTAGTTTAATGAAAAGAAGGATGAGGGGTGACATGATAGCAGTGTTCCAATATCTCAGGGGTTGCCACAAAGAAGAGGGGGTCAACCTATTCTCCAAAGCATCTGAAGAGAGGAAAATAAGCAATGGATGGAAACTAATCAAGGAGAGAACCAACTTAGAAATAAGGACAAATTTCCTGACAGTGAGAACAATTAACCAGTGGAGGGTTTTTTAGGAAGAGATTGGACAACTATTTGCCTGAAACCGTGTGGGAGATTGGAGTAGTTGGAAGGTCCCTTCCAACTCTTTTTTTTTTGTTGTTGTTGTTAAATCTACTGGGGAAGTGGGTTCACCTTGCCTTGCTGGATAAGTTTTCTTCTGACAAATTAATGATGATTTGGCACATTGCAGTCTTACCTTATCAGCATTGCCTGTTTTGGGGCTTGGTAATACCCTGACTGTACAAAAGTAGAGAATTTGGGATCTAACTATCCAAAATGCCAGAGCCAAAGTTTCCCATCACTTTTATTACACAATTGTTTCTCCTCCCTGGACTGTCACGAAATATTTCCTTAACATCTTCCGTGCTTCACCCAGGAGACTATTTACTTTGACCTGAATTGGAGCACTACCTATTAGGACAACAACTAGTAGATATATATGGCTCCCCTATGAAAGCTGACCTTATTTCTATTCAGACCCAGAGGTAGAATCATGTGCTATTAAAATGTCTATTGTACACCCAATGGCAAACAAGTCTGACACTTCCAATGGTTAATAAATCTAATTACTATTGTGACTATTAAACTTTTTGTTGGATAACTTCCCTTCAGAAACCTCTAAGAAGGTTACAAAATTCCTATTGATAGCTATGTTTGTTAGAAACCATCTGACTAGCATTTCCTCTCAATTTTTAACTTATTTATTGTAATGTATTTGGTTCCTTTATTGTATTTGGTTTTGGAATGTAATTAAACAGTGATTGATTTTGGGTTTGCCCTTGCCTTTTTGCTAGAGCTGTAGCTAAGAGAGAGGGAATGGCCAGTGACTAAGGCAGAATTAGAACTCATAGTCACCCACTTTTGTGTCCAGCTGCCTTAACCACTACACTAGACTAACCCTCTCGGTCACCTATCACCTATATCATATCATATATATCAAATATCGTACACCACAATTCAGATAACACATCAAATATCAGTTATATCACATATCAATTATATATCATATTATATATTAATCATATCTCATACTGCACGTGTCTCATATATATCACATACATCACATATCATATCTTCAGGGACTGGTTGCATAATCAAACATACTGAATTCACAGAAGAGATAAGAATCATCTTGGAGGCATGTCTTAGTTGCTAACCAGCAATGATGCCTGTCCTGTGCCCTGGCATATTTCTGGGTCTTGAAAAGCAGTCTGCCCACCAGTAGCCCCTGAAGTTTAATTCTTTGAAATTAAAAACAATTTCAGGTATTATTGAATAAGGTAGTGCGCCCTTCAAAAGTGATCTGAAGAAGTGCTTCAGACCCCCTCAAAGCACATCACCTTCCTGCTATTCATTAATTACAGCCTGGGGGGGGGGATGTTATTCCTTTCAGGAATTTACCCACCCAAGTCAACACAGTAACACCTCCCCCCCCACCCTGCTTACTTTGGAGGAAGCATGAAAAAAAATGTCAGACTCCTTTAGTGAATAGAGGAAAGTTCTCATGCAAAAGTCTGACACATTTCTACCAAAGCACCTCAAAGCATGCTCTTTGAAAAGGGGGAAAAAAGAAGCCCCCCCCCATCATGGTTTTTCTGCATTATTGGCATGCAAATTATTGGAACTTGTGAACTCCTAGTTGCATTCATTGCTAACTAACATTCAGAAAATTAAGTACAAGTTATACCAAGCACAGAAATGTAGGATTCTGAATAACTGGTGCTTTTTTAATACGGTATATATATATATATTTTTTAAAAAACTCTCTTTGAGGCTTATAGCTAGTTGAATTTTCAAAAGCCAGGTGCAAGGGACTCAGACTAAGACTTTTCCTCAACAGCTTCTTCAAATCTGTATTCATTTGACACTTTTTAAACAAGCTGTTCAAGGTTAGTACCTGCCTGCTTTTGAGTGAAATACAATACAATTCCTTCCCACAGCTATAATTTGACCCTCAGGGCTGCCTGTGGGGTCATTTCTGCTTTCTCGTCTGTCACCAGTTTCCGTTGATGAGAAGCTTCCAAATATAAAGTATAGAAGGGCAAATTTCAACATAATGAGACTTGGTAAACAGAGAAGCACAATGGCAAGAACATCCATTTAAGGATTCCACTGAATAGCTTTGTAATTTGTCGGCTGTCAACTTTAAAAAAAGAAGAAGAACAAGGACAAGCCTTTTGCACAATATTGTTTCCTAATAATTTCTTATCTCTTTTCAGGGAAATTAGGACCATTTTTTATTTCTGATTTCTGAAGGTTTCTTTTTTTAAAAAACAACAACAAGTTTTATTAGTTTTTTCTTTTTACAAACAAGTGCTTAAGAATCAACGTGGTGGTAGGATAATAAATTGTCCAAAAGCAAAGTCATATTTATATAGTTCAGATTAAATCATTAGAAACCCCCTCTCTATTCCCTCAGATAATATACTATATTCAAATTAATGTATTTTAATACAACTAAGTCAATCAAAACAATCATCAATAACATTTCATCTAAATAAGTCCAACTCCTGTTTTAAGCTTTACTATTTCAATTGCTATATTCCATTTTGCTACTATAAATACATAATTAACACTTCAGGTGTCTCTCCAGTCCCCTTTTCCTTGACATAATCAATAATCATTTATTAATATAATTTTTTTCTTATTCTTCTTCCATTACAAAATAACTATCATTTCTAATAACAAGAATATTAGTTCAAAAAAGAAGAGAAAAAACCAAAAAAATACCTTTCTACTCTATTATACTTTATGATCTATCAATCCCTCAATATCTATATCAAACTTCTTTAACCCCCTCCCAAAATTACTATATCCACAACAAACATGTTAATACACAAACAAACATCTTCTTATTAAATCCAAATATTTAATTAATTTTTATTCAATCTAGCATCTTATTTAACTATCTTAAACCATAAATCAATCCATATCTGATAAGCCATTTAAACCCGTTATATAGAGCCTTGAATCACATCCTTATGATTTCTGAAGGTTTCTCATCATAAGGGAAATAATGATTTGCTACCGTCAATCACATGATTCAGTACAATTTATATACACCTTCCTGATTGGGCTCTGAATAATGTACTGCAGTAGGCAAAGGGAAATGGAAGAGAAATCTAAAATATGATCTATTTTAACCCTAAGAGGAGGATTGGCTTGGAAGGGTTCTAAGTGATACCTCCCTGATGGCCTTAGACTCCAAGCATTGTAACAGAGTCATAACACTAAGCAAGTGGGGCACTTTGTTTTTTTTTAGATATTGTATCTGAGTTATATTAAGAGTTGTGCCACTTGTACTGCCATGAAGAGGCGTCCTGGAAAACCCCCAGGATTATTGCAACAAGTCGCCGAACCTCTCAGTCTTGGGAAGAGATAGCCATGGATTTTATAGTGGAATTACCTGAGAGCAAGGGAAACACTGTAATATGGACTGTGATTGATCTATTTTCCAAACAAGCACATTTCATTGCTTGCTCAGGACTTCCCTCTGCCCAGAAGCTAACGAAACTATTTTTGAAACACATATATTGACTCCATGGTGCCCCAAAGTGGATTATTTCTGACAGAGGGGTCCAGTTTACTGCTAAATTCTGGAGGGAGTTCGTTAAACTGATTGGGTCCTGCTAGGGGCTTTCATCTGCTTTTCATCCAAATACTAATGGAGCTGCAGAGAAAGCTAATGCAATGGTGGAACAGTACCTCAGATGCTATGTAAATTACCAGCAGACTAATTGGGCTGACCTCCTGCCTTTCACAAAGGTAGCCTACAACAATACTGTGCATAGTAGCACTGAACTCACTCCGTTTAAAATAGTAACTGTTGAGATTTTGTGCCCATGCCTTAGAATCCACAGAAGCCTCCTACTTCCCAGAGTCTGGACCAGTGGGTGACATCCTTCCAGGGGGTTTGGGTGAATGTGAAGAAGGCATTGACCAAAGCTGCCAAGGTTTACAAAGAGCAAGCAAACAAACAACGCTCCCCTCAGAATCCTTTTCATGTTGGACAATTAGTTTATCTTTCAATGAAATATTTAAGGTTAAAATTGCCCAGTAGAAAATTGGGCTTTGTTTTTATATTCTTACTTCTTTCTCTTTTCTGTGAAGAATCACCATGAAACTCTTCATAGAAAGTTCTAACATCTTCTTTCTCCTTTTCTTTGTCACTTCTCTCAAAATTCTTGGTGTCTTTATCAGGCCCATTTTGTAATTCCAGTTTGATAACTTCAATAAATCCCTTTTGTAAATCCAAGGTAAAGTAATTATCCACAACATTCTTCTGATGTAATAGTTTATGCCCTTTTTAATTATTAAATCTTCATCCACTTTCATTTGTAAATCCATGATTTTAATCTTTCTTATCAGCTATCACTTTTGAATCCACCTGCAAGTCAATTTCAGTTTTACTCAGTGAGGTTTGTTTTTCTTCAGTACAGTAACACTGAAGTAATAAATAACTTTAAAACTTCCTGAGCCCATTCCTTGAAAATTTGTCTTAAAATAGCCATCAGGGGCCATTTAGTGTCCAGCCTTCAAAGTTGTCTTATTGGTTATTTCTACATATAAATATAAACCCACAGAAAGAATAATTTCAGTTAACCTCAGTCTTAAATCGAGTCCATCTGAGCCCCTTAATACACTTAAATCTTTCTAAAGCCACATTAATCAACATTAATTCTGTTGTATATTCCCCTCCCCATTACAAATCTTTAAACTTGTAGTTAAAATTTCCCTTTTAAAGGATTGAAGGAGACTCACTCCAGGGAGTTCAGTAAGATCTGCTGATCTAAAAATTCCCAATCTTTAAAAAGCAATGACAACAAAAGTAAAACCAAAGTAATAAAGTGGTGAGCCTCAGTTAAACTGTGTCCATATAGGAGCCATTAGCAACTAGACCCCATATAACATTAGTGTCTATAAGTCAATGAAATCCTGAACTCCCCAACTGATTGCAAGCCAGCTGCAGGAACACAGTTCCTCCATCTGTTCACAAAAGAAGACAGTTGTCCTGAGTACATAAGGGTAATCTTTAGATTTCTCCTTTCTCCAGAGATACTTTAGCACCCTGAATTTGAGTGTTACTTTTGGTTGCAATGTGCCCCTCTCTACCAGGGACATCAATTTGTCATTACTGCACATTAGAAATCCTTTCTGCTTCTCTCATTTTCCATAATTCACTAAAAATAATATACAAATATCAGCAACTTTTAGATTTCACAAAAAAGTATTTTACACCTTAGATGACATTGTCTTTGATATATATTTAAGCTTTTTCATTCAAAATTAAACTCTTCTTACTTCTACTACTTGGCTTTATTATGATACATTTTATTTTCAATTAATGATGTATAACAAATAAAATAATAATATAAGTATGACAATGTTAATATTTTATTATACCTCAACCTAGTTGTCTCACAGGTTGAAGATTTAATCATGCATATAAGACTAACACTTTTTTTTCCTTTTTATGACCTTTTAATCCCTTTTCTTCAGGGTGGAGTCAGGGCGACTGAGTGGAGCTGAGCGTTGACTGACCGAATGCCTTTCCTGATGCCTATGTGGAGTTCAGAGCAGATATTTTCTGTTTGCACTCTGACAGAAAAATATCGGACACTGTCTAGGATTGAATTCTCAACCTTCTAAGTGGGAGGTAAGCATCTTCACCTCTAGGCCACCATGCCACTGCATATAAGACTAACACTAAAGCAAGTGAAATTGGTTTGCAGTGCAAAAAATATAAGAATCCTTGTAAAAGAGTATAGGCAACCAGGCACTAATGTCTCCTCTTCTTTAGGTCTCAAAAAGATCTAATGGCTAAGGAAAATTGGTGTTCTTATTCTTTTACCACATTAGTTATGGATGCCTGATATGAACCTGCTCTTGTTTATAGATCTGGTAGTAAGATTCTGCTCTCAGCAATGTACATCTGACTGGAATAATTTGCCACTTGAACTGAAGACCAAAGTTTCTCAGGATAATTGGAGCTGGAAAGCACAATGCTAAATCACGATGTTTCAGGAAGTATTTTTAACTATACTTTTTATTATTGCTACATCTCTCATTTATATTGTTCTCCTACAAATTGCATTCATTGTAATAGTTTTGCCTGCTTTGGCATTAGATGAAATTGAGGTGTGTTAAATAAAGGTATTGAGCAAGTTGAGCTAGTTTACATTGTGTTTCCTGTGTTCTGAGTCTGTCCTGAGAATCTACTAAGATAATACAATTGTCAAATTAATGGCTCACAATCAACCTAGGTATGCCACACTCCAAAACCTTATGTTTGGATGCTCTTTCTTCTCCTCATAAATAGATAAAGGGGATAGGCATTCAGTCTCAACTAGACAAATTGAAGGGCTCAAATCTGACTCTTCTAGAACCCTCTGACCAAGCTCAATTGCTCAATTTCAAATGCATCTGAGAACACAAAGAAACAGCCATTGGATATAAGGATTCAGCACACCACAGACTTTATTGCTCACAAACATTCAAAGATGCAGGTTATCCTCGACTTACAACTACAATTGGACCAGAATTTCCATTGTTAAGCCAGGGGATTATTAAGAGAGTGGCATCCAACTTTACAATTTTTAATTCACAGAAATAATCTTATAAGGCATTGGGAGAACAATAGAAAACGTGAAGACATGGCTCTCCCATTTACAATCACAAAGTCGATCTATCATTGTCTTTTGGTCCTACATTTCCTCCAAAGGTTCAGAATCACATTCATGGAACCTCCACTCAACTTAGTTCTGTCAAGGGATTTGAGCAGTGTGACAGCAATTGTCCCAAATTTACCTTGTAAATCCTCACTCAAAGAGGAACTTGAATCTGGATTTGTCGGCTCCAGTCAAACACTTTCATCATCAAACAAGATTGGCTCTTATTTCTTCAAACCCATTAATCCCCTCTAGGCCCCCTCCCTGAAAAAAACCCAAACATAATTCCCTTGAAAAGAAGCCTGGGCTAAGACCATTCATAATAATGTCATAAAATCAGTGGTGACAGGCCAAACTCCAGGGGCTAGTTTTCATGCCAAGCACAGCACAATAGTCAAATGCAGCACCCAGTTCAAAATATATTCCCAATTTTGTATGCCTGGAAATCAGTCTAGCCAAGGCCAAGGCATTCTGTATAGAGACCAAAGACTAAGATAGTCCAGCAATAAAAGAACGTATCAGAGAGAAGAAAAGCCATGAACTTTAATTACTGTACCTTACTGTACCATAAAAAACATACAAAAGATCAAAGATAGCTAAAACTGATCAAACAAATGTTTCTCTCAAGCTAGAGAGAAACATTTGTTTGGTCAGTTTTAGCCATTTTTGATGTTTTGTTTACTTACATCATTATATTTTTAAATTATTTTGTATATTTTTAAAATGTGAAAGGTCGAAAGCAGGCATGTCAAACTGTTGGCCCGCGGGCCAGATGCGTCATGTCGAAACCACACCCACCCCGTTGCCAGCAATGGGAAAAAAGTCCCGATATGTCACGCAATGTCATGTGACGTCGCAAATTTGACATGCCTGGTCTAAAGTCTCTGAAAGTTGGGCCATGTAACAATTTAATAAATAAATAAATCCATTTCTTTCCTTGACATTAAAAAAAATCCAGCGTAAATGTTTTTCAACGTCATCCATTTCCATGCCTTTTTCTACTTGTTACCTTTTATTTCAGGTATCCTGGGACTACAGGAACAGTCAGCAACACATAGGCCATTATTTTGCAGTCTGGCAGCATATCCGTCATGTAACTTGATCTCCTATCTGGCTTCACAGGAAGCATGGAACTTGTGAGCTTTGACATCAGAAGTTATGCAAAGATTTTCTTGTCTAGCTTGCAATATCAAGTGGAGTTGGATCTAAAAGGTGGGGTCTTCCTTCTGTAGGACAGGAGTTGAAAAACAGTCCTTCCTAGAAATCTGCTTTCCAACTTGGGAGCACTGACAACTATTTTGTGGAAAAGGAATTGTACAAGATGCTAGCTTTCCAAGGATGTATACAACATGTGGCATGCCCTATTGATTTCACAGCAATTTCAGGAGTGTAAAGTACTGTCACTTGGCGCTTTTATGAATGCAAACAATCTATTATGTAAACAATATACTAGAAACTCAGAATCTGTTGTTTACTCAGTGAGATAGGAAATAAACAGTCCATCCGTGACTGCCTTTGGATTTATTCTTAACAATAAATATGTGGGTTGTCTTTTTTCATTTTCCAAATAAAAATAGGCACACATATTTTGACTTGGTATAAAGATGCTGTGTGTGTTTTTTGTATAGGTCTGGATGTTAAAAGTTCAGGTGCCTTGATTGTCTTCCTCCTCCTCCTCCTCCTCCTCCTCCTCCTCCTCCTCCTCCTCCTCCTCCTCCTTTCCACCCTCACCGCCGCCTCCTCTTCCCTTAGAGTTCATGGAGATTTCTCATTTTACCCCCAGTGCCACAACCCTGTAGGTTGGATTCAAAGACAATGATTGACCCAAAATCTTACAAGGAGCTTCCATGGCTGAGGAAGGACTTAAATCTGGATTTCCCAGTTATCCACACAGACTACATATCACAGCCCATAGGCTTGCATTTACAAAGACATGCCCTCACAACAAAGCTTTCATCTCAGAGAGAGCCACTGCTGAGGTTGTCTGAAGCCGGTACAAGATGTTCCAATAGGAACATAATGTTTTATTTGGGGAAAAACAGAAGAGGTCCCCCCACCCCAGTGTGGACAGATTAGGGTACAGAAACTCACCCTTGGTAATTAAGCTTAATAAGGTCTTCACAATTTTAACTGATTACAAATTTCCTTTATCCTGAATGAAGAACTTTGTGGCCATAATCTGGCCCATTTTTTTTCTTGTATTGCTTCTTTAGCATTTAGACACACACACACACACACACACACACGAAAATAATTAAAACACTCTAGTCCTGTTGGCTCAAGGGTAAGTCTAGTTATGACCTAATAAATTTGTCCATATTTGCATAAGGTAAAAACCCTGTGCTTGTGAAAGAGTAATTTAGTTTACAACAGTTTTGACAGGTTTCTAGGTAGGCTCGAACCAGGCTACAGTTTCCTAGGATCTGACAGCACCATTTGAACTGAACTTTTATTATAACCAAAGCCTTTTTGCAACATGCATTGCTTTTGACAATTACGGCTGATGCTCTGCTTTATATCTGAAGGACTCAGGGTTCCATTCAAAGTTTTCAAAAGTCACACGTAGCGCTGAGATCTCAAGTTGTGCATCTCAGCTCTAAAATTTAGTGTGATTCTCCCACAATCTTCGGCAAATGTCTTTGCTTATAGGGTCCATGGAAATTGTATTCCAAACATCAAAGGGCAAGAGGTGTCTGACCTATCTTTGCCTGATTGCATGAATGTAGCTTCAACTGATGCAACCACAATCAAATGGACCATCATCTGAGATCTATGAGCAGGCCCAGTGTTTATTTTTTTTTGTCAGAGCCAATACACTTTGTCTGCATGTATGCTTGTGAGGCCCTCAGAAGTGAGTGGGTAAGTGGAGAGTGCAAAACCCCTAGTTCATTGCAGTTATTAATTACTGCTCAGTGAGATATATTGGCTTGCCAAGCTTTAAGGCCATTTACTTCATGGCACTGAGATCTTGGATAGTCCACTGCAGTGAACAGTCAGCATAATCATCTCAGTATGTAAAAATATGAGATTCTTTTAAACATGGAAGATCTATTGAGATATCAGTGTTGACTTCCCTAATACAAGCTAGAAAAGGCTTATCTCATCATGTGTGTGTGTGTGTTTCTTGGGTATATAAAAACATAATTACTATTAAAACAATGGAAGGCTAGATCACTGCTATATTCTTATTGCACCTAAACAAAAAGAGATGCATAGAGCTATCCTTTTCTTCAAATCCCATGGAACTATTATATTGAGACTGCACAGAATTCAAGCGGGTGTTGTTGTTTTTAAAGAGGAGAAGATCATTCTTGGTCTTCCATTAAAAAAAAACAACAGGTTGAATCCTCTTTCTATATTGTACAGTAACACAGTTTGGTCTGGCTTATGAAAAATGAAAATGATCATCAACAAAACATACGGGGTGCCAGCTCTTTTCTTACATCAACCCAGTTCTAAATGTCAGACAGTCTAGTTGAGCGATATAAATGTTTGACTTTGTATAATGACATCTGCGGAGTGTGCAGTATTAACATTTTAACAGACGGTTTTCCTTTTAACATATGTGCAGCTGCAGAATCAATAAATTATTAAACAACATTTTCTGCTAATTTATATATTTAGCATTATGGCCTGTGCATTTTGCTCACTTCTGTAGAATCCTATTTTGCCTTAGTTTTAATGTTCCTGTGAGTTTGCACGAGTTAGCTTGGTAATTTATTCACAATGTAGTGGAAAGCATGTGTCTTCACAGGCTGTGGTTTGCATGGATACTCCATATGCATAAAAATGTGATGTGCAAGTAATTTGGAAGAGAAGGGAGGGACCAGGAGAGAAGTGCTTGCAACAGAGCAACAGCGATAAACAAAGCAGGTGATTGAGTGGATATGCTGAAGGAACCCTCCAGCAAAGTGAACAGCCAGTATATTATTTGAGTATTTCTGCCTCTATGCAGCAATAACTGTTAAGCACTTACTTTTAAGGGGAAAATAGGTCAAAACCTCCATGCATGAAGAATACCAGTTCTTGCTGCCTCTGGGGTAGGAAGAAGAAAGCTACCCTTGGATTTTAAAGCAATCTAATGTTCTTTTTCCTGCTTCTGAAGCAGGGAGTGCTAAATTATTTGCCATCACATCCTCCTTTGATATAATCTTAATGTACATACAGAATAACAAGATAACAGAGCTGGAAAGGACTTTGGAGGTCTTCTAGTCCAACCCCCTACTCAAGCAGGACACCCTATATCATTCAGACAAGTGGTTGTCCAGTCTCTTCTTAAAAACCTCCAGTGATGGAGCACCCACAACTCCTGAAGGCAAGCCGATCCACTGGCTAATTGTTCTCACTGTCAGGAAATTTCTCCTTGGTTCTAGGTTGATTCTCCTAAAAATCCAAACACCAACGTGAACAGAAATGAACAATGAAAGCAATAGAATGAAAATTTGGGGAAGGCGGATTTATTGTAATGATATAAACAAAAGGCTCTTTACACCTCCCTAGACCTCTGAGCATCCTCATCCTCACAGTATGGGAAACCCTGTTCTAAATCCAACTGCCATATTTATTTTGAATTGGAATGACACAGGGCCAGTCAAATTGTCAAATTTTGATTGGACAGATTTGGTTTAAACTAATGTAGGACTGATATTGGCTTAATGCTGCTGGCGCATATAAAAAGGGTAAGGCTCAGGTCAAGACACTTTCTGAAAGAAGATCCATTGGAGAGCTCTGGCTTCTGCCCAAATGTATCCCTTAGAACAGACATACTAGAAAGATAGTGCTCCATTGAGCATTTCTTTGTATTTTTTATGATTCTCATTTATTAGAATGGAAGGTATTTTTCGTTTCTTTTCTTTTTTTTCCCTCAAAAAGGTGGAGAAATGCACAATGAAATTCTCTTGGGTGGTCTGCTGAGTTCAAGCTCTTGGCTCAACAAGCAGGCAGCTGAGCTAAGCAACCAGCAAATTCCCTGGCCTCTGTTGGGAACTTCTGAATTTATTTTTATCCTGTCTATGAGTTAAAAGTCTCTTTCCCTTCTGACTTGCTCCACAGAGATAATCTGAGGTTTATTTTCTACTCAAGTAGGACACCAAGGACTTCAGACTCCCACACTTTACAATGAGTTTGCAAAACCAGATCAAGCACACAAGATGTGTGTTCAGTAGCACTCCATGGGTAAGACTTTGAAATTGAGAAAATAGCATGCATTTATAATTAAGCAACAAGGAACTCCAGGAATATAACGTGATTGGTTACAAACTGATTATAAAAAGGCAAAATTCTCTGTTATACTTGCTAAATGTACCTGCTAAGCCTCAAACCACAACTTCAGCCAGCTCTACTTATTCTGACAACTTCTTCCTGAAGCCTAACCATTAATACAGAAGTGAAGCTATGCTAAACGCTTTCTAATTAAGGGCCACTATACTAAAAACTCTAGCTGTGCCCAGGAGCCCTATGCTAAAAGAGAGATGAACATTCAAATTAAATTCTTCCACATTTCCCATATTTAATTGCAAAGGAAATCATCAGGGACATCTTTTCCCAAAGAGGTTCCCCCACAGCCCCACCCCATCCCCACTGGCAACTAGGGCAGCAAAGGATGCTGTGTTATGATGATGAAGAGTTGTCTAAGAGAGTTTTGTCTCCCACCACCTTCTAATCTTTAGAGCATCTAAAGTAAGCTCTAAAACGCTATCAAAGGAATATGGAATAAACCTCCATCAAACACCATTAAAAATGAAAGTGTCATTCTCAGAGTGAGGAATTAAAAGATGGTTTGAGTGATTTTAACTAGGCTTTGAATTAGGCAGAGTGAAATAATTCCTCAGAGAGCTAATATGATATTGGGGAGCACACCATATTTTTCTGAATCTGAGGACAAAAAATTTGTGGAAGGTTTTTCTGTCAGGGGCCAAGTATGACATTAATAACCCAGAAGCCTCTTTTGTAAAGGAAGTAAATTGCTTCAGAAATCTGAAGCCAGGCATCACCACAATACTGGACAGGAATTCTGCCCTTGATTATCACAGGCACCCAACCCTAACCATAAAAATTCTCTTACACTTGACTAGGATGAGCTGCCGTAATGTAGAGCTGCCTTGAGGCAAGATGGGCAGCAAATCAATAATCAATCAAATAAATAAATAAGTAAATTGTAGCTGAGGAGAACATTCTTGGTCCTCCTTGGAGGAAACCATTTTTGGTTCTCCTTGCCAGCTTGTCTTCTGCTCAAGTCCTCTTGGTAGGCACCATGGAGAAGAGTCTTTGGAAAGCAGTCAATTAAAAACACACACACACACATTGCCAGTGCTTTCTGACAGTCAGATCTAGAATAGGAATGAAGCCATTATTAACCCCCCCAAAAAAACCCCCACCGATATCACTGCAGATAATATTGCTACTATTAGGGCATATGTTTTTTGAGTTTATCTTTTTTAAACAAATCATTCCTTGTCACATTTTTTCTTCTCCTTAGGTTAACTGACAAATGGATTGTTGCTTGCTGAAAATATTTTTTTCCTAAAGAGCTGCTTTTAATAAGGACCGTGTGTGTTTGTGTGTGTGTGTGTGTGTGTGTGTGTGTGTGTTTAAGGTTTTTTAATGCTATATGTTGGCTTGACAGGTTTGAGTTTGATTTAATGAAAATACTCTCACCAAGTGAGTAATTTCTTTTGAATAATTTATTGGATAAATTTGAATTAATTTCCCATTTCCATATTCTGTATGTATTCTTTTGAACAAAAGAGCAGTAAGAATTTTAAAAGCAACAAATTAGTGTGACTGTTTTAAAAAGTCTTCCAAACCTGGGAAATATTTATTTTCCCCCCTCTCTTCTTGTCAAACTAGTACAGATATTAGACAGCTAGGGAGGTGTCTTTCCTTATCCTTCTCTATATTCAGACCACAACATATTTTGTATATTTCTCATAAGTTTTTAAAATTTTAAGAACATTATGTCAATTCATTCCTTCAAATAATAGATGTTATGCACTTGCACAAATGAACATGACTACAATAAATAAAAATACATGACTATTTTAAAGCTCACTGCCCCCCCACAACTATTACAGTTTCTGTCTGTTCTGAACTAAGTTTCATTTTGAGTTTCATTCTGCCATCACACCAAACATTAGAGAAATGTGGCCCTTCTGATACTGCAAAACTACAACTCCCAGCATTCTTTGTCATTAATCTTATTGACCAAAGTATATCTCAGGGACATCAATTGCATCCTCTGTTTAGTAGTCCATTGAGATTGTCACATAGCAGGTCTAAGACAACTCATCACAGCCAACTTGCCATGGCCAAGTCATCATTCTTTCATCCAAATCAAACAGGAACCTGTGAAACACAATTTCAAGTCAGATAAACCCAATCTTCTTCCTTCCTTTGCATCTTGTAATGCCTGAAATTTAACTCATGTTTTTTTCTGTGCCACACAAATTTAGATATATCGTTCTGTCACTGTTTAAATGATGCATGAGGTATTAAAACAGGTATTGTCTGAAACAAAAGCATCATTCTAGGCAAGACATCCATTTTTATCATGGAAATTCTCCCCAGAAATGACAGTTGTAGTTTCTCTTATCTTAACATGTCTTTTTAAATTTCATTCTCTGTCTTAAGATAGCTATTTAAAATAACATACAGTTCATATTTGTCCTAGTGAAACCAAGATATTTTACTTTCTTCTCAATCTTAAAGCCCATTTTAACTATCAATTCTCTTTGAACATCTATATTCATCTTCTGTTTATTATTCTTGAAAACTGCTAATGCATCAAATTCTTTTAATTTTCCCATTAATATTTCAACTCCCCTTAAAGAATTTTCCAGGATCAACACAAGCCATCTACTAAAGCCCTTAACTTATAAGTTTCTTTCTAAAGCCTTACTCCCACAATCCTCTAATCTTGTCTTGTATCTCTATTCAGTGTTTCAACTCCCAAAATAAAGAAGTGAGGAGACAGTGGGGATTCCTTTTTGTATCTCACAAATCAGCAATTATATGTGCTTTCTGTGATTTTAAGACATCAGGAACCCAGTGATATACAGCTGTGTGAGAGGAAAATGGGATCTGAATCCTTGTTTATTTCTTCTGGTGCACTTCTACACTTAAAGAAGAACACTTGTTTGGTGTGCAAAAGATTCACATTCATCTGGCTATCACACCGTAGGACTGGAAATTTCTCTTGACAAAGGAGAGCTATAGATTTGGATGGTGGAGGCAATCTGTTGGTGTCTGGAGTCCTGCAAAATAGCAAGGTCATCTCAGAGCTAAACTGGCATAGAGATGAAAGTGTAGGCCTGGCCCAAGGGAGACCTATGTTCTAGTTCCTGCTCAGCCACAGAAGCTCCCTGGAAGGCTTTGAGCCAACCACTTTAGCAGAGAAAATCAATCTAACAATCAAAATAGAGATAGTACCCTTACCTTAGGGCAGTGTTTCTCAACCTTGACAATTTTAAGGCATGTGGACTTCAACTCCCAGAATTCCACAGCCAGCGTTGCTGGCTGTGGAATTCTGGGAGTTGAAGTCCACATGCCTTAAAATTGTCAAGGTTGAGAAACACTGTCTTAGGGTCTTGTAGGCCTGATCAAAGTCAAAAACAGTTCATCTCTTGGCCTAATTCTATCAGACCTGATCTGAGTCTCCCTATTGCCAGATAAAGCCCCTTGTAATCCCATCTAAACCCAAAAATAGAAGCATCCTATCAGACTTGATCTGAGTCTCCCTATTGCCAGATAAAGCCCCTTGTAATCCCATCTAAACCCAAAAATAGAAGCCTCCTCAGCAGGTCACAGTATAGCCCAAGGGCAGCCTTTACAAGGGAATTGCAACTGAGACAAACCTCAGCACTCCATTCTCCATTGGCCTGATGGCCTCAATGTTCCCTTTGGTTTAACAAAGAACCTCCTCAGCTCTGCTGCCCTCCTGAAAGACTGACAATAGAAATAGCCCCAAGTGATTCTCGAAAAAAATATATTTTAGTATAAAATTTCTTGCACATCCCAGGTACAACTGACCTACTGGAATGACAGATTTGAAGGCTAATAAGAAACTCTTGAACTCTTAAGCACAAGAACACAAGGCCTGATGGAGCAATTCTCTTGTCTCTTTAAAATAGATCTGTATGTTCATTTAGCAGAGTTATGTATCAAATTATGCATATCTCTTTACCAAATCAATCTTTTCTCTCCTCTTCACTTATACCACCTGCTGAACTAAAAACAAGAGACAGTTGGAGGTGGATTGATTATAGTGACCTGATTTCATTTGGATTCATCCTGTGTTGAAAGAGAACAAAACTATTTCAGGCTCCCAGCTAGATGGTAAAAGCAAAAGGGACAGATAGATATTATTTCCAGTTCAAAGGAGAAAACATTGATCAAATAGTTAAGGAACCTTGGGCAGCAAGAAGCTCAATGGATGAATGTAACTTTAAAAAAAATCCTGTAAACATCATTAGGGAAAATTATTGTGTTTGGTTCCTCTCTTTCATTTTAAGTGTAGGCGACTGCTTCCTTCTGGTTTCCAATGTATCAGATCTAAGCATTAATCACATCTGAGAAAATAGTCAAAATCTTTTCATCTTCAGCATCCCGACCTCCTAATATGGTTTTCAAAAGATCATTTAGAATCCAGGAGAGGAATGCTGCCTCCCTCAAATAACTGCATCTTTGAAGGTACCTTTGTTGCGTCTGGTAAACAGCAACAGTAAATTCATTTTATCTATCAAGACAGGTCCAGCTATTGGAGCAGGAGATGGTTATATCTAGTGGTACAGGAGGTGGTTGTTTCTAATGGTACACAGTCCTCCTCAACTTATGACCACAATTGGCACTAGAATTTCTGGTAAGGCCGTTGTTAAGTGAGCCATGCATGATTTCATGACCTTTTTTGCCACAGTTGTTAAGAGAGTCACTACAGTCGTTAAATGAATCTTGCTGTTGCTAAGCAAATCTGATGGCTTCCCCGATGGTTTTTCTTGTCAGAATCAGCCACAAAAGTCACAAAGTGATGGTGATCACATGGCTCCAGGACACCTTAGTTGTCATAAATATATACTAGTTGCCAAATGCCCAAATTTTGGTCAGGTGACTGTGTCATAACTGCAAGGGCCAATCATAAGTCCCTTTTTTCAGTGTGGTTGTAACTTTAAACGGTCACTGAATGAACGGTTGTAAGTCTAGGAGATGGTGAAGCAGAGCAGGGGCATGAAGGCAACAGTGACCAAGCTTTGAAGATCTGTGTTGTGTTGCTTATTTTACATTTCATAAGCAATCCGACCTTTCCCTAGCTACTGAATCACCTTTAAACAAGGAGAAGGAACAAGATGAGCCCCTCTTAGAGAGCAAACACAGAGGTCAGCTTTCAGCAAGGTAGAAGATTTCAACGCTAAATCAGAGATTGTCTGAAAATGCAATATAGAAAGTGAATGAGCAGATGTGCAGATCCCTAGTACTGATCTACTAGGCACTAGTTGTACTAGGTATATGACTATGTACTAGGTATCTGACTTTGGAAAAAGTGCAAAGAAGAGCAACTAAGATGATTAAAGGCCTTGAGACAAAAAAAAGGACATATGAAGAACAGTTCCAGGAATTGGGTATGGCTAGTTTAGTGAAAAGAAGGACTAGGGGTGACATGATAGCAGTATTCCAATATTTGAAGGGCTGCCACAAAGAAGAGGGAGTCAACTTATTTTTCAAAGCACCAGAAGGCAAGACTCGAAGCAATGGATAGAAACTAATCAAGGAGAGAAGCAACCTGGAAATAAGGAGAAACTTTCTAACAGTGAGGACAATTAACCAGAGGAATGGCTTGCCTTCAGAAGTTGTGGGTGCTTCATCAGTAGAACTTTTAAAGAAGAGACTGGACAGCCATTTATCTGAAATGGTATAGGGTCTCCTGCTTGATCAGGGGGTTGGACTAGAGGACTTCCAAGGTCCCTTCCAATTCTCTTCTGATGGACTGATTGATTGACACAGGAATAAACTGGTAATTCCAGCTCACCTCACACAAAAGCTAAGAGTTTCCTTTCATTAAGCATCTTCTGAGTATAGTACAGTGGTTCTCAACCTTTCTAATGCCATGACCCCTTAATACAGTTCCTCATGTTGTGGTGACCCCCAACCATAAAATTATTTTCGTTGCTACTTCATAACTGTAATTTTGCTACTGTTTGGAATTGTAATGTAAATATCTGATATGCAGGGTGTATTTTCATTGTTACGAATTGAACATAATGAAAGCATAGTGATGAATTACAAAAACAATATAGCAATGCTCACTGGAGAAGCTTACTCTTCCTTGCTCACAAATGTTGGGAGGGAGGGAACAGGAAGGAAGGAAGATTGAAGGGGAAAGGAAGGAGATGGAGAAGGAAGAAGATTGAAGGGGAAAGGAAGGAAGGAAGGAGAAAGAGATTGAAGTGGAAGGGATGGAGATGGAAGGAAGGAAGGAAGATTGAAGGGGAAAGGAAGGAGATGGAGAAGGAAAGAGATTGAAGGGGGAAGGAAGGAAGGAAGGAAGAAAGGAAGGAAGGAGAGGGAGATTGAAGAGGAAGGGATGGAGTTGGAGATGGAGAAGGAAGGAGATTGAAGGGGGAAGGAAGGAAGGAGAGAGATTTAAGGGGAAGAGATGGAGATGGAAGGAAGGAAGGAAGATTGAAGGGGAAAGGAAGGAGAAGAAAAGGAAGGAGATTGAAGGAGGAAGGAAGGAAGGAGAGAGATTTAAGGGGAAGAGATGGAGATGGAAGGAAGGAAGGAAGATTGAAGGGGAAAGGAAGGAGAAGAAAAGGAAGGAGATTGAAGGAGGAAGGAAGGAAGGAAGGAAGGAAGGAAGATTGGAAGGGAAGGAGATGGATGGATGGAAGGAAGGAAGATTGAAGGGGAAAGGAAGGAGATGGAAAAGGAAGGAGATTGAAGGAGAAAGGAAGAAAGGAAGGAAGGAAGGAGAGATTGAAGGGGAAGGGAAGGGAAGGAGATGGATGGATGGAAGGAAGGAAGGAAGGAAGATTGAAGGGGAAAGGAAGATGGAGAAGGAAGGAGGGGGAAGGAAGGAAGAAAGGAAGGAAGGAAGGAGAGATTGAAGGGGAAGGGAAGGGAAGGAGATGGATGGATGGAAGGAAGGAAGGAAGGAAGATTGAAGGGGAAAGGAAGATGGAGAAGGAAGGAGGGGGAAGGAAGGAAGGAAGGGAGGGAGGAAGGAGAGATTGAAGGGGAAGGGAAGGAGATGGAAGGAAGGAAGGAAGGAAAGAAGGAAGGAAAAGGTTCTTTATAATGCCTGAAAGGGAAAGATATTTTAACCCCCGGTGGCTGATTGAGGAAGCCAGGTCCGTCGGACCGATTTCCAAATAAGCCTGATTGGGGAGGCAGGAGTAAATGATGTATCAAAGGATGCTTCCTGTTGCCCCTTCCCCTCCCTTTTTGGCTACCACAGGGGAAAACGCACAGGCGCATGCGCGCAGGGGTAAGAAAGCACAAACGCCCGGATTGAAACTGGTGCCAACGTTTCCAAACAAAACGCTCCGAGCCACTCGAATGATTTCTCTTCCCTTCTAGCTGTTTTTTTTTGTCACCCATATCTGAGCAGAGCCGCCGCCAGCCTGCCCCCATAGCCAAGGGTCCCGGACCAGCACCTTTCCAAACTCTGGTGCTGCTTGCGGCGGGGGTTGGGGTGGGGGAGAGGGATCCTTTCTTACAGCCCCAAAACGAGTTTTCTCCTTTGATTTCAGGGCCCTGTTGCCAGCTCACGGGAGTGGATCACGGCTCTGTAATCTGCCTCGATCGATAGAAAGCCCGGAGGCAGAAGGAAGGAAGGAAGGATTGATCTTTGGAGAGTCATATTTTCCCAAATGGTGATGAACTGCAACTCCCAGCATTCCCCGCTCTTCCACAGTGCTTTTTAGGGCTGCTGGGGATGGTAGTCTGGAGCCCCCCATCCTCATCCTGGCACCTCTTGCGCTCTCCCAGCCGCCTCCCAGGACCTGCCCACCCCTCCAACCTCCCGAGCGCCATCACAGCAGCGGGATCGTGGGAGCCCCTTTCCACACTGCACAGCCCTTCACCGCCAAACCCTTCCCCGACTTGTCACATGCGAGAGGGGTGCGGCTGGAGCACCAGCTCCTGCTCAGAAGGCGCTGCTTCTCCCCTCCCGGCCCGTCCAGCTGGCCTCTGATGCACATGTGGGCATCGCCCTCTTCCCCGCTGCCTGGCTGCTTCCAAGGGGGAAGGGCTCCTGCCCACCAGCCCCAGGGCCACGCCAGGCGCCAGAGGGCCGAGGGGGCCTCTGATGGTGAGGGAGATGGGCCGGCTGGCACGGGGCGAAGCTCTGGAGTGGAGGGCGGCCGGGGGCAGAGCGCAGCTGGGCAACCAGGAGTTGGGCAGACCGAAGCGGCGGCAAGCGTCGTAGGTCAGGTGCTCCAGGGCGGCCATGTAGGCACGCAGGGTGAGGCAGTGGTGGCGCAGGTCCAGCACTGGCTAAGCCACCAGCTGGCCCGGCCCAAGGAAGGTCAGCCATGTGCGCCACCTTCGCACCCAACGCCCGCCGCTGCCCCGCCAGCACCACCTCCGCCGCTACCTTTCCCATGCAGCCTCGCTTGTCAAGCAGGCCCCACGGCTCCCACAAGCAGCCGCTGCAATGCACACCGATGGCAAACGAGGCAGGCGAGCACATGTTTTCCGTGCTTCAGTGCCAGGCTCTCCATGCTCCAGCGCGACCCTGGAGAGCCTGGCTGACACGGTGAGCATGAGGCAGGAGTGCACATGGACTCCGCTTTTTCGGCAGGGCAGAATTAAGTGCTGCTCTCCACCTTCCACCCCTGATCCTCTTTTACTTACAAGTAGGAGATGGCGTAATTGTTCAGCAGGGAGAGGTGAAAAGTTCCTGCAAACTTGCCTTTGCTGCAGACAACTTGCAAGTGCAACGTTTGCAGGCTGGGTCTTTTGGCGCGCTCTGCAGTGCAGAGACAGCCGTTAACGACCAGGTCTGGACAATTCCTATTGGCTTTCGAAAGCCAATAGAATAGAGGGAGTAGCACAGCTCATGGAAAGGTTGAAAAAAATCCTTCAAAAAAAGGTGCCGGAACGCCGTTTTGAGCGTTCTGAGAAAAAAAGCCCTTGTCTTAGGCGACCCCTGTGAAATGGTCGTTCGGCCCCCAAAGGGGTCGCGACCCACAGGTTGAGAACCGCTGGTATAGTAGATGCTGATACACCTTGTATCTTGCCTCAACCTGTTAAATCCCCTTTGGAAACATTGATTCTTGCAAATATTTCAAGAGCCTTAATACCAAGTAAGAATTATTGTACTTACAAAAACCTCAGTAGGGTTCAAAGTTGTAAAGTGCTGCCCTTCCCATTTTCAGTGCAAAGATGGCACAGAGTTTTGGATTCGGAAACAAAAGCTGCTTGGAAGCAAGCCATCTATTAATTCCTCCAAGTATTCTCCCAGACTTGTGTTTTGGTCATTTGCAGCTGCAGGATCATCCTGGGGGGGGGAATACATGGTTGGTTTAAGAAATTGCAGGCAGAGGCTATGTGCATGGCCACATATCTCTGAATCTCCCTTTTGCCTTTAAATCTGAACTGCAGCACAGTTCAGTGCTGTAGCTCTACTACAATTTAGATGGCCTCCTTACTGAACTCAGCAGGATAGCTGCCATCTGCGTCCTGGTACCCATATGCTGTTCCAGGCATCAAGATAATAGATAGATAGAATCAAATCATAATAATTAATTCTGTCACTTTGAACTGCTAGGAAAATGCTAACTTCAGACTTCACCCTCTGTGATTTCTTCTTCCCCTAGCCAGTACGACAAACATGCCTGCCCATCAATCAAGGATAATTAACGTCTTTCCAATTTGGAATCCCTCATCATGTAGACTGGGAACAGCCGACCAGTCCATGAACTTTGGAAAGCCCCATTGTTCAATCAGAGCAGACAATGACCGAGCAAGGATTTGATGAAATCTACTCTCTCCAACACTCCACAAATGGAAATTGGCACCAGGACCCCTTTGGCGAACTTATAACTAGAGATATTCAAGGTTCCTGTTGAGTCAACATTTCACAGTGAACTGACTTGATCGACATCTTCAAGATGAATGTACCAATTAACTCTGGACTTATCTGAATTTTCCAGGGCAGCATATGCTTCAGCATCCATTTTAAGCACACTTTGAGAGAAAACACATTCAGAAATGCATGCTTTGTGAGAAAAATACTTTCAGAAAAGCATATCAAAATATGTATTTAAATATGCATTTTTGCAGGGTGGATTTAAAAATTCACACTTTTTAAAAATATCCAAGTTGAATGCAGAGACAGAACAAAATCAACTTATGAATAAATACACACTAAACTGACTCAGGCCATACTGTACTTGTTCATCCTCACTGATAATAGCAATTTAGTGGAGAGATGATGCATATTATATGTTTGTGCTCATTATATATCGCACACATTAGCATCTGTAGTGGTCTTTCCTTAAACTGAGAGATACACAGTATACTTTGAAAACATTAAAGATACAAAAAAAGTGAAAGTGATGTCAACAGGCTTGGGGGGGGGCTAGGGTCCTTGATTTACAATCATAATTGAGATTGGAACTTCTGTCACTAAGCAATGTGGTCAGTAAGTAAGCTATGCCCAACTATATGATTTTTGCCATGGTGGTTAAGTGAATTATATGGCTATTAAGCAAATCCAGCTTCCCCCATACACTTTGCTTGTTGGAAGCTGTTTGGGAAGGTTGCAAATAGCAATCACATGAACCCATGCAGCAACTGTCATAAATATATGCCAGTTGCCAAGCAACCAAATTTTGATCACATGACCATGGGGATGCCTCAATGCTCCTAGGGGCAAGGACCGATGGATGTAAGTTGCTTTCTTCAGTGCTGTCATTACTTCAAACAGTCATTAAACAAATGGTAGTAAGTCAAGAACTACCTATAATATCCTAAGATGGCTCCCCCATTTTAGCTGATATGTTTACTCTCTCCTTGCCCTGTGGTTTGTATTTTTTAATTTCTAATAATATTTTAAACTTTCCATAATGATTTTTTTAAAAATTATCATGATGATTTTTACATCTTGCTGTTTTATTTGATTGTGGCAGGCTGCCCAGACTTGCTCATGGTAAGATAGGTAGCTACTGCATATGAATTTGATAAATAATAATCTATATACATATACATGCACACACACACACACACACACACACACACACACACACACACGTAGGGGCCAGCATCTAGCTGGTCTTGGCTAATCTCAAAAACTTCAGGAGTTTCAGACTTTGTTAATACTTGGATGAGGGATTACCCACAAATCCCAGGTCTGGAAGCTAGACTTGCAAATTAAAAAAAGAAAGAAACCAGAAGAAGGCAGTGATAAATCACATCCATATTGTTGCCCGGAAGATGATTGCTAGAAAGCCCATAACTGTGATCTGTAAAAACAGAAATCCACTGTGAATATTTAACCTCATTCTCCTGTGACCCACCATCAAAGAAACATTGGTGTGTTGCTGAAATTTGGTAGGTGTATGTGAAAGTCCTACGGAGAAGAGCATTTCTGAAGGTGAGGCATTCTGTTCAGATGAAAGTGAGATGCCAAGAACCCATGAATCAAACCTTTTAATGTTCTGGTCCCTTGATCTGAATAGAGAAATCCCAGACCATATGGAATCTCTTTTGGAGCAAGCAGAGTGACCAACCAGTGTTTCACAGCAGTGGTCCCCAACCCTTCCAGCTTTGTGGATGGCGGTGGTGGCAGCAAGGGGAAGGAAGGCAGGAGGGGAAGGGGACGTTTTCACGCATGTGCCACTGGTACAAATGCAGCTTCATGCACTTGCGCGCTCACCCACTGCTTGTTGGCCCAGTTCCCAATGGGCTGCAGACCAGTACTTGGCCATGGACCAGGGACTGGGGACCCCTGTTTCCAAGAACTGAAAATCTTACACACACATATACGAATGGAAATGAATTCTAGGAAGGATGGCTTTTCTATAGTGTGCTACATAATTTGTCCTTCTTGATGTTCTTATATAAATGTTTGGAATCTATCTATCATCCATCCAACTAGCTATCTATTCATCCATCCATCCATCCATCTATCTATCCATCTATCATCCATCCATTTGTCTGTCCATCATCATCATCTCTCTCCCCCCTTATCTCTTATCTATATATCTTATATCTATCATCTATCTATCCTATCTAGCCATCATCTACTTTGTGCCCTCCCTCTCTCTCTTCTCTCTTCTCCCTCCCTCCCTCCCCCCCTCTCTCTCTCTGAATCCATTTACAATTTTCTGAACCAGCGCATTTAGCTGTTTCTTCTATCAATATCTACCACAAGAATGTCTCTATCACTTTAAAAGCCACTTAAGGCACCTTGAAAGTTAAGCTGTCAGGACTAGGTACAGAGTTTCTAGAGCTGAAATTTTTGACTAATGGTGCCCTTGAATCTTAAGTTGGGGAAGCTTTTAAAGTGTTCTAAAGACAAAGGATGGAGTATAAAATCACTGTGTGGGATTTTTCCCTTCTGGATTTAGCAAGAATGTAGACCACTTCTATAATAAATTCACTTTGACAGCTGCTTAAAAATTTACTAAGCCCTACAACACAGGCTGAAAATAAAAGAGAGACTACAGATAATTCAGCTGTTTATCCTGCTGCCCAAGCCAGAAAACACTTATCTTTTTAAAAGGAACCATATTTCACTGTATTACCTTGCTGAAGGGGGGGAAAAAACTATTGTTTTCTTTATTCCCTTCTCTGCCTCTCTCCATTGTTTTTGCACACAACTGATCTGATAGCCAGCGTGGTTGAGTGAGAAGGTGGGAGATGACAGTATAAAAACTTGTTTCATCTCTGGAGTTCCTTGAGTAAGGAAGCCAACATGGATCCTCCTTCCCTTCTGAGAGGCTTGAAGGCAAATGGCAGCAGGTAGCCTGAGAAGCACAGGATGGCTGTCTTGGAGCAATAAAGGCATGGCCAGAGATACTGGAAATAACAAGGCATCTGGAATGATGTGGGAAGGGGGATGAGAGAACCTTCCAAAGAATGCAATATTAAAAACCATAGGCAAGTGGATTTGTTTGTGTCTGTGCTCGAAATGGCCATATTACTCTCCCAACTTAATTCTTTAACTCTTTGTTAAGAAAAAAAAATCTGGATTTGTAAAATGTTTCTCAGCGACTTGAGCTTTTGTTTTCTGAGGTTTTTGCAGGTGTTTGTATGTAGGTCTTTGGTTATTCGGGTTTTCTCCTGCATAAAATTGGAAGTGTCTTGGCGATGTTTCGATGAAGTCCCATTTGTCATCTTCAGGCTGGTGTTTTCAGCTTCGTGCTTCTAGGATATATATATCTGTGTCCTTACAAAAAACAACAACAACCCTCTCACTGCTTTCTCATCCAGGCCCTAACAACACCTTACACACACATATACAAATGGAAATGAATTCTAGGAAGGATGGCTTTTCTATAGTGTGCTACATAATTTGTCCTTCTTGATGTTCTTATATAAATGTTTGGAATCTATCTATCATCCATCCAACTAGCTATCTATTCATCCATCTATCCATCTATCATCCATCCATTTGTCCGTCCATCATCATCATCTCTCTCTCCCCCCTTATCTCTTATCTATATATCTTGTATCTATCATCTATCTATCTATCTATCTATCTATCTATCTATCTATCTATCTATCTATCTATCTATCTATCTATCTACCTACCTACCTACCTACCTACCTACCTACCTACCTACCTACCTATCCATCTATTATATTTTTGTCCATCTATCATCTATCTCTCTTCACATACACAGATATACACATACGTAAGCACTCCAATTTTAGCAAATAACCTAAGTCCTGCTTTACAAGAATTCTCTGGGAGATGGTCTTGTAAAAAAAAAAGGTCTTTCAAAAAAAAAGAAAACCCAACCCCATGGTGTCAGGAGCTGCCTCAAGAACAGCAGATCTCAATGGGACATCTTGTAAAGAAAAAACAATAAGAGAAATTTTAATCTTCCCACACATCAAGATTGCAGTGTGTGTGTGGGGGGGGGGAGATTTCAACTTCCCTTTCTCTATGAGTTCATTAAAATCTTTGTGGGAGGCAGAGACTTTTTGCACATTCATGTATGTATCTATATGTCCAGATCTGCATGTGTGCATATATGTCCTTCTACATGAACAGGTAAAGGCATGTACCAACATATAGATTTGCCTGCTTCGATGTGGACATATGTAACTCCTGTCTATCACCAAGCAGCACAAACAGTTTTTGAGAGCAAAGCAGTTGCCTTCACCTGACAATAATCACATAAATCAGTAGAATACATTGATTTATACAATTTTTAAACAAGCACCAAAGTTCTCTACAAATGAACAAAAGAAGTGGCAGAAGAGTTGTTATCCCAAGGGACAGAGGTGCCCAGTGGCCAGACAAGCTATGATGAGAAGGGTGCTCTCTTCCTGGTATTCAGAGCACAAATAGTTGAAGATAAACTAAAAAAAATTAAGTGCCAAAATACACCCAGCAAAATTTGGGTTTGGCTTAACTGTGAATATATATTCAGTAATAGTTTTTGAAAATACCTGTTCATTCATTCATTCATTCATTCATTCATTCATTCATTCATTCATTTATTCATTCATTCATTCATTCATTCAACCTATATGTCCACCCCTTACTAGCACTGATGATGTTACCTAATTTGGGTATTGAAATGTCTGCAAGAAAACAACCAAGCTCAGAGAGCAGCAAAGACCCCTAAAATCATTGCCTATGCTCTAACCAAAGACTGGTTGGGAGCCAAGCATTACAGGGACATTTTGAAGCATCATCAAAACCAACATTTTTCCATCTTACGATTTGGTTTACGTTGACTATAGTTATTGTCTGGGTAGGTTTTGATTGTGTTTTGGAATGTTGGATTCCATACAGAATTGGAAAGAATACATAGCAGCTGAACTCAGAGAAGAATGGCCTGGATTTGAAATGTAAATTATGCTCCCCTCTCAGGGAAGATGTAGTTTCCCTCTTTGCACACTTAGATAAAAGAGGACAAATGGCAACCTTTATTTCCTCACAATATATCTGCTCAGAAAAAGTTGAGAGAGCAGAGAGAGGTGGACTTTGAAGGATTCCAAGTGTCTTCAATGTTAACTTTGGGCTACAAAAAAAAAAAAAAGATGAGTTTGGTTTAGTGCATTGACACATTTGAATTCATCTTGCCAATTTTCTCCAAATTTTGGCAAGGACCTGGTGGCAGGAAGAGAATATCACTGATTGGACAGAAATAAAAACATACTGTGCAAACGGCAGGCCAGGATCAGCTGTTTCCTCTGATGGTTCCTGGAGTCAACTGCCGCATTGATTTCTTTAAATGGCCAGCAACATTAATATTGCTTATCTCTTTCCAAACTTCAGGTCCATCAAATTTTGCAAAAAGATAACTCAGTTTATTACGGGCAGAACATTTGCTATTGAGACAGCCTTAAAATGTCAGGGACAAAAATATATTGATCGTGCAGTTAGGCTTTTAATGTAATTTTAATCCAAGGAGGGAAGCTTATTGCTCAGTATTCCCGACATGCTTATCTGAAGAAAAAGGATCAGAGAACCACAGTGGTCTACACTTTCTTGGACACCCTCCTGCAGCTGCTAATCTGTCCTCAAAAGGACTGACACTTTAACAAAAATGTTGGAGGAGAGCAATTGCAGGGACTTGGTGAAAAAAAAGGAAATATCTGAAATGAATTATGTATAAGGTGAATAAAAAGGAGAACGTGGAAGAACTACCTATATGATATTCAAAATTGACCTTTCCTTCCCAAGAAGTTTCAGAATTGTCATCTTTGTAGAATGGAACGGAATAGAATAGAATAGAATAGAATAGAATAGAATAGAATAGAATAGAATAGAATAGAATAGAATAGAATAGAACAGAACAATAACTTTATTGTCACTTTGAATGTACACTAATCGGCATATATTAAAATGAAATTTCATTGCCTACAGCTCTCAAAGGGTCACCATCTCCAATATACACTACACAAATATGACAAAAATAAATAAATATATACAGAATTATGCATATACCAACATATATTATATGTGGCAGACACAATATTCTTCACTCTTTACTACAAAGGTTCCCCAATCCCTGGTCTGTGGACTGGTACTAGGCCACAGCATGCCAGCAACCGGTCCGCAGAACCAAGCAAAGCCCCATCTGCGGGATGCAGGCAGCACACAAAACCATGCCCTCTCCAGTCCATGGAAAAACCTCTCTTCACGTAACTGGTCCCTGGTGTCCAAAAGGTTGGGGACCTCTGCTTTACTACATATTCTATTCCTTTCAAACTGCATCCTTTATCTCTTGTATTCCAGTCACAAAAATCATCCACATATCCATATATCTCAAATCTTTATCTCTTGTATTCCAGTCACAAAAATCATCCACATATCCATATATTTCAAATCTAACTATGAAATGCTGCCTTCCTTTACCTGCACTTCAAGTTCATTTTCTTTCCCCTATTCTGAGCAGCGGTCATGAACTTTATGAGTCAATGACTTATTCCCCCTTATTTTTCATTGAGTAGTTTTATAGGCCCCATTATAGCAATTCTCTGTTTTCTTCTTCTGTTGTTGTAAGGCTTTTTACTCAAACCCCCATAAGAACGAGTTTGATGCTTTATTGAACAAGCTCACGGTTCTTTGATCAAACACATTTTTGTCTGTCTTTGTGAGATGAATCATATCTTGAACCAGCAGTTCATCACCTGAAAAACTCAGATCATGATCACCCATGCCAAGTCTCTCCCATCAGCATCATTTGCATACTATATCATTCATTTGTAATATTCTTTTTTCCTGTCCATAAATCAATGTTAATTCCCTCTATTATGAATCTATATTCTCTCTTTCCAAGAATGTGTCAAGAGATATTAATTGATTCATTGATTGATTGATTGATTGATAGGAATCTAATAGCAGGTAATAGAAAAATATGTACATAAAATGTTGCTTTTTTAACCTAAGTGTTGCCACTTTTCAGATCGTTAACTTTGAAGAGTTTCTAAATCTTAAATCCAAAAGTGAATGTAAAAAGAGAGGAGGGTATTATACAGATGTTGTAGAGATCTATATTTTTCAGAAAATTTGAATCAATAAAAAAATCTATTTTTTCAGAATATTTTGGGAGAAAAGCACCTGTATTTACCATATTTTAGAGGTATAAAATAGTTTATTACTTTATTAAATTGCTTATATATAATTGGTTGCCTCATAAAATAATACCTGGTGTATAGAAGCTGAAAAGTGTAACTCTGTCAGACAATAATTATAAATTTAAGGTTGAACTGACTTTAAAGGGTTTTTTTTATCACAAATGGAGCTGCAAGGTAAAGAATGTAAAATCTCCTCATTTCTATCTGTTTAGAAAAAAACAGGCATACAAGAAATAAACACTAAAACCAAAAGAATCACTTGGCATTGTATTAAGGAAAAGAAAACAATATATTTTGGATGGATATAGAATGCACTAATTTTCAGAAAAAAACAGAGAAGAAAGAAAATAAGACTCAGAATACAAATTGCCATGTTAAATGTGGACTAATTTGTCAGCTTTTTGAATCTGAATTACTTTTACATTTATCAGTTTTTGCTTCCAATTATTTATCATTTTTAAGTTATGCTTTAAAATTCCATGTCGGTATTGTACATTTTGAAAAGTGCACAACTGTAATTCTAATGCTATCTTCATTACCTTCTTTTCCTCTTGCTGCTGTTTTGTGGTAGATGCAAGCCAGGTGAGACTCTGCAGGTACATGTATGGGTTGCATGTGAAGGGGTGATAATCTCTTCTCTTTCTCTTTCTCTTTGTATTTCTATTTCTATTTCTCCTCCTCCTCCTCCTCTTCCTCCTCCCCTTCAAATATCTGCCATTCCCACAAAAATATTTAACTATTTCATCATTCTTTTAATTCTTGATTCATAGCTTTCTTCCTCAAATCCAATTTTAACTGGTCATGTTATTCCATTTTTATCTTTTTAGATCACTCTTAATCAATGTTTTTTGCTCTCTTTTCTTTCTCACCACTTTTCCCTTTAAATCACATTTCAGTCTTTCTCGGGTGGCAGGAATTTCCATTCACCCAGTTGATCTTCTTTTCGTTTGATAAACTGAAGGTCTCAATCCATGAAGTTCAAAAAGAAAAAAAAATTGTGTCTTTAAGAAAAGAGGAACAAAGGTCCTTGGTGATTAGTGGTCTCCCTCTGAGGAGCTTGATGTTTCCCATGTATCCTGAGTGCTCAACTCTAAGAGCACTGGCAAGGTCCTCACAGACCTCACCGGCATCCTGAGAACCCATCTTACAGAATTCATGTGGGTGATACCAGAGTTTCCACTTGATCTGAGGAAAACATCACTTGATCAGAAACCAAATTTACCTCTTGGCTATTGATAAATGCTTTGATATTGTAGGCAGCAAGTCTTCAGTTTGACATATCCTCCCCAATATTTTCATGTCTTAAATGCTTTGTGCCACTTTTTAAAATTAGGAAGTGCTTCATAATCTATTTTTTTCTTTTCTCCATTTTTGGAGAAACAAACAAAAAGCTTTGGGGTAAAACAAGTGGGTTTTTTTCCTGATTTTTCTATTTCATCCTGTTCCCAACTTTCACATCACAGCTCAGAAGTATGTTTTAGTTATCTCAGTCTAATATTTTCCCAAGTTAGCCAATCCTCATCTTTAACTGAAAGGCTGCAATAACCTTTCTTGGGGGGGGGGGGGCAGCGTTATTGGTTCATACTATATATGACCTCTGACTAAGAGATATAAGTTCGTTTATTCCAAATACAGATATCAAAGTACTGATTTTAAAATTCACCTTCAGATAATTCATCATTCTTTTAGCAACAGAAGTGACACTGACTTCCAACCTTCCATCATTATTTGTCTCTTGCCTGTGTTTCAGCTTACACAGAAGCTGAACTTTAAAAAAAAATAATCAAGATCAGCCCTGGTTAATACCGGGATGGGAAACTACTGGAAAATCCCAGGACTATAAACTAAACTGGGAAGTCAAAAAGTATCCCAGAAGAAAACTCTGGCAAACCATTTGTATTTTGTTGCCAGCATTAGGAAATGAACTCAACTCATGGGAATCTTTATAATTAATTTCCCACATAAATAGCAGGCTGTAGAATTAGAATTTATGCTCTAGGATTAATATTTGTTGTTTCCATATATTCCATCTTACTTTCTAATATTACTTTGACTTTCAGAAATAATAAAAACATTTATAGGAAATGTCCTATCTCTGAACACAAAAGAATGCAGTCAAAGCAAGGTCTCTTTCCCTAACACTATCTAACTCTAGAGCAGAAAATAAAGGATATCATAAAGAAGTCAATAAACGTCTCCCTACCCCCCCCCTTTTATCCTTCATAAAAATGAAATGGTGGACAAATAAAATTTGGCACATAAAATAGACTCACATCATGATGGAATAGAAGGAATAAAACACATTTATTATTAGATTAAAAGTTCATTGTGGTACATTCTAAAGAGAGAGAGAGAGACAGACAGAGGTAGAGAGATAGAGATAGAAAGATAATCCTATATAGTATTTCTGTTCTTGGAGCTTTATGGAATCTGATGGATTCTCAAAGGCTCAAGGACAGTGCATTCTCCTAAACCAGAGCAAGAGAGCCTATTGAGGTCATTGTTATGTTATAGAATGGGGAAATCCTAGAAGCAATGGTGGGATTCAGCTGGTTCGCATCAGTTTGGCAGAACCGGTAGCTAATTTTTTGTTGCCCAGGCCCAGAACGGACTTCCGGAAGCGGCATCCACATAGAGAACCGGTTGTTCACATATTTAAATCCCACCGCTGCCTATAGGTCACTGCTCCCAAGTGCCATTCCTATTTCTCTGGAACCTGGTAAGCTTCTTCCTTGGTTCTATGCATGTCCCTGCACTTAAACAGGCCAGAAGATACCTAAAGCATCTCTGAACACAGAGATGACAGCAATCATGAAAGCAATCATTCATTTGCTATAACACATAGTCTTGCCTACTGTGTGGTATGCTGAGGGCTGAAAAGCGATTGGAGATTGCATTTTAAATTCCATTATTTATATGCAATTTTGTAGATCTTTTTAGGGAGGTCAGAGATTTTCCCTCACCTGTCCTGGAGAATCTGATGGATGGATCTTTCAGAATTCTTTTAGCACTGATTTTTGAAACCTTAAGAAGATAAAAATCTTTATGCTCACTTTGATGTAAAAGACATTATTTAGACTTCAGATGAGTAGGCTTGTAGATTTAAGACAGAATCCTTAAAGCATCAGTATCGTATTTTTCAGGTTTATGCACAAGCCTAACAAGAATGAAATGCTATCATAAATAGCAGAGAGGAATCGTGGTCATGTTCATGCATACAAAACACAAGGCACTTACTTCTTCCAAATTAGTTCCAAAGTGTGCTCAGACCTAAATATCTGCTATTTTCAGAGTGACTTCAGTGCTGCTTTTGAAATAGCATCCAATGTGCATTATCTGATCTAATTGGGTGGGATCCCTTTCAGATTTTCAGGTCTGTAGTTATGGACAAGAAACATTCCCTTGAAACAAAATGATAAAGCAACATATTGCCCCACCCACCCCCTTTTTAAATAACAGATGGGAATGATTGCACCACTTCACTAAAAATATGGCTTTCACATATGCACAGGTGCCATTTCTTTTGCGATCAGGTGCTTGTTCAGTTTGTGGTGGAATGTGTTACTTCTGTCAAGCAAAGTAAAGCATCTGCTGCAGCAAGCATGGCAAGATGGCAAAGCATACCCACTTCATTTCTTCCTAGTTCAAATTATACCATTCAGAAAGGTGTAGCAGAACTCTCATTCCTTTGGAGGAATCTGGATTGTAATCTTTTACATTATTTCTGTAGCCACAGCCCTCCATTTTGGGGGACACCAGAATTTGTTCAGGTTTATAAAATACAAACATTGTAAAATACATTTCTCTAAGAGGACAGGATCATCTAAATGTGTAGTTTTACTTCAATGATTTCATTTGCTAAAACATTGCCTGTAAGCTTCCGTTCAAAAAAAGTAGTTATTGGCTGTATGTGCTTAGATTGTTCTCTCCATTCTGCTCTGGTTATATGAAATTTCCCATGTGTTTAAGCAAATTCACTTGTTTTGCAGAAGTTGTTTTACAATGCAAAACCAATCTTGCCTCCAATGAGTCCCACTCCAGCTATTGAAAAACAAAGGCAGAGACCCAAAAGTGGTAATGGGATTACAGCCTGATTTACTGCTTAGGCAATCAGCTTTTCCCCTATTCAGCCTTATTGGAGACACAAAACTCAATATTGTGTATTCTACTATGGATTCTGAACATAAAATAAGCTATTGAAAACGGGGTGTGAACACATACAATGATTTCTCAGCAAAATACAAAGAAGGAAATGCTTTTGTTTTCTTGCAATTTTTTTTTTTTGCCAACACACAAAACAAAAGTACAGGTAGTCTTCGACTTACAACAGTTTGTTTAGTGACTGTTCAAAGTTAGAATGACACTGAAAAATGTGACTTTTGACCATTTTTCATAATTATGACCTTTGCGGCATCCCTATGATCATGTGATCAAAATTTAGAATTTGGCAACTGGTTTATGACCTTTGCAGTGTCCCTGGGGTCATGTGATCCTCTTTTGCGACCTTCTGACTTAACTTAACAACCCTGTTACTAACTTATCAATTGCAGTGATTCACTTAACAACTGTGGCAAGAAAAATCGTAAAATGGCGCAAAACTCATTTAACAAATGTCTCACTTAACAACATAAATATGGGCTCAATTGTTGTCCTAAGTCGAGGATTACCTGTACTGTTTACAACATGGGTTTGTTGTAATTGCATATAAAATTGAGAGGGAGGGAGAGAGAACATGGTGGAGGGGTTGCCATACAAGAGAGAGGGAGGGAAAGAGAGAGAATTATAATGTAGAGATTAAAGTGCTGGACTAGGACCCAGAAGACCCATGTTCAAGTCCAACCTTATCTATGAAATTGACTTGCTGACTTTGAGCAACCCAACCTATCCATAGGCTTATATATTGTATAGACTCTATCTCTCTCTGTGTGTCTCTTTGTGTTTAAAGAGAGAGAGAGAGAGAGAGAGAGAGAGAGAGAGGAGAGAGAGAGAGAGAGAGAGAGAGAGAGAGAGAGAGAGAGAGAGAGAGAGAGAGAGAGAGAGAGAGAGAGAGAGAGAGAGAGAGAGAGAGAAGTAAGTAGGTAGGTAGGTAGGTAGGTAGGTAGATAGATAGATAGATAGATAGATAGATAGATAGATAGATAGATAGATTACTTCAACATTCATCAAGACTTCAAGCACTTTCAGTAACTTAATTATCTTCTCTAACAATACCAGTTTCTCCATGATTTAGAAACATGCCTCCCTCCAGCACTACTACTTTAACTATATCTACAGAGTGTTCGAACCAACAGCTAAAAAAAGAAAAGAAACGCAAATGCAAACTAGAGAGAAGGAGCTAAAGAACAGGATCATCCTCTAGTGCCCATGGTCCAGCCTTGTAAGTGAGACAGAGGATATACTAAGTGGTGCATTGTTGTTTCATGAAGAACTGGGGCTCAAAATCCTGACAGTGAGGCCTCTGTTGGACAATGTTGACGTCAAAAGAGCTATGGGCTACTAAGAGCACATTTTGCTAGAGAGAAGGTCCCTGAGGATGTTCTCCTGCATGAGTCTGAAAGTTCAGAGGACCAAACCTCTGGTCCCAGTGACTGACCCAGATTGGATCCTGCAACATTATCCTGGGACTCGTATATTCACCTTCATTTGTAAGAGCAGAATTGTCCAGAAGATAATTGAACCAAGCTCAGGACACTAGACATTGTTGTACCAATATCTTCTTGATAACTGCAGGAACAGGAGTGTAAAATCAGCCTGGCTGCCTTTCTTGAAGTATTTGTAAGGCTTGGTCCTCAGCTAATTGCTCTTCCTCAAAAGAAGGATTCCCATCTGGTTTGCCTTGCACTGCAAAGGAAATCTCTCTCTCTCTCTCTCTCTCTCTCTCTCTCTCTCTCTCTCTCTCTCTCTCTCTCTCTCTCTCTCTCTCTCTCTCTCTCTCTCTCTCTCTCTCTCTGTCTCTCTCTGTCTCTCTCTCACTCACTCACTCACTCACTCACTCACTCACTCACTCACTCACTCACTCACTCCTCACTCACTTACTCTGTCTCCAAATTCAGTTAAGGTTCGATTTTCTCTTGCCACAAGTTCCCAGGGTGACATTGTGGTGGATGATGGACTCAGGCAATCAGGATAAGAAGCTCCATTTCTCCAGAGTCACTGTCGCTCATTTGTCAGCAGCTATTTTTGCAAGATATAGAAGCCTTTAGTTATTTCTTTCTCTTTCATGGTGCCCAAGTATTTCTCAGGTCGTACTGGTTACCCTCAGCGCAGTTTAAAAATAAGTCCTCTAACACCCCAGCTCAAACCAATGGGAAGGAACATCTGGAAAGATTTCTTTTTTTTTTTTTTGGTAAAAATTTTTTTATTAAAACAATCAACATTAAACATAAGATCATATTAAGAAGCAATCATCATATAACCTGAAATACAACACTAAGTATTAGTCTTTGTAAACGTCTGGTTTAGTAAACATTCCTCACTCCTCACGTCAAGCCTCAACTATACGCCTGATACATTTTATTTGATTGGTATTTCTCTTATATATGGTCTATCTACTGTTTCTTGTCTATCACATATTGTTCATTTGAGCTTCAGAAATAAATTCGTCTCAGTAGTAGTGCAATCTTTTATGGTCCCTAACAAAAGATCCTGAGGTAGAAATTCAATAACCTGAGGTAGAAATTCAGTACGCTTTTTCAATATTAAAGCAATCAACATTAAACTTAAGATCATATTAAGAAGCAAGCATCATAAAACATAAAAATACAACATTAGGTATTAGTCTTTGTAAACGTCTGATTTGGTAAACATTCTTCATTCCTCACGTCAAGCCTCAACTATACGCCAGATACATTTTATTTGATTGGTGTTTCTCTTGTATATAGTCTATCCACTGTTTCCAGTCTATCATATATTGTTCATTTGAGCGATCCTTCAAATATGCCGAAATTTTCGCCATTTCTGCCAAATGTATTACTTTCAAAGTCCAATCTTCAATAGGTGGTATTTCTGGCTTCTTTCTTAATTGAGCAAGAAATGAGCCTGATCGCCAGGGTTTGGTGCTTTCCCTTCCCTTCTTATTATTGCAATATATCACCAATCAACCAATAATACCCAGCAGCAGAAGAAAGGCACAGACTCTCCAGTAGAAAATCTTCAGAGGTCTGCATGTTGCAGCTTTGAATTACATCCACAAAATGAAATATTTACTGAGTTCTTAAAGGCCAGCACGTTATTCTAATTAAAACCCAAGTGAGGAGTGTAAGAGTTTATCGCCTTCTGGAAACACTAAACTTGGGCAGAAGGGTGAGTGAGCTGACAACAAGAGAGACAACATACCGACAAGCAAGAAAGGAATGTAATGTCACTACCCAAATATTGTAGTAGGAACTACCGGTATATAAAAAAGCAGAGAGAGCACCGGTCCTGAGTGAGTGTGTCATTTCACTGCACATACCTCTTAGGTTAGTGGGATCTGTGCAACAGCATTAAACATTTAGGTTGGTGGGATCTGGTGGCGCTGGGGTTAGAATGCAGTATTGCAGGCAAACTCTGCCCACAGCCTGGAGTTCAATCTTGACAGGGTTCAAGGTTGTCTCAGCCTTCCATCCTTCTGACGTCGTTAAAACGAGGACCCAGATTGTTGGGGGCAAAATGCAAATAATGCTTCTGCATTGTAAACTTCCCAGAAAGTGCTGTAAAACCCTATGAGGTAGTATATAAGACTAAATAGTATTGATATTGCTATCTATATAACTAGATTAAAAATTATAGCCAGCAGAGAAGAGTCTTCTTGCATGCTCCATGGAGGTTTTTGTTTGGACTTGTGGCCCCATGGTCAAAATGTGCTGCAACCTGATGGATAAGGTTCTTATCTTTACCAGGGAATGTGGTATAGATACAGCTAAGGCTGGTAACTTAATCAACATCTTCCCTGTCTTACGCAAAGCTTCATGTGAAAGCTTCAATAGACCAAAGCCATGATGGGTAGGACAGGGTAATATTTCTAGGACCATTCAATAATGATTGTGCCATGTGGAAGATTACAACTTAGAATATTAGAGATGCAGATAGTACATGGTATGAAATAAAAAATGAAAGGAACTGAAGGATGGAATAATACAGTATTCATTCATTCATTCATTCATTCATTCATTCATTCATTCATTCATTCATTCATTCATTCATTCATTCATTCATTCATTCATTCATTGAACACATTTATATAGCTTCCCAACTCACTCCGGGCGGCTTACAACATTTGCAACAAGATTGTTTGACGATAAAACTGGAGTAAGCGAAGGCCATGTTAAATTGGAACGAAGGTGGTCTTGTCTTGTGATGCTGCGAAATACAAGCAGGCAGGTGAAAAGGGATATAAATCAATGTCACAAAGTATGACATGGCCTCTTTGCAACTGCTGAATGATCTTCAAGGGCAGCCCCGTATAGAGCAGTATACAGTATAGAGCAGTATACAGTAATCCACATCCAAGATTTATACTGTATACTGCTCTATACAGGCAGCCGCGTATAGAGCAGTATACAGTAATCCACATCCAAGATTTATTTTTCACAATTTTGAGCCTCCCATCTCCCTCAGAGAATGATTCTGGGCAGTGTAAAATAAAATATACGAAAGTCTAAGGGCTGAGGAAGATGTAAAGTAGGCAACCTTCCACCTGACTCAGAACCTTTTTGAGTTTAGACAACCATGCTAATTTTGTGGGACTCCTAACACTTAACTTTGAAGATTTTGTCAAGCAAGGGACTGCCAGCTGTTGTGTTTGTTGCCTACAACATTTGCTGCAGAAATGGTACATGTCAGTCCAGGAAATGGACTGGACTGAGAGATGCTTTATTCATCTGAACTATCAAATCACATCTCCTGGGCAGACCTTAGACTCGAGTTAAGGGCTTGGAGCCATCTTTGTCTACTGTTTCAGCAGCTCTGCACGTTGGCTGAGGAATTCTGGGAGTTGAAGTCCACAAATCATAAAAGGGCCAAGTTTGAAGACCCTTGATGTAAACCAAGAGCCCAGAGGTCTAAGAAAGCATATTTTTTCACATTAACTACTCAGTTTTTCCATCAACCTTTTGTACTCCTCCACCAAGAATACTTTGCAGAAGGTACAGTGACACCATCCATGAGGGAATAAAAATAACAAAATAGTGCTTTAACTTTGCTGTGTTTCATCTACAGTGCTGCTGAACAAGTCCCTGAAAGGGACACGTCAGGCAGCATATTCAAAGCTTTGCTGTTCATGTTAAATCCCAGTGGCAGGGAAGCATTTTAAGGATACAGCTTGACTAAATGATTATTTTGCTTTCGACAGCCTCACATTTGCCTGTCAATTACATGCAAATGTTAACAGACTGCAAATACCAATTCACAAAATAGTTTCCCTCTGTTTAAAAATAAACTTGATTGAATAATAAGGTGAACGCCTACTCCTGCCAAAGAAAATATACTCTATTATAGGCCAGGCTGTAATGGTTTGCTAATGCAGAGAATTTCATCTGCTTCAATGCCACTCTGGGAGGAAGGGGAATCTGGCTAATGTAATACATTCAGGCCCCGCACATTTCTCAGAACAAAATCAGAACAGTCTCTGCTACACACCAGGGTGAAACAGTTTGCTTTGGGTAGTCCTGGAAAGGGAGAAGATTACAGCAAAGCAGGGTTTGGCAACAAGTGCTTCAAATGCTTGTAGAATTTGAGTGTTTGTAACTCAGGTTTGAGCCTTGATGCACTTTGAGCTTGGTTGTTTTCTTGCAGATAATTCATGACCAAACTAGGTTGTCTGGGAAGCCACAGAAATTGTGGTGAAATCTGTCCATAGAGTCATTTACAGCATACAGTGTAAGGATTGTAATAACCACTAGATAAGACAAACAGGCAGAAAACTAGCAGAGCGTATCCATGAACACCAACTAACAGTCAGAAGACATGATGAAACCTCCTTAATTGCACATCACATAGACAGGTGTATTCATAGTTTTACAGTTGGGAAACTCTGAGCATCCTATATCAAGGTAAGTCCAAACATGCTAAGAATTCCTAGAAGCCTGGCATTCAGACAAATCAGCCATCCACAGGCAAGTAGAGATAACATCTATATACCATTCAAAAGAGATAACTCAAAAAACTAAAAAAGAAACAAAAAGACCCAAACACCTCACCAGCTTTCAGCATCCAGATAAGCACAGGTAGCACCAAGATTAATACTAGATCAGCAACCAAGTAGTAAACAATACCCCAACTCAGACAAACAAACAGTAAACAACAGCCTAATCAAGGAAACATCAAAGAACACTGACAGGGCAAGCCATTAGTATATAAACAGACAGCAAACCCCACTCCTTTCTAGCACTGATGATGTTATCTAATTGGGTATTGAAATGTCTGCAAGAAAACAATCAAGCTCAGAAAGCACCAAGGACCACTACTGGGCTGTGGACTATTTGGAACCAGGCCTTGTGAGCAGCAGGCTGGCACACACATGTGCAACTCAATTTGTGCAAGCAGCAGGCTGGCACACATGCCCGCATGTCCGCAGCTCAACTTGCTCAAGTTGAGCTTCACGTGCATGTGCATGTGTGCTGGCCTATCACATATACAAGCTAATCTGTGTGCATGCATGTGTGCTTGCCTGCAGCCCATGTGGGCTTATTCCCCTTTCCTCCCCCACTGGGCTGCCAAGCCACATAGGTTGGGGATTGCTAGATTAGCCAATCCAGGATAGATAGGGTATTTCGTATTTCATAGATTTTATGGGGAAGTCCCATAGTGAACTAGAGAATTATAGGCAGATCATGGAGGCAGATCATGGAGTGTCCATTTTTCTCACTTTTCAGTGGAGGGGTAGAAACCATTATTCCCTCTTAGCAGATTCCTTTTTAGGAGTTGGCAATGAACACCATCAAATATGAATGGCACAATTTGGACTTCCGGTTCCGGAAAGTGGCGACGCCGGTCATGCCTGGAAACTTCTCTCCAGGCCGCCCGGAGTTTCCTTCGCCGGTAGACCCCCTAGGGGGTCGAAAGTCACCCTGGAAGGGCGACCACCAAGGAGGAGGCCGGCTGGTAGATAGGGGAGGGCCTTAGGGCTGACGAAGCAAAGATCGGCCTACAAGATGGCCGATCACTCTGCTGCACCAGCCGAAAGTCACATCGTCATCTAAGCATTAAAGACCCACCGCGGATGATCCGGGTGAGACCCCTTTTGTTCCTCTCCATACCCCTGTTGTTTTTTCCTGTAGAAACTGTTTGTGCTATTATTTCTCCGTCTGGAGAAAGCGGCTTTAGTAATCGTGGGAACAAACGCGTTTTACAAAAAGGACAGAAAAATAAATAAATATTTATTTAAAGATTATATTCTATTCCTACTTACATTGTGCTGTAGAAAAAACTGTTTGTTGTGTTTTTTGGAGCGGTATTATATTGGCAGAGTATTTCTTTTTCTATTCTCCCTTTAAAAGATAGAAAAAAGGAAAAAATGGCGTTTGAAGAAGTCTTTTTAGTTCACTGAGGACACCTACTGATCAAAAGTTAGTATTGGATTGTTGTTTATTTGGAGATGAGAGGGCTTTGGCCTTCAAACTGTTTTTCAAGAAAAAAGATAATTTGAGCTTGCTGTGTGATTTGTGGGGGTGGATAATGTTCAACGTAACCTTCACTAAAAAGGAAAAGGATTCTTCTTCAACTATTGCTAAAATGGAGAAGCCTCAATCACATTTAAACTGTAAACGTATACTGGAAGAGATCTATGAGGCTAAAGAAGAAATATGCACTACAATAAAAGAGGCTACTACAGAACTAAGAGCCAGAATCTTTACTTTAAAACTTAAAACTGACTCCCAGATTACACTTGACTACTCTACAAAACAGATTATACAAGAAGAGGTTTTAACTGAGGATAAGGAGAATCTTATTTTGCCTTACAAGCAAGACCAGGAAAAGTAAAGACCGAACTTTGGACTTCTGAAGCAATGAGGCTTTATGGACAAGAGAAACAGGATTAAATCAGAAATCAAGATGGTCTGTATCAAATCAAGTGACACTACAAGCAACAAAAAGAGACCTATTATTTGGAAGGGAAGCCCTGTTATGGAAACCTACCTGGCAAAAGAGGAAAGCTAGAATAAGATTGAAAAATGAAATTTAAAATTTCTTAAATTGGATTAAAGGCAACCTAGAACTATGGACTGATGTAAGGACTGAGATTTTGAGTTTGAAGTAAAAAGATGTCTTGGAGTTGCAGTGAATCAATAACTAATTGAATGTTAATTAAATAAAATGACTTGTTTGTCCTATAACATGTGAAATTTAAACTTTACTTAAAGGATTGAAATGATTTAAGGTTTAATATTAATTTGTTAACTCAAAGAAATTGATTAAGTGAAGGATTAGATATCTATAGAATAGTTTGATAAATACATACATTTAGATGTGTCTAAGATAGATTAATATTTTTTAAAAAAATGAGATATCTTTCTATATAAGGGATTAAAGACAACTTAGAATACTAGGAATGTTCTTTTTAGAATGTTAGGTTTATTTCTATGAAAATTATGATGTAATGGAATGACAAAAATTAGAGAGATGTTTCAGACTTGAAGTGAACTAATAGTTAATTGAAATTTAATAAGGTGGTATGATTTTCTGATGATAGGGACGTTATTAGTCATGATAATTATTTGGAGACTTGAATGTTGTTTAATGGAATGACATGATTTAAGGTATGATATTATTTTTTTAGCTTGAAGAGATAGATCAATTGATAGATTTAATAGGTACAGGATAGATTAATATTTTAGTCTAAATAAGGGAGATTAATGGAAGAAGAAACAAATAAGATTTTGATAAAATTAAGAAAGTAGAACATATGTGGAAGGGATATTTGAATTGAAAATGTTTTTATTTAAAGTTAATTTGATTATGGTAGAAATTGATGAAGCTTAAAAACAGGTTCAGGTTGAATAAATTTAAGCTAGAATTGGATATTCTAAATATACTATGCTATTTGAGGGAAAAAGAGAGGGAATATTTAATGTATTGATTATATTGCGTATATATGTCTTGTTTTAAGATGTTTGATTACCCCAGCACCACAGTGTGTCCTGAACATGTTGCTTTAAGAACTTAAAAAACCAATAAAATTTGTTTTTTTAAAAAATATGAATGGCACAATTTGGTGGTCACTCACATTTCAACTAACCATGAGTTAACTGTTGGTACAAAGTCTGCATAAAATCCAACTCTGGCCTTGCCTTTATTATCATAAAGAATATTCTTTACGATGGCTTCATAATGGAAGTGCATGAGTATAATTTACAGGTAACAGAAAACATTTTGTATCAAAAGAAGTGAGTGTGGAAGGCAAGTTTGCTTTAAGGCCAAGGAACTAAATTTGCAGGGGACATTGGCTTCTTCCTCAACCTTTTTTAGAAGCTTCTCCACAATTGTACCCAACTGAGGCATCAACATGCCAGGCTATCCCCTTATTCTGCTGAGTTCACATAACGTTGTCTTTTGCAATGTAAAGACGTATAACTTTTTTCACATGAAAGAAACTCAAAATAAGCATTATTTAGAGAGCAACGTAGGAAAGCCTGAGATACTTAAGAGTTTCTACAGTGATGTGCTATCCTCTGTTATGAAGAGGGTGAACAGGTGAGGACTGAACTGAGTGAAAGGAAGTGATGAAAACCTTGAAAATGCAAGTCTAACCCATAGAAATCATATAGAGATATGCAAGGCAGCTTTTTTTAGACAGATAGACGTGCAGAATTTGAATTGCTAACCATCTCTACATCTTGTGCAGTAAGAATCAATAGGTTTATAGGGGCTGTAGGCCAGCACATAGAAGCAAAATTGAATTCCAACATTTTCTTCTCATCCCAATCGCCTATGAGTGAAACAGGCTGAAGTTGTATTTAACTGAAACAGAGTTAAAGCTATGGTTTTCCTCTTAAGCTGACAGCATGTAATGGCAACCACAAGGGCTATAACATTTGTTACGCTTCATCAACTACATGATAGGCTCCTTTGGGGGAAATGGAACAGACAATTGACAAAGTGAAGTTTTACCTCTTTTCATGGCAGAGGAATATTTCTTGCATAACAATAGAAATTTGAAAATTACTCTTTTCAAACAACATTGAAGGTGGCTGCTTATTTTCTAAATCTGATTTATGTATAGATCTATTTCTAAATCTTTATTTTTTTAACCATGCCTCTTATGCTATAGTTTTTCAATGGGTTTATTTTTATAGATTTCTATGGGTGTACCATGTACCTAATTTTTATACACTTAGTGGGTTTATCCATTTCTACATCTTACTTCCTATGACTCTTATTCTATTTTTTTTTAATATTCATCCATATATCCATGGGTTTCATGAGTTTCCATAAACATGCTTTTTTCCTCTCCTTCTTTTTCTTTTTGCCCAGTCTGTCCATTATCAAGGCTTAGCTAGCCTCTGCCTTAGTCATCCTCCAAACAGACCAGCTCTGCTTCTTTAGCCATCCCAGGTTTGAATTGCTTAGCTAGCATTTTCTAGGTTTTTCAGGCAGGTGTACCTTGCCTCTGGCCTGAGTCACTGCTAGGACTTTGCAGGGGTGGCAGTATCTCTCAAATTTGATTGGGAGGAGGATTTGACTGTCTGTTGGAGCTGCTGTAGAAGGTAACATTCCTGTTGGGCTATTCCTCTCTGTTCAGTTTGAAGAAATAAGTTGTCTGTACTTTCAGTCACCCACTACATGCTGGCAATGTCCTATGCATTCACCAAGTCAGGTTTGTCTTGGGCATCTTTTACTTTATTGAGTTCTTTTCTGAAGCTTTGTCTGCAGCATTGTCCATTCTTCTTCTCTCTAACACTCTAACTTGCACACAAAGACAACATCTCCTCCCAATGGACTCATGCATGAACTGAGCTCCTCCTTTTGTATGTGCAACATAGGCAAGGTCTAGCTCAGGGGTTCTCAACCTTGGCAACTTTAAGACTTGTGGACTTCAACTCCCAGAATTCCTCAGCCAGCTTTGCTGGCTGAGGAATTCTGGGAGTTGAAGTCCCCAAGTCTTAAAGTTGCCAAGGTTGAGAACCCCTGGTCTAGCTAATTCAGCTGCCTCAAAATCCATAGGGGCAGGGAGGAACAGCTTACTGTATTTGCCATGAGGCTCCCCTTCCATGACCTATGATGACAAAATTAGGTGGCCTCTTGTGAGTGGGATCAGAACAATGGACAATAACTGCTTCAAGCTGATGGGGGCATGTTCCTTCCTTCTAGACAAATCTAAGAATGCTAGATTGCTCAGATGGCAGTATGTAATTATTTTAATTATTTTTTTAAAAAAAGTTTTATTGGTTTTTTAGTTTTTACATCAAAGTGCTTAAGAAACATCGTGGTGATGGGGACATCAATCATCCAAAAACAAAATTACACATATATAGCTCAGGTTAATTCATTAAAAGTTCCCTCAAATAATATTGTGTATTCAAATTAATACATCTCTGAATAAAGTTCAATCAATCAAGTCAGTCATCAATCACATTTCAGGTATAGAAATCCAAATCCTGTTTTTAAGCTTTACTAATTTACAATTACCATATTCCAATTAGCCTTAAATAAACATATTATTGACACTTCGTGTATCCCTCATTTCCCTTTTTCCCGAACATAGTAATTATATCTAAAATTATATATTATTCCAACAATAACATTCTTATATTTTCCACATATAATCTATTTCTTAATCTAATAACTCATTTATTAATACCATTTCTTCTCTTGTCACAAATCCCTCTTATTCTCCTTCCATTACAAACTAAATGTCTTGCTTAAAGTAAGTGTCAGTCCAAAAAATGCATTTCTACTCTATTTTAGATATATATCTAAAGTCACATTTTTAAATCTAACTCTGGCTTTCTTTCTGTGTCAAGTCAGTTTCCATAGTAAAGCTTCTGGGTCATCAAACTTCAATATTTGAATAGAGGTATTTCTCGACACTTTGGACTGGTCAAAGTTCTCTTCCCTTTCTTCTAGTGTCATCTGAATGATATGATTTTATTCCATGTTGCAATTACTAATTGATTATCCACGTTATCACAATTTTCAGTAATTTGTGTCTGGATATCAATTCCTGTTGTTTTTGACATTTCAGGTATCTCAGTTAAAGTCATTTTTTGATCATCAAAATTCTCCATATATTGTATATGGGGTTGTGTAATATCCTCTTCTATGTTGATTGAACCCTTTTCTGTTGTTTCTTGTCTTATAGCATAATCAGTTGAAGTCAAAAAAATCTTCCAGTTCCGGATCGTGGCATATGCAGTCATATAAAAAGACTTGTCTCTTCGCCGGCTGGTTTCCCTCCGCCGGTAGGCCCCTAATTGGATCAAAAAGTCACCCTGGAGGGGCAACCACCGCTGAGGAGGCCCTCATCTGACTGCGGAGGGCAGCAGCTCCTTCTGAGATCCAAGCCAGCTCCTTAAGCCCGATGGAGAAAAGATCGGCCAGTAAAATGGCTGATCACTTAGCCGCACCAGCCAAAAGTCAGAAGAACAGCTAAGCATAAAGAACCACCATGGAGAATCTGGGTGAGACCATTCCTTCCCTCTCTTTGCCCTAACTATTTTCCTGTAAAAAGCTTTTGAATTACTTCCCTGCTTTGAGAGAGTGGTGTCTGTGTACTTGGGAAAAAGAGCTCTGGAAATAAAAGACATAAAAAAGCTAATTTTTTTATTGACTATTTAATTTTTTGGATACCTAGGGGCCCTAGAAATTTTTTTATTATAGAACATTATTATTATTCTACTTATTATGCTGGAGATATTTGTTTTTCTTCCTATGTTTTTCTAATAAGATGAAATTTTATTAACTTGGAAAAATGATTTATAGTCTACTGAGGACATCTTGTGGCGAAAATTGTCATTGCAATTGTATTCCCTTTTGCTGTTTGAAGATGGATTTGACCTTCAAATCACAATAAAAGGGAAAAGATAAAGGACTTGAAACAGCTGGGTGGTGAATTTGTCTATTAGAAATTTTGGAGGTGGATATTTGTTGACTCTCACTAAATATAGCCTTCACTAAAAGACCAAAAGACTATTTCACCATTGAAATGGAAGAAGCTTGACTATGAACTTATCTTGGAAAATTTTTTGGAAGCTACGGAGTACATGAAATCTTGGAGAAAAATTAAAGATGATATTTCAGAACCACAAATTGATTCTCAGATTTTAACGGATCAAGCTATAGGCCAAGGAACAATAAAGGAGGAACAGAGTAACTCTAAAGAGGCCTGTACGCAACAACATATACAACTTAAAGAGATGGAGGAACCATATCTACAACTTAACTATCAACTTATACTGGGAGAAATTGTCAAAACTACTGAGCAAATCAATTTTAGAAAAACTCTTGTTCTAAAACCTCAAACTGATTTTTTGACTTCAAGTAATTATTTTAATTCTATAGACCTTAACAATTTAACACATGACTAAAATGGAATTACTGGACTTCCAGCTTTCAAACAGAGCATGGAGAAATGTGAAATTCTGCATTTGCTGTCCATCTTTAAAGAGGAGGAGGAAGAGGAAGAGGAGGGGGGAATCCTAAATTCCACCAATAGTGCATTCTAATGTGTTTTTGAACAGATTGGGTTGTAGAAGGAATGTCACAGGAATGTGCCTAGAGAGAATGGAAAGTGACCTGCAGTTTGTTTGTTTAAAAACAATTATTTACCTGCTCGTCTTATATCAAAATCTGGATGGCTCCCAAACAACAATTAAAACAATCAATTAAGAACAATAAAATTAATTTATCAATTAAAATATTAAAAACTTGGCATTGAAGTTAAGCATTAACATACAGTCCCTCATTAAATCTTCTTGTCCACCTCACACTATCCCAGCAATTAGGGAGAAAATAGATTTTCGAAGCTTTACAGAATCTTTACAGGGCAGAGCCCTGCTAAACTTCAAGAAAAAGAGCTTTCCATAGGGCAGGGGCTGCCACAGAAAAAGTCTGCCTCCTAGACCCCTTAAGGTAGCCTTGTAAGGTGCTACGTGGCCCTTTTATGACTTGTGGGCTTCAACTCCCGGAATTCCTCAGCCAGTCATAAAAGGGCCAAGTTTGAAGACCCCTGACCTAGAGGCACCCCACTTCATTTATGATGCAGTGCTGAGATCAGTGGATGTTTTTCTTGCTTATGGATAATGTGCAGAAGAGGGAGGATAGTAATTTTGAAGTCCACCTGCAATACTTTACCTGGATATAAACAGAAAAAATATTAGCATGTGTCTTGGAACAGACTTTGTAGAGATAAGATAATGGGGACCGCAAATTTCAAGCAGGTAGTTTTCTGCAGACCAGTTAGGCAGAAACTCAGCAATGGAGAAACGTCCTGCATTGCACTAATTATGCATCCAATTGCATAAATAGTGCAGTCTTTTTTTTTTTTTTTTTTTTACAAAATCAAGGCTCAGAGTCAAAATTAAAGTCTTCCTTGGTTAAACAACAGACTTCTGCAAAGTTCCTGGGCAGGAATATATCTTATGCATATAAATGCAGCAGAGGGTATTCTAAGAGAAAAAGAGGTGGGAATCAGTTGTACTAGACTGCAACACAGCAGTTTCCTGAAATAAATTAGATCATGGCCCACAAAATGTAATACAGCTCCCTGATACTCCAGAAAAATGGAGCAAAAGCTGTGGTGAGATTCAGCCGGTTTGCACCAGTTCGGCACAACCGGTAGCTAATTTTTTGTCGCCCAGGCCCAGAACAGACTTCTGGAAGTGGCATCCACACAGAAAGCCGGTTGTTCACATATTTGAATCCCACCACTGAGCAAAAGCCATTAAATCATATGAGAGAGAGAGAGGGGGAGAGGAGAGAGGAGAAGGAGAGAGAGGGAGGAGAGAGGAGAGGGAGGAGAGGGATGAGAGAAGAGAGAGAGAGAGAGATGAGCGATAGGGAGAGAGGTGGGAGAGGAGAGGTGAGGAGATGAGAGAAGTAAGAGAGAGAGAGAGAGAGAGAGAGAAGTGGAGAGAGAGCAGAGAGGGAGAGAGGAGAGAGGGAGAGGAGAGAGAAGATTCCTGAGAATATTCTGGATAGCCAAGCAAACCAATAAATGCATCATCATTTGGACACATTATACAAGGACCCAGCTCTTGGAAAAAGGCTCTAATGCTGGAAATAGCAGAAAGGATACAGAGAAGAAAGAGGTTGACTAGCAGCAAGGTGGATGGTACTCAGTTACAATGGCAATGAGTACACTATTGGAAAATTTGAAAGACAAGGGACAGATCATCATTGAGAAAAATCTTCTATGTGATCCACTAGGAGTCAATATTGATTTGATGGCAAATAATGTGTGTGGGAGCGCAGCAGATCAAACAAATCTTTACCTGCCATCAAAGCAAGTGCCATCCCTCTGTCCATAAAAAAGTTTGAACGAACGCTCCTTGAGCATTTTTAATTGTATCTCTCAGCTGGCTACTTGGGAATCGATCCCTTAAAAGGGCACCCACTTCTGCCCACCACAGCTTCGTCAAGCACAGTTCTTCCACAGGATAAAAGGAGAGAAGTACGTAGGGTCTGTTAAAATCTTCCAACCCATAAAATAACCACATCATAACCGTTATTTTTGGTATGGCTTTGTTTTTTGCTACATCCTGCTTATCTGAGAATTGACTTTTAGTCTGCAGTTTGGACCACCTTGTCATCGGTTGCACATGGCAATTAATTTCTGTTTTCCACTCAGTGCAATTATTTGTAGTCTGCAACATGACCGTGAGGAATTGATAGCTTGATGGTAGGAGAAGAAGAACTAAATAAAAGGAGGTAGGTGAACATTTGTCTTTGTAGCACAATGTTCCCCTTAGGTAGCCAAATGTTTCTTAATGCCTGTTATTTTTCTTCTTTTTCTACTGTGCAGAATCACCCTTCAGATTGCCTCCATTTTTGTTTTCTCTGTTGGTATCAGCTATTGTTTTTTTCTTAGGCATGTGGATTTCTCTGAATGGCAAAATATTAAAGGCTATCAATACAGGCCATTCTTGGCTTACAACCATTTATTTTAGTGACCGTTCAATGTTACAACAGCACTGAAAAAGAGTGACTTATGACCGTTTTTCATGCTTACGACCATTGCAGCATCCCCAATGGCTATGGTGATCCAAATTCGGATGCTTGGTAACTGGCATGTATTTGTCACGGTTGCCGTGTCCTGGGATCATGTGATCACCTTTTGCCATCTTCTGACAAGCAAAGTCAATGGGGGAGCCAGATTCACTTAACAACCATGTTACTAATTTAATAACTGCAGT
>JARGCV010000199.1:130000-132500 GCA_034064705.1 Bothrops alternatus | reverse complement strand
ACCCCCAAGGTAGATACCTGGCAATTGAAATAACACAAGAGGACAAGAAGATTCTAGTAATGGGCGTATATGCACCAAACCAGCAACAAGGCAAATTCTACAAAAAGCTACACAAGAAAGTAACACAACTTAACTACAGATCTTACATCATCATGGGCGACTGGAACGGGGTCATAGAGACTGCTCTAGACAAAAAAAGAACTGCACCGAACCCGCAAAAACACTCCAAGTTGCCTAAATCCTTCTTCGATATGAAGGAGGACCTCGAACTGACAGACGTATGGAGGAAAAGGCACGTCAAAGAACAAGAATTCACCTTCTTCTCTGGCAGACACCAATCCTTCTCCAGAATTGACTTTATATTAACTTCTAGTGACTTGCTAACTTGTCTAAACACGGTGAAAATCCTACCCAAGACATTGACAGACCACAACCCTGTGAGGATGGAATTAAGACACGGCCCGAAACAGAGGAGATCCTGGAGAATCAATGAAAACCTGTTTAGACACGAAGACAAGGTGGCGGAATGCAAAAAAGCTATGAAGGAATTCTTCAACACACATATGAACAACGGAACACTGATAGAACAGATCTGGGAAGGCAGCAAGGTGTACATGCGAGGGATCCTCATATCCATGAATAGCTGGCACCGTCGCCAACAAGAACAAAAAAGAAAAGAGTTAGAAAATGAGATAAGCAACATGGAGCGGCTACTGATAAAAAGACCAGAGGACAAAGCCACCAAAGAAGGACTCAAGATCTTAAGAAAGCAATTTGACATGTTGATGGCGGACCAAGTTGCAAGGAATATACAATATGCAAAACATAAGACATTCTGCAAGGCCAACAAACCGGGCCGCTGGCTAGCCTACACTATAAGAAAGAAACAGAAATCCCGCATAATTGAAAAGATAGAATACAAAGGCAAGCTAGAATTCCGACAAAAAACCATCAAGAAAGCCTTCACAGAGTTCTACTCGAAACTATATGCCGAGGATAAGATACAAGACAAAGAGATAGATGAATTCTTACAAAACGAAAAGATACAGGCGATTACCGACACACAAAGAGAAGCCCTGAATGCCTTAATCACAAAGGAGGAAATACACTCAGCGATCACACAACTGAAAGCAGGAAAATCGCCCGGGACGGATGGGATAACAGCGACCTACTACAAGCATCTACAGGATGAGATGCTAGAACCCCTCAGAAAGCTATTTGCCAGCATTCAAGAAGGAGGCCAGGTCCCACCATCCTGGAAAACAGCCTACATCTCATTAATCCCAAAGGAGGGGAAAGACAACACACAGCCCGCAAACTACAGGCCCATCTCACTACTAAACACAGACTATAAAATCTTCACAAAAATTTTGGCCAATAGACTAATGACTGTTTTACAAAAAACAATACACCCGGACCAAAGGGGATTTATACAAGGACGCCAGATGAAAACCAACGTGAGGCAGCTGTTGAACATAATAGAGTACCTGCAAAGGCACGACCAGATACCCGCCGCTCTAATGTTTGTGGATGCAGAAAAAGCCTTCGACAGACTGAATTGGCCGTTCCTGACGAACTTGGTCCTGAAGATGAAAATGGGAGCACAGTTCTTCAACTCCATAACGGCAATTTACCAGAAACAAACAGGCCAGATCATTGTCAATGGAGACTTAACGGACTCATTTAATATAGAGAGAGGCACGAGACAGGGCTGCCCGCTGTCCCCCCTGCTATTTATCCTAACACTGGAAATTTTACTGAACAGAATAAGAGCGGCAGAGGATGTACAGGGCATACAGATTAAACAGCAAGAATACAAACTATGTGCCTTTGCGGATGACCTGCTGGTGACAATGTCGCAACCAGCACAATCAGTAAGGAAATTGATGGAGATAATGGAAGACTACGGTAGGGTGTCAGGCTTCAAAGTAAATATATCAAAAACAAAGATGCTAGTCAAAAACCTAGACAACAAAGCAAAATGGAACCTGGAAAGAATAACGGGTTGTGAAATAGTCAAGAAAGTCAAATACTTAGGAGTGGAGATAGAATCAACAAATGCGAAATTATACAAGAATAACTACGAGGTCCTGTGGAATAAGATACAAGCAGACCTGGAAAGGTGGAAATCGCTACGTCTGTCCCTGCTCGGCAGGATAGCGACAGTAAAGATGAATGTATTACCCAGATTTCTATTTCTCTTTCAAATGCTACCCATACTCAAGAAGGATGCGGACTTAGACAATTGGCAGAAAGGCATCAACAGATTTATTTGGGACGACAAGAGATCGAGGGTGAAACTAAAAATCATCCAAGACGCAAGGGAGAGAGGGGGACTCAAAATGCCTAATCTAAAGCTATATTACTATGCAGCAACGTTGGTGGCGGTTAGTGACTGGATCAACATGACAAATGATAGAGTTCTGAATGTTGAGGGGCATGGTCTACGATTCGGCTGGCACGCATACCTAGTATACGACAAAAAGGCAGATAGGAACTT
>JARGCV010000198.1:17500-325481 GCA_034064705.1 Bothrops alternatus | reverse complement strand
GGAGGGGGGCATTGGAAATCACACAATGCAGAGGCAGGCGTGGGAAAGGAAAGCATCTGGGTGAGAAGCCCCTGCCAAGGGCTTTCATTCCCTCTCAAAGCAATCCCGGACAAGTAAATTGGGAGAACAAGTTGAAGAGGCCATGTGGTTGAGCAGAACGCCACCAAGGTCCTATCCCTTTGAGGCAGGCCAAGGCCACACCTGCTACCTTTGGAAGACATGCTCCCCAAAGTAGGCAGGGGCCAACACAAACACACACACATTACACACGCACACACGAACCTGAATTTAATTTCACTTTAGTGCAAATTAGATGAATGAATGACACGCAGCTGATTGGTGATTTCACAGAATCACAGATTGCAAGCACGGGAAAGGAATTTGGAGAGAAACTGGTGCTTGAATCCATAATACTACCTGGCTTAATCAGGTCAGTAGAACATCCGACAGCTGCTTGTACTAAGCTTGGATTGTCTGCCAAATGTGAAAATAAGAAAGTTACATTTAATTGTGGTTCGGTGCCCTGTACAATTTCACCCCCTCCCTCCAGGTTAAGCATATTGCATGGCGGCTGCTTCTATGCGGTTCATCGTTAATATCTTCACTGTGTTTAATTATTAATCTCGAAACCACATAAAAATGGGGGAGGGGAAACTTGGGCATAGTTTCTTAGGGCAAGGCTGCAAGGTTTTGAGGATCCGTTATCTGCCACTCTGGAGTCTGGCTTGTGCAACTCTGCATAAGAGACCCATCAATTTGGTCTATTTCAGAGACCAAGTAGGCATCTGATGTGAACAGCAGAATGGAATAAAGGTTCTGCAAAAGATTTAGAGTTGACCTTGGAGAAAGCATGAGAAAAATGAAGAGGAAAAGGAAGAATGAGCTGCTAATGTCAAGCCCTGGAATCAGGAATTCAGGTCCTTCAGATAAATATATAGGGCTTATTGTATGCTAAAGCTCTCTACAAGAATCCGAACTACTAACAGTTAAGGCAAATTGGCAGTAGATAAACATCAACGGAATTCAAGGTGGGCTGGATTTGATCTCATGTGGGCTGGAAGGGACTTCAGACTGATGATGCATGTTGACCTCTCCCTCAGTTTCAGCCTGGACATCTCTTACAATAATAAGGAGGTTGTCCAGTCCAGTCCAGTCCAGACTTTGAAAAATTCCACCTCCCCCCACCCCAAAAAAACTCGCTATGATTTTGTTTAGTGTAAGATGGATAGAAACAAACTTGAACAGGCTTTCAAACTTTTGCTGATTACAATAAGGAACATTCCTTGTGATATGTAACATTGAAATATATTAGTAAGAAGACTATTGAGTGATTAATTAATGTATTATTTATGATAATTAACTACTACTCATTGTTTTTTTAAATACGTGAGCCCAGACAACATGCTGTTTGCTAAATATTAAGAATGTTATTTTTAAAAAGCCTAACCCTAACCCTAACCCCAACCCCAACCCCACTTTATTCCCAACCCTGACCCCACTTTATTCCTAATCCTAAAAAAACCTAATAATAATATATATTATAATATATATTATAATATATATTATAAAGAACATTCCTGAATTCTTTTTTCCCTGTGTTTCTTGGCCCACCTCAAAGGACTTGAAAGCAGTTCTTAGTTTCTCTCCTACTCTCTACATTGTTTCTGACACTCAGGGGTCATCTGTTACAAAAATATTGCATTGTACATCTCCCTGCTGTTCAGGATGCCAGCCACACCTCCATCCATCCATAAACAACACACACACACACACACAAACAAACATACACACACACTTCTATTCCACTTTCCTGGCTGGTCCTACCATTTAGTGAAACAAGGCAGCTGAATGTCATAAAAAGACACAAATTGATCGTATAAATTAGTAGACATAGAGTTGGGTGATCAGCTATTAGGGATGCATAAACATTCAGCACTCAGTATATATTTGTTTATTAAATTTATATACCGCTCATCTCACCAGTAAAGTGGCGCTGGGCGCTAGATTCTGATCTAGCCTTCAAGATTCCGTTTGAAATCAGTTCCACTGAACTACTGAACAGTTTCTCAGTGAAACGGTTAAATCTAATCAGTGCACCAGCAAGAAAAAATAATCCAAAGGGTATCTGAATTTATTTAGCTCAGTGATTTAAGAAGCCAGATCAAAGAGCTCTTTGGCTTCAGACTGAATTAATCCTTCCGATCTAGCTGACTCTCTCTCTCTACACCTACACCCAGACAGTTAGGAACAGCGCTGCTTCTAGAGTTGGGTAGCAGACTCCCAGAGCTCTGAGGTCCCCAAATTCAATATCATACATGTTTCTTAGAAAAGATCATTGGAGATCTTTCTTTCTCCCTCTTTTGAGCTGGCCTTATCTCTCCCCTTGCTGATTTCTTTTTTGTTTAGCTTTTGCAGGCTTCTAGTGTTCCAATGTCCATGGAACAGGCTCTCTTCTTACAAGACCAGCATTTACTAATTGCTCCCTTACCTTGATCCAGCATGTGGCTGGAGCAGAGGGTCCCTGCCTTTTTACCAGCAGCCGGAGGCTTGTGCACCAGATGTTTGAATCTGAAAAGCCCCCTTGCTGTTCTAATAAGGTGTTAATCAGGTCGCTAGCAGGCCTTTGAAAAGGTGCAATCCATGGGGCCTCCACCTGAGCTGATGGGGACTGAGAAAAGTACAAATAATAATAATAACGATAATAAGGGCTACAATAGATCAGTAAGACATCTGCGCAAATGCCCTTTTCTAATGATGATGGATTGAGGATTGAATTGTGTTTCCTCTTAGTTTCTGCTGACATTCAACTCTGAATGTGCACCTCAGTTTGACCAGCATGGCCTGTATGTAGTCTTTGTTTTAAAATAGTTCTCATCAGCTGCCCAAGAACTAGATCAGGGCCAGGATGGTGTGCTTAGCTGCAAGGAACATTTAAAAAAAATTGGGCACTTTATGCTAAACCCAAAGCTCGGCTTCAGACATTACACTAAGCACGAAACATTACCATGTCGTGTTATGTGAGAATTGGACCTCTAACTCATCCATGGAGGAAGGAGGAGACATATACCTGCTTCTCCTTCAAGCCCAGAGAATAGATGACCAGGAAAAGATTCAAAATATTATCTAATAGACAAAATCCCATAGAACTTGGCAAACTGAATGTACATGTTTTGAGTCCTTAAAAAAAAATCCTCTAATAGCTACTCAGATTTCCATAACGTGGGAATTTGTTTTGACTCAAGTTTTTATGTCCTCATTCTTTTGGAGGATGGAGGTTCGTCCTCTGAGCTTGTGGTTTCCGGACATTTCGTTACCAAGCTAAGTAACATCTTCAGCAGAGTTTAGGGAATGTTGGGTTTTCCATGTTTTTCTGCTGATAAGGGCTTTGTGTGGCCAGTAGGTCTTGTGATGGGTCAGGTGTGGTTGTGTTAAGGGAGGATGTTGTGATGGGTCCTTTGAGGTAGGGAGGTCATGTCAGGTGAGGGCTATTCCTCTTTTCTCATCATTTGAAACGTTTCCCTTTTAAAGAAGCTACCATTAGGGTGTATTTAACTGTGGTTAGCAAACAAAATGGGCCATCAAAACATGGGTTGATCTGATTTGACCTCACTGTAGTAAAAACCACGCTTCCCTAAGCTTAAATGCAGTAGAACATGATGGTTTGTTCAAACAGGGACCGCTTTCCATTTGTTCCTTTTCTTCAGGATGGCAAAAGGTGGGAAGTTTGAAGCCGCCAGACTCCTGCAGGCTCAACCTTCCATCACAACGCAGTTTCCTGTTATGTGATGAAACTGTCCTGTATATTTGATAATACTGCTGTTTTTCTTAAATGAATCTGTTAGTTTTAAATCAAAAGAAGGGCGGAAGAAGCTTCCTTGGATGAGAAGCGAAACGTCTTCAAAGGAAAACCAGAAAGTCCAATTGCCTCTTGAAAAAGCACCTTTGGGACAATCAAAAGAAAGCATTTTTTTCAAGAGAAGGAGGAGGAGGAGGAGGAGGAGGAGAAAAAGAAGAAGAAGAAGAAGAAGAAGAAGAAGAAGAAGAAGAAGAAGAAGAAGAAGAAGAAGAGAAGAGGAGGAGGAGGAGGAGAAGAGGAGGAGAGAGGATAGGAGGAGGAGGAGGAGAAGGAGAAGAAGAAGAAGAAGAAGAAGAAGAAGAAGAAGAAGAAGAAGAAGAAGAAGAAGAAAGAAGAGGAGGAGGAGGAGGAGAAGAAGAAGAGAAGGAGAGAGGAGGAGGAGGAGGAGAAGGAGAAGGAGAAGGAGGAAGGAGAAGGAGAAAGGAAGGAGAAGGAGAAGGAGAAGAAGGAGAAGAAGGAGAGAGAAGAAGAAGAAGAAGAAGAAGAAAGAAGAGAAGAAGAAGAAGAAGAGAAGGAGGAAGGAGGAGGAGAGGAGAAGGAAAGAAGAAGAAGAAGAAGAGAAGGAGGAGAGAAGAAAGGAGAAGGAGAAGGAGAAGAAGAAGAAAGAGAGAGAAGAAGAAGAAGAAGAGAAGAAGAAGAAAAGAAGAAGAAGAAGAAGAAGAAGAAGAAGAAGAAGAAGAAGAAGAAGAGGAAGAGAGAGGAGGAGGAGGAGGAGAAGATATTTTTCAAGCTGAGTCTGAATCTTCATGACTATTTGCAAATGTCATTTCTCTTTCGCTTTCCTGGCATTGTTTTTTAACTTTCTAATCTAGCCTACAAAATAAATAATTTTCTGGTGGCTTCTTATCCAAGGACTACCATTAAGTCAAGTCTCCCTTTACTTAGCAGTTTTTTCAAGAGCAGCCAACTCATCTCATCTTGTAACAGGAAAGAGTAGAAGAGGAAGACATAAAAACTGAGAAGAACACAAAGCATCAAGATCTGAAAATCAGTGCGGAAAGGGATTATGGCATAAATCAGCTGTGGTGGCACCAGTCATTCTCAGCACACTGATCGCTACAGCGAAAAAAAAAAAAAATCTTGGATGGGCCCTTAGAAAAAATTTCCACCGTCCGTTGCAAAAAAGCCACGCTACAAGCTGTCCTAGTTACTGTTCAGTCCTGTTCAACAGCACTGGGAAAAGGGACTCATGACTATTTTTCACCCTTACGGCCAGCCGTTTGCATGCCTCCCTCTGGTCACGTGATCAGAATTCGGATGTTGGGCCACTGGTTCATATTGAGGATTGTTGCAGTATCCCCTGGGGGTCACGTGATCCCCTTTTGCCAGACTCACTTCACAGCTGTGGTACCCAACTTAACAAGTGCAGCGATTCACTTTACAACTGTGGCAAAGGAGGGTCGCAAAAGGGAGCAAAATCCACTTAACAAATGGCTCGCTTAGCCACAGAAATGTTGGACACAGTTGTGGTTGTAAGTCGAAGATTGCCTAAATTGGGATTCACACATATACTGGCACACATACCCTAACCCCAATAGATTCTGACATCCTTAATGCATGGGAAAAGCCCAAGAACAACTAAATCGGCAGCTGTGATTTCCCCATTTTTATAAATAATAATAATAATAATAATAATAATAATAATAATAATAATAATATTTTATTTATTATTTATTATTTAATTGGATTTCTATGCCGCCCTATTCCAGGAACTCAGGGCGGCTCACAACATGGATAGAAATCTAACATTAAAACACATTATAAAAACCCTCAATCAAAAACCAATCATCCAAACAGACATGCAACAAACATACACTGGCTGGGGCAAGGTGTTAACTGCCCCAGGCCTGTCGGCAAAGATGTTTCTTCATTAATTTGTGAAAGGCGGAGCGAGGTGGGGGCAATACGGATCTCCAGGGGGAGTTGATTCCAGAGGGCCGGGGCCGCAACAGAGAAGGCTCTTCCCCCTAGGCCCCGCCAGGCGACACTGTCTGGCTGACGGGACCTGGAGAAGGCCGACTCTGTGGGCCCTAACCGGTCGCTGGGTTTCATGGGGCAGCATGAAATAATAATAATAATAATAATAATAATAATAATAATAATAATAATAATAATAATAATAATAATAATAATAATAATAATAATAATATGACCATTCACCTCTTTTTATATTGGCTGAAAATAGAAAGATTTTCCAGGAAATAAAGATTTCATTTTAGAAAGAAAGTGTAAAATATATATCTAACTTGTCCTTTCCTTCCCCCCCCCCCCGCCACCCCCCTCTCGCCTGCTTTCCAGCATTTGAAAGATAACTAATTCCAATCTTTGTACAGCCTCCCTCTTGGGGGGGGGGGAAGAGGAAAGAAAACACACACAAATCCCTCAAACCCTGATAATAAAGTTCTTATTTCCAGCACATTTGCCATTTCCTGATCTAAATAAAGAGTGTCATAAGAGTGACAAGCTAAAAGCCACTGATTACTGTGGATTCTTGGCATTTATTCTCCCAGTTAAAAGAGCAAACATCAGAAATAATGTGGTCCAGCCTAGCCTCCGAATCTAACCCTGCAATTAATCAGCATTCATGTGAAGAAGGTGCAATATGCATCTGATATGTATGGAGTGGAAAAGAGAGAGAGAAGAGAGAGTAATTAAAGGCAGATGCAAGGGAGAAAGCAAGGGAGAACTGGGGGGAGGGCCCCCCAACCCCCAACCCCCAGCATCTTTTAAGCAGGCAAAGAGGGCTGAGATGTTCCAAAGGCAGCTGTGCAGCTGCCTTTGCTACTAATTTGAATCAGTCCTACCTCCTCTTAGCACAGCCATTCTGCAAACGGGAATCATGAGGTGGCCAAAATGGCCTTGAGGGCAAAGACATTGCCCCCCCCCTTTCTCCATACCTCAGGGTCCCTACAGACCTGCAGGAAAGTGAATAAGGAGGACAAAAGCTTGGACGCTGGATAGATGAATGAATCTTGAAGGTGCCACCACAGCAGGGGTCTTTAAACTTGGCCCTTTTATGACTTGTGGACTTCAACTCCCAGAATTCAGCCAGCATCTGGGAGTTGAAGTCCACAAGTCATAAAGGGGCCAAGTTCGAAGACCCCTGCACCAGAGACTCCACTCTTGGCCAAGGAGTCTTGGAACTCAAAATGGTCCAATCAAGGTGGAATGTGCTGATAGGCCACGGAATCTTGATGGGGAGGAGGAAACAGAAAATCCCAGGAAATGGCAGGATTGATGGGTAGGTAAATGTCTCAACCATTTTGTGGAATTTTCAAATGTTACATTTTTCTTCCATCACCTTTGAGCATTTATTTCTTGGTCCACTTACTTTGTTGATTTTAGTCTGCTGCAATCCATCAACTCTTGGGAGGCAACAATCAAGAACTAATGTTAAAATATCCCCCATGCAATAATCCAAAGTAAACCATTATTATTAAAAAAAAAATCAGAACTACACAATAGGTCCTTTGGGGGTTTTCTAAGATTGAGAACCAAATAAAAACCTTAAAATTCTTCATGCTCCTTCTTCCCGTTCTTCCTTTAATCTCCACGTAATAATTTCAGCTCAGTCCCAAAGAGATTCCCTGGAACAGATTCCCCGCCCCCATGAATGTTTGAGGTTGCAGAACGATCACAAGAAACTAAGGTGCCATCAGGAAGTCTGGCATCTCATTTTATAGTACATTCTTCTCCCTCCAGCCTGTCCCACCTTAAGAGAAACATGCTGTTTGTTTTGTCAAGGGAAGAAGACCATTTGAGAAAACTGCCCTTTGATTCCGCTTTTGAATCGATTATCTGAACCCTGACACAGCTCAACAATGCCAAAAAGAAATGGGAGTGAACAGCTCAGGGGCAGAAATTGCTGCTTCCTCCTCATCAGGCTAGCCCTGACCTATGGCTGGCACATTCTAGATGTCCCAGAGAATCCCATGGAGACCTTTAATCCACAGGGATCAGTAAATTAAGCCACTAAGGCGTGAAGGGCCTGGGCTGTGTTTAATCACCCTCTTTTGTGTATGGCTAAATGATTGTACAAAGAGATAAATCCACAGTGAGGTCAAAGAGGGAGGCATTGGGCGATTAACCCCCATCACCTTTTACTCAGGAGGGCAAACGGTCCGATTGGAACCCGAAGGCATCAGCAGGCCTCTCAAGCAGTGGCATGGAAGATAAATCGAGAGATAATAATCACAACAATAACAGCAACTTGTGGAATTGAGAATCAATGGGATCTCAACAACTACAAAAAAAACAACAGCATCTCAGCCATATTTTTAACATATTTTTAGTGTGGCTTTTTCGCCAGCTCAAATAGCATCCTCACTAAAGGGTTGAAAGGCAGAAATAGTTGTGTGTGCTCTCCTGTACGCATCTAATAATAATAATGATGATGATAAAGTTGGAAGGGACCTTGCAGGTCATCGAGTCCAACCCCCTGCTCAGGCAGGAAACCCTATACCATTTCGGACAAATGGCTGTCCACTCTCTTCTTAAAAACTTCCAGTGTTGGCGCATTCACTGCTTCTGGAGGCAGGTAGTTCCACTGGTTAATTGTTCTCGCTGTCAGGAAATTTCTCCTTAGTTCCAAGTTGCTTCTCTCCTTGATTAGTCTCCATCCGTTGCTTCTTGTCCTGCCTTCAGGTGCTTTGGAGAATAGCTTGACTCCCTCTTCTTTGGGGCAGCCCCTGAAAAAATTTGAAAGCACGAACGCAGTCGCCCACTACCACAAATTATGCAGTCGAGTTTAATTTAATTTAATATTCACATTTATATGCCGCCCTTCTCCGAAGACGCATTTGGAGAAATCGCAGGGGTCAGCACACCCGAAGTGCAATGGATGAGCCTCACCCTGGGAAAACCTCCTTCGTGATCAAGGTGTCTCCCCTGCCAGGTAAGTAATATATGTATGTTAAAGAGGGGAGAACCCTTCCCCCCCTCAAAATAAAGCAAGGCATTGGGAATTATAGCTAGGCTGGGGGGGCATTACATTCAGTAGAACTTTGAACTGCAGCATTTTCTATTATAGGATGGCAGATCTCCCTTTGAATCATCATCCTATTCGCTCTGCCTTAGATGCTCAACATTACAGCCTTGGATATATGTCTGTGATGTACTTCTGTGTTTGAATGAGGTCATAGTTTCCTTAACCGTGGCTTGTTGAATAACCACAATGGTCAATTTAAACAGTTTTTGCAAGGGTAAAGGCTGGGGGCATAGCAAACACTTAACCTTTAGGGCTTAGTGTAGTATGGATGCTTTCACACATCCTATTGAGATAAGAGCCAGGTTTTCCATAGCATGGTTTCAGAGATCTCTTTGGCAAAGTGGAAACCGGAATGCTAATTGACCATTTTGCCCCTTTTCCCTATTCGATAAAAGAGAATATTTGTAGCTGAGGGTTGAACTGAGGGGTCCTGGCTATGCTCTGAGCTTGTTTGTTTGTTTTCCTTCTTTCTAAACTGCCCATCTCCCTCTATGTATGGATGATGTTACCTAGTTCGGTCATGAAACCTCTGCAAGAAAACAGCCAAGCTCAGAGAACACCAAAGACCCCATACTCCTTTCCATTCTTTCTCTCCACATAGAGACAGGACCAAGCTATTTTTTCTTCCTTATTCATGCAAAGCTGAGTAAGTCCATTGCACAGCACAAAGTTTACTCCTTCCTTGCAAACAGGTCCATAATGTCACCCAATTCTCTCTCTCCCCGCCCCCCCCCCCAATTTGGCTCTTTCTCCCTTGGAGCTTAGAACCAGGTGGCTATGCCTACAATTGATTTTGGTCACTGTTTTTACAGGCAGAGCTGGAGGAACTCTCTTGAGTCCTTGTCCACCCTGCATCTTTATTTATTCATTTATTGCAGGGGTTCTCAACCTTGGCAACTTTAAGACTTGTGGACTTCAACTCCCAGAATTCCTCAGCCAGCTTTGCTGGCTGAGGAATTCTGGGAATTGAAGTCCACAAGTCTTAAAGTTACCAAGGTTGAGAACCCCTGATTTATTGAGACAATCAATGTGGCTGCCCATTTTGATCAGATAACCCTGGGTGGTGAACAAACAAGACAATACAGAACATTTCAATATAATAAAGCCGGAATAAAATGAAGCAAAGGGAAAATAACAATAATAAAAAGCACCACATAAATAACTCATCATACCAAAGCACAGCTATAGGATGTCATTAGTATCCTGGTCTCAATGCCTAAGAAAAATGCTAGATCTTCATGACCTTACAGAAAACCATTAGAGTTGGGTGAATGGCATGCAGACAGCTAAGGAAAAAAATGTTATGGTAAGCAATAGTGGGTGAACTATTGCCTGATCTGGCTAAATGGCATTGCCAGTGTTTAAGGAACCCCTGATTGACTGGCAGAAAAATCCTTACCTTATACAGAATTGGGAATTGCAACCCATGCTCAATTTAGCATGCACATTTTGTTAGCTTTGCTGTTACTTTAGCAAATGTAGTGTAGCCCAGGTATGAAATCACAGAAGATTACATAAATTGAGGATGATCAGATTTGGTTAATTGATCTGACTCAGATTTGTGATCCTAATCTGTTTTTCTACTTCCAGATTGAATTGGCTATCTCCAGTCCTTGAATCCAATCAATTTCACTCAAATTTTCTAATATGTTCAGACAAATGCTGCCATCTGCAGAAAATACCCAGATCATTCAAACCAATTTGACACAATGCTTCAAATCATTTAGTCTATTGAAGGAATCTGATTTAAGAGTTTGAAAGGCCATCAAAGGTCCAGTTTAAGAACTCATACAGCCCTAGAATGATAGCCCTCTCTAAGTTTCCCGTTTCTCTGTGTTTGATCTACTCTGTGCTTTTATATTTAATAAATTAAATGCTGTGCGTTTTGCAAAGGGAGGAAAGAAGGAAGGAAGGAAGGAAGGAAGGAAGGAAGGAAGGAAGGAAGGAAGGAAGGAAGGAAGGAAGGAAAGAAGGAAGGAAGGAAGGAAGGAAGGAAGGCATATTCTTTTTGAGAAGCAACAGCGTATCTGTTCAGAAATAGGAGGAAGACTGTTAAGAAAAATGGACATCATCTTCTGTTAGGATTTTGAGAGAGAAAAAGAGAAGAAGCCACACAACTGCATTTGACTCTGCGCTTAACAATTTTAATGTGCTGGTTTTGTTTTCTTAATTTAGTCTTGTTTTTCTTTACCATAACTGGCCATTGATATAATCTGCCTTTGGTATAAGGGAAAAAAAAGGAATGCATTTTTAAAAACCAGGATGTGGAGAATGGGTGGATTTAGGCTCGGTCTCTAAATGTTAAGGAAGAGCTGCCATCTCCTGTTGATTGCTGGTAGTTTTACTGTAAGTTCAGCGTTCCTTTTTCTCCGCTGGCTGTATCCATCCCACAATTTATAGCCAATTTCAGTCTGCTTCCTCATGAACAGACTGATCTTGAAATTAATCCGTTTTGCTGGCGATGGATTCTGCCTCTAGAGACCAATTGACAATTTCACTCTTCATATTTTACCCTCTAATTCATAGGCAAAAGGAGTGACAAATAGAATTCAGAGGAGAACATCCATATTCAGAAGGCAATACTTTTACCAGCAGGGAAATTCAAAGGAAGATGTCCTTACTAGGAATCTATCTGTTCATTAAAATAATGAGTGTATTCGCACATGCTATCAAACCATCGTGTTTTTAATCATGACTTGCTAAACAAAGTATGGCGACTTAGTGTGCATAAGACACCAATAAACCACTTTATTGATTGCATTCCTAGACTTCATAGTAAACACTGAGTTTGAATATATAAAGCTTGCCAGCATGAATAGGTTTTTCGCCCCATGCCTCTAAGAGCAGAGCTATGATCTGCCATAATTAGGAGAGAACCACCTCAACAACCATACATAAGCTTTGAAACTCCTTGCTTAAGCATTCTTGCTTAACTTCCTATCAAGTGTTCATTTTCTCTGAAGCCCTTCCATTTCTGCTTGGCCCTCAGCCAGTTGTAATGGAGTTATTATTCTAACAGATTCCCAAAGAAATAATTTTCAGTGTAGTTTTTTTCCTGTGGTTTTTTTTAATGAAACAGGGAAGTTATTTTATTTTTTTTCCAAATTGCTACACTGCTCAGCTCACTGCTCAGCTAAGTAATTCTAGGCAGTTTGTAAAGTTATGCACCTTTAAAGTCTTCAGTGGTTTGACTGCCAACTATCTACTCCTACTCTAACTCTGAAATCACTGTCCATTTTCAGAGGGCATAGAAACTGCAATTTGCCTGAAGCCAGAAAGGCATGGTTAACAAACCATAAACAGCTTTATTTTGTTTACATACTTGGTGTTTTGTTTTCTGGTTTGTTTCTAGAGGTTTTTTTTTTTTAAGAGTCCTCAGACTGAAGAAGTTACTAAACAAACCAGGGATGAATCTGTCCATGGTAGGTTAGCCACATCCACTCACAGGAGAGCCCCCATAGGGACGGTTGAAGCAGTGTCTTCTAGCACATAGGAATTTACCCAGATTGTGGCTTGCCATGCTGTTCAAACACACCTGCTCTCAGGAATGGCACACTGTAACAACAGGGACTTGCATATGTGAGATGGCGTTTTTTCTGTGAAAACACTACATTTGGAGAATGAACGAAGATTGCCTAAGGTGCACATGAGGTATTATTTTGGGGGTGTTTTTGCACTTCCAAAACATTTACATGTCTTTACAAGTTTCCTTTTTAAATAGATTTTGAATTCTATGTTAACAACAGTTTCAAAAAATGTATTTATGTACACCTTCCAGCCTCTTTCCATTATGGGGCGAAGCATAAGACATCTCCCATGAATCTGTGAATCAACATACACATACATTTATAGTCTGGAATATTCAGCTAGCTTTTTGTAACCGGTTCATCAAATGTGAGGTTTTTGACAAGGGGTTCCAAATCGTAGCAGCTTAAAATGCAACCCTTCAGATTTCTCCTTACCTACCTGAAACACCATTAGCTCATCCCTCTGGATCCCTCCCCCCCTCCACTTTTTTTTCCTTCTTCCATTTCTTCAGAAGGAGAATAACCTGTGGTATTCCCCCCCCCACCTTTTCCCCCAAGAAACTAATGGACTCCTTAAATAGCAAAAATTGCACCCTGTAATTAAGATCTTGCTTTTTAAATGATTAATCATTCTAACCCCTTTGAGCAGCATCCCACTTACTTCTCCTCTCACATTGAAATGCAGATCAGAGGAGTCGGGGAGGGAGAGAATTGTTGCTAGAGATTGGGAGAGAGCACTTAAATCCCTCACAGCTGTCCTGTTTGGGGATCTCTCCAGCTGCCCAGTTATCGGAAGGCCTGATGGATGTGACTACCTCACCCTAGCTATATCTCATCTGAGCTTCTGCTAAAAAAAAAAAAAAAGTGTGTGTGTGTGGGGGAGAGAATGTGATCCACCAATCAAGCCTCCTTTTTCCTCACCTAGAAAAGTTTACCATACAGGTACATCATGAACAGCAAGAGGAAAAGATGAAAAGAACACACAATATATAACATTATTTTGCTAGGATCTTTCAATTCTTTCTCCCCTACTTCGCTGAAATAGAAGAAGGCAATATGTTGTCTGTGGACACCTCAGTTGACATCTGTCAGGCTCCCTGCCCCCTGACATTATTTTAATTAAAAGAGTCTTTTAATTAAAAATAATAATTATTGAGAAGCTGGCAAAGTGCCAGTTTCTGGCATCATCTTTATTTACCCGATTATCTCTGAGTTTCACACAGGCCTGATTGGCATATTTAGAACATTAACATGGAGGGTGGGGGCTTTGTTTGGAAGTGTGCCCAGCTGCCTCCCTTTACCCCCCCTTCCAAAAAACCCCAAGGAGCATCATGGGAGCTAGCGAGAACAATCGCCCGGAGAATGGACAAGCCCAGATGACCGTTTGCTCCAAATAACTCCATTTGTTCATCCCTGCTCAAGATGAGGGTCCCCAAAAAGGGAATTTGTCTCAATGTAAGGAGGCATTTTTCCCATTAGTGTGTTAACCGCTTTTGGCCCTTGGATAGTTGCATAGAAAAAGGTGTTTCAGATAGTCTGGATATTTTTATCTGATGTGACAGAGGTACTTGTTGGCATGCAGCTTAATGACTTGCAAGTTTGCCGTGGGTTGGCTTCACAGACTTGATTAAGCCCTGATATGCCTTCCTATTAACCCTAAATATGTCCTTGATCTAGTATTTATCATTTGCATCTCTTTCACTAGTGTCTGCTCTCAAAATCTGCTTTCCAGTTTTCTCCTCCCCATTGCTTGTTTTCAAAGATCAAGCATGGCATAAAAACCTCTTCTCCCAATTCATTCTTTTGAGGAGATCACCTTGGACTGCCTCCAGTCTTCACCTGAATAATATAGGAGCTCCAGTCCTGAACATGTCAAAAATGCAAACTTTGCAAAACCCAACAAATCATGATTATTTATTTATTTATTTATTTATTTATTTATTTATTTGTTTGTTTGTTTGTTTGTTTGTTTGTTTGTTTGTTTATTTTCTTCCCTTGACAGGCACTCAACCCTTCTGTGGGAATCCTTTCTTCCTGGTGGAATTTTAGCCCTGAATCCTCTTATCTTTATTTTTTTCTAGCTAAGGTCCAGGCCTTTCAGTTCCATTGTGACTTGACCTAAGGTGGCAGGGTTGGTTCTCCACAGCCCCCCCCCCACACACACATACCCTACCCCTTATGTGGTCCAAATGATGATTCTTATGGGATGTGGGAAGAAAGGAGAGACTTTGTCTTTCTCTCCAACTCTGACAAACAACATCGTTGTCCTTTTCTATTCAGGATCTTCACACGGTTCAAGGCCCAGACATCATACACCCTGATCTAGACTGAATCAATGCCAAATCAGTATGCAGAGGTGGAATCCACTTGGCAGTGGATTAGCATAAACACTCTAGGAGGCAAATAGAGATACAAACATCCACTATGTGCCATGTGGAGATGCCTCTTTGTTAGTTCTCTCTCTCTCTCTCTCTCTCTCTCTCTCTCTCCCTCTCTCTCTCTCTCTCTCTCTCTCTCTCTCTCTCTCTCTCTCTCTCTCTCTCTGTTTTTTTTTTAAAGTACAGACAAAGTTGCAGACGTCTGTTAAATGTCAATTATGGCTGGAAAAAAAGATGTCTGCTCAAGACTTAGTTTTGCCACAGAGATCTTAAAAAAAAAAAGAAGAACGAGAGACTTAGGCTAGCCAACAATGCATCTGGCAAGCAAATGTGGTGGTTATAACTCTATAAAGAAGCCACAGACTTAACGGAGGCTGGCGGGAATGCAAATGAATAAGAGAAGAAGCTTTCAGAGAGGCAACCCATCTTGTCTTTTAGAATTTGGAAAAGAGTGGAAAGGAAGAAAGAATAAAAATAAAAAGGAAGTGCAAGAAAAAAAATAGACTTGCTTCAAGGGCGAAAGGCAATTGCTTATACATTGGGATACTCTCACTGATATCAGTTGTCCTGCCTTGGAAATCCAGGAATAAATTGAAAGGAATTGGAATAAATCTAGAGGGCATCAGAATATTTGGATATCACCATTATCCAAATCACTGTTGAACTGAAAGCCAAAGAGGACATTGAGACCTTAAGACAAGCTTGGAGCAAACAATTCTTAACCACGTGTCCCGTTTCAAATATAGAAACAAGCGCAATTCCTTTATTTTTGATGGGGCTTCCCCCAATCAGAATTATTCAGGTTGTCATAGGATTTTATAAAAACCAACAAATTAGACAAATATATACAGTATACATGACTAGTGGCAATCTTGTCCTGATATCGAAAAAAACTGTTGTCAGGTAGTGACCGAAACCAACCTCACACTTTGGAGAGCAGATGGTGCTTTATTTGGGTGACATTTGAAATAATTGTTCTTAGACTACACTATTTTCCTAACTTTCTACTGAGTTTTCCATTCAGGAAACATGTAGGTGAGACCTTGCATCTTCCTACTTGAATTCTGATGGAGGATCCAGGTCATTCCATTTCACCCGTGCGGCTTCTGAATCAAGATGTGAGGAAACAAGTAGGCATTTAATAGTTATATATTCATAGCACAAAAAAGAGGGACAGAGAGCACATCTCCTCCTGTCTGGTGACCAAGTGAAAAATTCTCCTGCACTTTTCAAAACTATTTCTCATTTAATTTGGCTGAAGAAAACTTGCTTCCAAATGTATTTATCTATTTATGACCCCAAGTGTTATGCAGTAACTGTGCACTTCGTAGTGGATAGTGATGGAGGTATATCCTATATTTCACTGGGCAATCCATTCTTGGTGGTGCCTACAGCAAACTGTGATGATATCAGAAAGACAAGTGCAAAGTGATGTCATCAGATCCAATATATGCTACAATTATGAACTTATGTCCTAATAACTGGTATGAGAACCTAAATCTCAGCTTTTCTGGTCTATGACCGTAATAAAGTTTATTATTATTATTAAATCTCAGCTTTTGTGTGATGAGACAAATTTCATCACTTGCCTCCATCCAGTGGGCATGAATCCCCTGCCTCTTTAATGTCAGCTTGGAAACCTTTCCCTTTCCCCTCAGCATGGTTGGCTCAGGAATTCTGGGAATTGAAGTCCATGATTCATAAAAGATCCAAGGTTGCCTACCCCGGTCTATTCCAATAAATCTCAAAGTAAGAAAACAGAATGGAATCCATCCTGTTGGCTTTATTCAAAATCATTGATTGATTGATTGATTGATTCATTCATTCATTCATTCTATATCTTGCCAACATCAAAAATGGATTCCCATTTTTTTTGAATACCCACAGAAGATTAGGTTAGAAAATTGATGGAGAAACTGGCAAAGTTGATCTGTTTAAGGGAAAAAAACAATAAAGACTTTTAAAAAAAAGACTGGACTTTTTGTTGAAAGTGGAAAAGACTGAATAGATGATTTATGAATTTGGGGTTTAAAAAGGGTTAAAGAGGGAGGGAAATGAGTAAAATGAAAACTGCTTGAGAGAAAAAAAGGGGGCAGGAATCATAATTCTATTTTCACTATTCTTATCTTTTTTCCATTTAACTTTCAATACTTTTACTGTATTTAAAAAATCTAATCAAAAAAGCAAGTACACATTTGATAGAAAGATGTTTAGTGTTTGGGGAATTAGATGGAAAAGTAAAGACCTGTTTTGCAGAGGGGGAAAAAAAAACACTATAAAATTGCAGGGTAGATTATTGCAGTAGAGTAGGCTTGAGCCCAATCCATGTCCTCACCCATTTTGTTTCTTCAGATATGACATTCCCCTCCCCCCATTGCACATAAAATGTTAAATGTAGCTTTTGTCTTCCAAAGGTTCCCCAGAGCTCACCTTGTCATCCATTTTCAGTCTGAATTGTCACTTGAATATGGTTTGCAGTGCTAATCTGGGTTGTTGGTTTTTTCTTCAAAGGAAGGATTCATGGAAAAAAGATAGACGGAGTTCAAACTGCTCACTTATCCATAATTAGCCAAGAATATGCAAATCGCATTAATCCAGGTCAGACAATTTTACTAAATGATGTGAAGTTAGAGAACGAACGGCTGATTCATTTGTTGTCCTCATAAAAACTGTTATTTTTTTTTTTTTGCAAGGGGATAGACAGGGGAAAGAATGTAAGTTGATGCATACATACACAAAAAAGTGGTGCATTTGTATTGTGTTTTGATCTGATTTGCTATTTCTGAGTTTAATTATTATTATTATGGTTCAATGTGTATATACTGGATTTGGCATTTTTATGGAGTCCTTCCCTAGGACCTGGGATGCTTAAATGTTGTTTGATGGACCAGCACTGATGATGTTATCTAGTTTGGGTAACGAAATGCCAGCAAGAAAAACCCCAAGCTCAGAGAGCACCAAGGTCCCCTATTCCAATCTTCAGCTACAAATATTATCCTTTATTGATGATATTAAAGGCATTGTGGAAGGATATAAGCTGTTCCAGGTGAAGCTGCCTTTTACAATTGACCGATGGTGATTTTGTCAATGTCCATGATGTTTAAGTGGTGCTCCATTGTTATTATTACTTTTTAATCTCACCTTTTATATATTATGGTCAACTCAAAATGGCAAACAATCCTAATTTATGCCATTGAAATGATCCTGGTGTTTTAAAAAGAATGAGAAAAGTGTTTGCTTCTCATTTTCATTATAATGATTATAATCACTATTTTTTTTTCCTAAATAAGAAATGGTCACATTTCAAAGCAGTTTTTTTCCTCTTAAAACCAAGATTGTCTCTAGAATTGTTATTCCCAGGAACATATTAAGGCTTGAAATACTCTTGAGAGTTAGGGAAATAGTTGCATCTTTACAACTGGGCATGCAATATTGAAAACTCTGTGAAAATAGTGCCCCAGAGATGCTTCATGCCTTTTCACACTACTGCTGATCCCTAAGTCCTCTAACAATACCCTGAGTTGTTAATGCAGTGGGAAACTCCATGTTTGTTTGAATGGGACTGGACAAAACAGGTGTCTTGTAATGGAACATTTATCACCGAATCCAGCAAAACTGTGAGACAGATCAGCCAGCATGTTTTATGACCACCGAAGAAGGGTAAATGAAAGAATCTTGTCTCCTTATGCAAATCTTTGCCTCTCTCGCTACACCCCACAACTCAGAGAAGGTCCCAGAAAGAAGTTGCAACTATTTGGGTTGGAAGTTGAGACGAGATGTTACCTGCCAATCAAATGCCATTGAAGGAGGAGAAGGTGCCGGGCAGGGGGGGGGGAAAGCACCCTATAAAACAAGTTGTTTGGTCTGAATCTCCTTATCCTGTTAACCTGAGGCTGGGCAGTCTAGGCCCCAGCCTCCAAGTGTGGGCCTCACGCCACTTTGCCTAGCAACAAGGCAAAAGAAAAGGCCCATTCTTGTCTGTGAAAGATTCATCATTTGGGGCTGTAAGTGGTCCCTCCCCTCTTTCAAATACTTGTCAGCAGGGAGAATACAGCTTAGATACGAAGCTGATCAGATCATAGCTAAGCTGTATTCCTTTGCCACTAAAACTGCCAGCAGACTTTCAAACAACTTCACAGAGAGTCTGCGTATGTTATGTCTGGAAGGGTGGTGGAGAGAGGCCCAGAAGACAATAATGTCTGCTGGAGACATGTTTCCATTCTTATTTATTCCCCTCGGTGTCTGAATGTCCAGATTTCAGGACCCTGGGTGAAAGACAGGGGTGCAGCTGAGTTATTTGACACTTTGGGCATAATGAGTTGCTGAGAATGACCTCTGGATGCACATAGCATTGCAGAGGTGAAGCCAACAACTCATTGGGACGTAAACAGCATTTGGTCATAGAATGCACACACACAAACACACACATACACACCATACACACACACACACACAGTGTGAGCATTCATAACTACATCCAATCAGATTCAATATTTTTTTTAAAAAAAAAAGTTAGAAAAAGAAAAGATGCTGAAGTAGCTAATGAAATAATTTTGCAGTGACCTTTTACATCCAGGACCTATTTTGAACCTATTGACCCAAAGCAATCCTAACCACTGTAGTATAAGTGAACTGATTAGATACCACCAAAAATATATTGGACCCGCTTTAGAAATCACCAGTGATAAAATTACCTTCTAGATCTTGTTTTAAATAAAATTTGAAGGCAACATTGAGGTACTCTGGCGTTATTTGCAAGGATATTCAAAGCAGTTGATGACAAACTTAATATGTGATGTAGCTGCAAAAATGGTCAGTGTGATTTTAGACTGCACCAACAGTAGCATCTTTTTTAAAACACAGCATTGGTCATGCCTCACTCTGAATATTATTTGAGTATGAAGAAATCCGACTTGGCCTTGCAAATAAAAGCACATGTTTTTCTAACCCTCCACTAGCTTTTTACTAGCTTGCCTCTACATAGAACAGGATATGTAGGAATCCATAAGCTGATAATTATGAAACTAAATGCAAGTAACAGTGCATGAGGCTAAGAGTAATTGCTAGGATCTTCAGGAAATATGTTGTTTTTTTAAAAACAGCAAATGCAACTTTGCTTGTTTGTTTAGGGATTTAAATCTCCCTACTCAGGGTATCTAATATTTAATAGTATGTAAATCCAGTCAAAGAGAAGGATGTCTTATGGCATTGAGAGTTGAAGCAAGATGTCATGTGGAAAATTGCTCAATAGACATATATGTCAACTCAACTGAATACCGTAGCAGGAACCTTGAAAATTCTCTGGAAGCTGCAGTTTGTGATACCTGTTTTACTCCAAGCAGAAAGAAAACCCATGAGTGGATTGTCTATGGATATTCTCAGTCATCCAGGTCATGGCTGTCCCAAAAGTGCTTTTTCAAAAGGCAACTGGACTTTGTTTTTCCTTGTAGACATCTCACTTCTCCTCCAAGAAGCTTCTTCAATTCTATCCCCCACCATTCAGTCAGAACTGAAGAAGCGTCTTGGAGGAGAAGCAAAACACCAAGGAAAAACAAAGAAAGTCCAGTTGCCTTTTGAGAAAGCACCTTTGGAACAGGCTGAAAAGAATTTTGGTAACGGAAAAAATATTTTTATGACCTTCCCAAGCAAAGAGCTGTGCTCGACACATTTGTGATCAGAGCAGCAAGTAAACAAGTGAAGAATTATACCATTAGTGCTCATGGCCACTAAACTATACTAAACACTACTTCAGTATCATTCCTGCCATTCGCTGGGCTCACAACAGTTGCCAAGCAGGACCATGGACAGCACAGCGTGGAATTGTGTGGGACATTGTTTGCAGGCTAGCTGAGGAATTCTGCAAATGGAAGGCCACACATCCTAAAGCTGCTGAGGTTGAGAAACATTGGTGTAGACCAGGGGTAGGAAACCATGGATCTTTTATGGCTCGTGGACTTCAACTCCCAGAATTCCTGAGCCAGCCATGCTGAAGGGAAAGGGAGAAGTTTCCAAGCTGAGCCATGCTGGCTCAGGAATTCTAGGAGTTGAAGTCCACGAGTCATAAAAGAGCCAAGGTTGCCTACCCCTGGTGTAGACAAATTCTGTCCCTCCCAAATAGACAGGACAAGAGGAGTAGATAAACTCAGTTTCCCCTACTCTGTGTCCTGATTTAGCCAAGAAACCCAAACCCCCTCAGCCCACATAAAACTACGCTATTGCTCTATAGAAGGCTGCTACTTATCTTTACCTCGTGAGAGGATCACTTCTGGGAAACAATTAAAAATAACTAAATAACTAAAATGCTCCATGTGTGACAGAGGAAAAGAAAACCCCCACAATTCCTTCGCCACATCTTTAAACACCAGCCTCATCCCCAGTTCTGAGAAGCCCGTGCTTCTCTCATAGTACCACATGAATAAAGCAAGTTGGGAGAAGAATGGATGAACCCCAGTGTCCACTCAAGCAGACAATTTGGCTAGTAAACTGACATAATTACAAGGGACGGAGAGGAGGGGGGGAAGCAGGCCTCTGTTGCTTGTGCTTCAGAGGGCTTGGCCCCCGCTGGGATACTTGGACGTTTTGTGAGACTGTGGCTAGGCACATTACAAACCTTATGTCCTTTTCAAGAGCTCAGAGTGATAGGCCACCTTAATCAGATTATAATTTTTCCCCCTACTTTCAGAAGATCCTGGAGCACTTCACATACGCGTGGAAATCGGCAAGCATAGACACAGACATGGTGACAGGTATGGTGGCTAATGTGTCCATAGGAATGGACTTGGCTTCTGGATGGACAGTGCATGCATCCCTACTTTCAAGTATGAGTACAAAGTAAATCTGGTCTGTGCAGGGCATATAACTATATGAAAATATGAAGAATGGTTGCTGGAATTGGGTATGTCTAGTTTAATGAAGAGAAGGATGAGGGGTGACACAATAGCAATATTCCAATATCTCAGAGGTTGCCACAAAGAAGAGGGAGTCAAGCTGTTCTCCAAAGCACCTGAAAGCAGGACAAGAAGCAACGGGTGGAAACTGATCAAGGAGAGAAGCAACCTAGAACTAAGGAGAAACTTCCTGAACAATTAACCAGTGGAACAACCTGCCTCCAGAAGTGGTGAATGCTCCAACACTGGAAGTTTTTAAGAAGAGACCGGACAACCATTTGTCTGAAATGGTATAGTGTTTCTGAGCAGGGGGTTAGACTAGAAGACCTCCAAGGTCCATTCCAACTCTTGTTAGTCTGTTAAAATACAGTTATGCAAACATATGCCCTTCCTGACAGTAACACATACCATACACAATTTCAAGGATGAAACTATGAATCTAAAGCACCAAATGTGCTGTGGAACTGCAAGCCTGGATTGACAAGCAGAATTTCATAAGACGTTCCTGTATATATTGAAGCTGGGGCTGCCTAGAATCACATTTGTGAAGACACATGCAGATAGACAGAGGTGACCTATTCAAAATATAAGCTGTGCAGTGAATATAGTGAAAAAGGGACCACACAGACATGCAGATAGATAGACCCAGTGAAGCAAGTACAAAGTGAAGTGTGATTTTAAAATTCATCTATAGATAGCATCAGAAGAGTGAAAGGAATACAAATAAAGTCAAATAAGGTCATACTTGGATTCGAGGACTATGCTGCATTTTTCATGGGTTGACCTTTAAAAATGAAATTCTCTAGCTACCTGCAAAAGCAAAGCAATTGGAATATGGCCCATCTATTCCATCCCAATTGAATTTTTGGACCTAGACTAAACTAAGGGAGTGTCGTAGCCTACCAAAGTTCAATAAATAAATACCATCCATATTCAGCTGGAAGTAATTTTGGTTTTCCCACCACTCTCTAGATCAGTGTTTCTCAACCTTGACAATTTTAAGGCATGTGGACTTCAACTCCCAGAATTCCACAGCCAGCAATGGGAAACCAAGGGTTTCCTCAAACTATCTTTGACTTCCTTAACACCATTGAGCTGCCATCCTACAGTCATTTCCCTGAGATTAAAACCCCTTGGAAAAGGACGGGGCAATATGTTTTGCTGCTTAAGACAAAGGAAAAAATGCTGTGGCTGATGGAAAGGGTCCTCCTTGAATGATGCTGCCACTGTGCCTACTCAAACATTTGGATGAGAGAGAGAGAAGATGGATGGATGGAGAGAGAGAGAGGGGGGGGGAAGAGAGAAGAGATGGAGAGAGAAAAAAGGGAGAGAAGGTGGATGGAGAGAGAGAAAGAGAGAAAGATTGAGAGAGAGAGAGAGAAGATAGATGGAGAGAGGAAAAAAGAGAGAAGATAGATGGAGAGAAAAAAGGGAGAGAGAGATGGATGGAGAGAGAGAGAGAAAGAGAGAGAGAGAGCGAGAGAGAGAGAGAGAGAGAGAGAATCCTACATGTTCCAAAGCAGTTAGCAAAGCAAGAATCAAGAACAGATGAATCCTTCAGCAACCAATTTTTCTACCCTCTACCACCACTTCTGCACCACCCTTGATAAAGAACCTAGAAGAAGAAAAAGAGCTGTTGACCAAGACTTCTGGTCATTGTTCTCTCTCTCTCTCTCTCTCTCTCTCTCTCTCTCTCTCTCTCTCTCTCTCTCTCTCTCTCTCTCTCTCTCTCTCTCTCTCTCTCTCTCTCTCTCTCTCTCTCTCTCTCTCCTTCTTTAAATCAAAGTGATTGCAGATCAAGCCAAGCCAAATCCTCACTTATCTTGACAGACGGATCTCCTTCATCCCACCTCCCAATGCTATGCAGAGGGGACACTCCCAGCTCGGGAGCCTTTGCCTTTGTTGCTCTCCACTCCCTCCCCATTTCCACAATGCCAGCAGTCCAATTAGAACGGTGTCTCATGTGCTTCCATCTTTGCCGACAGTTAATTAAGATGCTGCTGCTGGCAGCTGCTGACAAATTCCAGGAACATGTGATAAAGAGAGACAGGTTTGGGGTGGGGGTGCACGGGCCCCTCTTTCTCCAGCATAGAAAATGAGGGTGTTGTATCCCAAGGGCACACAAATGGCTTACATCCAATTCGTTCCTTGGGTGTGAGAAAGAAGCAGACACCATTGAGAGCAGCCGGAAAGAAAGAAAGAAAGAAAGAAAGAAAGAAAGAAAGAAAGAAAGAAAGAAAGAAAGAAAGAAAGAAAGAAAGAAAGAAAGAAAGAAAGAGAGAGAGAGAAAGAGAGAGAGAGAGAGAGAGAGAGAGAGAGGAGCTTCTCCCCAGCTTCAATATACAATTCTTTTAAAATGTGTAAGCAAGCCCTAATATGGGAGAAAATCAATGACCTTCCTTAGGAAAATTTGTGCAGTTGAGAAACATTAAGTCATAAGCATCACAGGAATGTGAACATTTGGGTTGCTGGAAACAGGCCTTATAAAAGATGGTAGCTGGATTCAGACCCTGTGCTAAGGCAACCATTATGGTTTTTGCAGCATTTCATTTCCCACAATACATTCCCACATTTCTATGCCGCCCTGAGTTTTTTTGGAATAGGGCGGCATAGAAATCGAATTAAATAAATAAATAATAAATAAATAAAACCTCAGACAAGTTTCTTTATAACCCAGCATGACTTCTGTATGTCATTGTTAAGTTTTGTTTGGTGGCCACTGTCCAGTGAAGAAGCCGGAGATAAAGCTTTAGCAAGGCCACACCTGGAATACTGCATCCAGTTTTGGTCACCACATTATTGGCTCTGAGACTTTGGAAAAAGTGGAGACAAGACCAGCAAAGATGTTTAGGGGCCTGACGGCTAAAACATGAAGGGCAGTTTCAGGAATTGGGTATGGTTAAAGAAAAAAAAAGAAGGATCAGGGGGGACATGATAGCAGTTTTTCAATATTTGAAGGACTGACACAAGGGAGAGAGGGACAACTTATTCTTCAAAGCACGTGAGGGCAGGACAAGAAATAACAGATGGAAACTAATCAAAGAGATTAGATTAAGCAGAAATTTCCTGACAGTGAGGACAATCAACCAGTGGAACAGCTTACCCTCAGAAATTGTGGGCGCTCCATCACTGGAGATTTTTAAGAAGAGGCTAGACAGTCTCTTGTCTGAGTTGGTATAGGTTCTCCTGCATGAGCAGGGGGCTGGACTAGAAGACCTCCAAGGTCCCTTCCAACTCTGATATTCAATATTCTAAGGAGCAGTCGCTGTGGAAGATAAAACATGGCAAACATTGGTTGCTTTTTGTAAAAATATCTTTACTTACAACATTTACAGATTGGGGAAATCAGAGTCATGGGCTGCCACCTCAAGGCCTTTAGTTGATTTGATGAAGCGGTGTCCCGTTGAGTGGGTCAAGATGTTCATCAGACTGTGCACAGCCACCCCAAGATCTGTAACAAAACTTAGGTGATTGCTCTTCCATGTATCTCACTTGGGAACCCTCCGAGGGCCGGTTGACACTTTCCCTCCGATTATTCCAGAATAATCTGGAACCATCTGTAAATTCAACCACTTTGCTGCTCTACGCTGCTCATCACTAGATCATTTTGGAACTACTTTATTAAAAGGCCACAATTTCCCCACAGATCTTAGGGATGACCTTATTTCCTCTTTTGCCAAACTTGCATTATATTCATTCTTCCTTTCTCAGTCTTGCTACATCTATAAAAGGAACGGTCTTCTCCCTTGATTGGTAGGTTGGTAGGTTGACTGAGGAAGATGTTGGCTAAAGCATCCAGGTCAGGTTGAACCCTTCAAAAAATGCTTAAAAAATTGGGGAGGTGACACTTTCCTGCACAGAAGCCATATTCATTCTTCTATATGGCTTGTCATTTTGTCTTTCATAATGCTTTCCATAAACTTACCTAGAATGGGAGCTGTAATTTTTAGCTTCTTTTTAAAAGAACCTTCCTTTGCCTTCCTTCCTTCCTTATTATTATTATTATTATTTGAAAACTAATGTCCAAGCCTTTAAAAAAAAACAGCCAATTTTAGGGAAAGTTTTATGTGTTTGCTAAAACTTCAGCAATTTCATTTGAAGAACTCTATGGGGAATGCCTGGGCTCATTTTTTATTTATCAATAAGCTCTAAAATGTTATTGCTTATTATTTCTATGGCATTTTTTTTTTCAAAACTTCTTTCGGTTCTTAGCAATATGCTTCTCAGTCTGGGGATTCTCAACTTCCTTATTATTGGTTTGCATAATTTTTGCCAGAGTTCATGTTTAAAAAAAATATCTTCATTTGAGTGATAATATTTTTGCCTTCTTCAGTTTCCATGATTTTGCTGTAAAAGAAAAAAAAAAGGAATTCCAAATACAGGGGTTGGTCACCCTACAAGAGAAAGAGAGAAATCCCATTACTAACTGTGTCACTTGGAAAGATTTCTTATTGGCTTATAGTACCCTTCCCCAGCTTGGGACCTGACATGTATTTTGTATTCTACAACCCAGTGTTTCTTAACCTTTAAGATGTGTGGACTTCAACTCCCAGAATCCCACAGCCAGCAATTCTCATGGTCAAAGTGTCTTGTTCTAGCCTTGCTTTAGCAGTAAGGTCAACAAAGAGGTCATGCAAATAGCTTTCTTGCTGCAAATTTTCTGATTCCGTATGCTTCGACCAAAATGCTGAGACGAAGCCTTCTAAGAAGATGTCTACTATGGGGATTCTCCAGATTGGTAAATGGGAGCAGCCAGAAGGTCACACAAGGATGGAAAACATTTGAACCCCTCTGAGCATAAGGCAGAAAAACGGAAGCCTTTTTCACAAGGGTGGGGAGCGGGCCATAAAATTGTAATACCGCATGCTGGATGTTGGCATTGTGAAAATAAGTAGTCAGCCACTAAAGAATGCCAGGAAGGTATTGCCTTATGAATAAAGTGCTCCCTTCCCACTGAAAGCATACACAACTCAGACTTTAGGCCCAGATTTTGACAAGTGGTGCAAGATATTTGTGCATTGGTTTCATTTGGACTTTAATGCCCTTGGAGAACCTGTAATATTAAAAAAAGAAATAAGCCATCATATAAAAGAGTCAGCTGTCTTACCCGTCATCTATTGATGTCACGGGTTAAGGGTTAATCACAGGCTTAGCATTGGAGTCATGCATGCAGTAAAGGCTGCTCTCTTCGTCGCCAGGCACCTTTGAAAGGATGACAGAATGCAGGTTAAGTCAGAATCGACACTTTTTTTGTTTTTAATCCCTCTTCTTGCATCAATTGCTTTTATGCCTCTGAAGGCACAGCACTGTCAAGATATGGGGACTACAGTGTCTATGGTACACAGCTAGGTGGCTGAGAGTGATGGGAGTTAGAACACTCCTGGAGGGCATTATGTTGGGCAAAGCTGGTAAGCCACCAGCTTGATATATGGCAGGCAGCAGTGTCACCTAGTGGCAGAATATCCTCATGCAGTATATCAGATAGATAGATAGATAGATAGATAGATAGATAGATAGATAGATAGATAGATAGATAGATAGATAGATAGATAGATAGATAGATAGATACCGTAGATAGATAGATAGATAGATAGATAGATAGATAGATAGATAGATAGATAGATAGATAGATAGATAGATAGATAGATAGATAGATAGATAGATAGATAGATAGGTAGGTAGGTAGGTAGGTAGGTAGGTAGAGGTAGATAGATAGATAGATAGATAGATAGATAGATAGATAGATAGATAGATAGATAGATAGATAGATAGATAGATAATGAGATAGATAGATAGATAGATAGATAGATACCGTAGATAGATAGATAGATAGATAGATAGATAGATAGATAGATAGATAGATAGATAGATAGATAGATAGATAGATAGATAGATAGATAGATAGATAGATAGATAGATAGGTAGGTAGGTAGGTAGGTAGGTAGGTAGGTAGGTAGGTAGAGATAGATAGATAGATAGATAGATAGATAGATAGATAGATAGATAGATAGATAGATAGATAGATAATTTCTCTTTCTGTCTCTGCCCCCGTATATCTATCTGACATACAGTATGTAATATATACTGTATTGTTTTACATCCAGAATAACAAAATTCAAGCACTTTGGAACACTTGGATATGAGTTCTACTCCCAAAAAATAATAAAATGCACAATTATAGGGCTAGGTTTGGCCATACTGATCTCAAGACAAGAGGCCATCAATAAACAAGAGAGAGAAATGAAATTCCAATACGTTGGCACCAATGCACGAGAGGGAGTATTCTTATGGTATGTTCCTGAGGGGTGGTGAGGATAAACCGGGTTTTCAAGTTACCATATCAAAAATAGTCCTCAACCTGAACTACGGGTCACAAATGCTTTCAAATTTATTTATTTATTAGAAATTTGGACTGGATTTTACCTTTCTTCCTGTTCTGAAAGAGAGCCAGTGTGGGGAAACCCAGGTTCCAATCCACCCATGGACGCAACCTGGAGATCTGGGGCTGGTTGTGATCTCTCAACCCAACCTACCTCACAGGGTTGGTCCTGTGAAAACTAGGAGGCAGGCAAAGTGTGCATGCCACACTGAGGTTTGTGTTTGGGGTATAACAATCCTGAAAATGTCATGTTCATCTTCTCCATCAGAGAAGACCCATGTTAAAAAACCTGAAAGCAGCTTCCACCTCAGAATTGCTTCATGCTTACTGAAATATTTATTTATTTATTTATTTATTTATTGGATTTCTATGCCGCCCTATTCCAGGAACTCAGGGCAGCTCACAACATAGATAGAAATCTTAACATTAAAATACTTTATAAGAAAAACCCCTTAATTAAAAAATCAATCATCCAAACAAACATGCACACAAACATACACTGGCTAGGGGCAAGATGTTAACTGCCCCAGGCCTGTCGGCAAAGGTATGTTTTAAGCAGTTTACGAAAGGCGGAGAGGGTGGGGGCAACACGGATCTCTGGGGGGAGTTGGTTCCAGAGGGCCGGGGCTGCAACAGAGAAGGCTCTTCCCCTAGGCCCCGCCAGGCGACACTGTCTGGCTGACGGGACCTGGAGAAGGCCCACTCTGTGGGCCCTAACCGGTCGCTGGGTTTCATGGGGCAGCAGACGGTCCCGTAAGTAACCTGGTCCGATGCCATGTAGGGCTTTATAGGTCATAACCAACACTTTGAATTGCGTTCGGAGACCAATTGGCAGCCAATGCAGCTCGCGGAGTGATGCCGAAATGTGGGCATTTCTAGGTAGGCCCAACACTGCTCGCGTGGCTGCATTCTGCATTACCTGAAGTCTCCGAACGTTTTTCAAAGGTAGCCCCATGTAGAGATACACATTCCTTTGCTTTCAGTCAGACCTACTTCCAGAACCATGGAATAAATCGTTGGTGCAGACTCCACAGCAGGAGTTCCTCCCACAATCTGGATTAATTTAGTTAATCCTGGGGTAATCCACTTACTTCCCAGTAGACATTATCTTCAAAGCAGTTTTCATCTGTAGGGTCACCAAAGAAGGGCAGTTTCAAAATGCCACCTTTGGGAAGGAAAAATGGAATGCTCAATTCACTTTCAGCGCATTTTAATTTTTAAATTTTCTTCTATTTTCAACTGAGAAAGCACTCTGTACTAGGGCACAAATCGCAAAAGAAAAAAAAATAGGTTGGGAAAAACATCCGCCAAGACATACACAGCAGTTCGTGAGAACTGGAAAAAAAATACGTCTCTTAAAAGTTTGACATCCGAACCTTGTAAGACAGACATGTCAAACACAAGGCCCGGGGGTCGGATGCAGCCCGTGATGTGGTTTCATGTGGCCCACGAAGCCATCCTGGAAACAGTGAGGGAATGGCCCCCGCTGCCTTGGCCCTGGCCCAGGCCGGCTGGGAGCCAATGTACAATTTTGTGGTGGCCATCTATGCTGAAATACATTCAGTCTTAGCTCCACAAGGCCGTCTGGAAACAGCGAGGAACCAACCCCTGCCGCGTAGGCCCCATCCCCTGGGTGCATGCTGGGGAGGGGTCACCCTTTGTGAGGAATGAAGAAATGGACCATGCCTTGGCGCTTGCCCTGGTCCCACCCCCTTCTGCCAGAGACCCCCAGATCTGCCCCACTCCCACCCAGGCCCCCACAGGCACCCTTGACGCCAAGGATGTAGAACTGGCCACGCCCACCTAGTAGGCCACACCCACTCTATCCATGCCCCCCAGTAGGCCACACTCACCCTGGCCACACACCCCCGCCAGGGCAGCCGCAATGCTGATGTGGCCCTCAGTGAAATTGAGTTTGACACCCCTGTTGTAAGAGCTGCACAGTGGAGAACATGAAAGAAATACTTCCTATAATCCCAAGAAAAAGGCAGGAATTTTCCATGTCAGTCAACAAAAATTTAGCTCAGATGGAATACGATTTTACTTTTCTGTTTTGTTTTGTTTTTAATTAAAGCTTAACAAGCCAGGAGATGGCAGCAGGCAAACATCAGAGACGAGAGGTCCATAGCCACTGGATTGGTTCATAGAAAATTAGAGATAAATAGGCAGAGATTTCACCTCTTGTTGGCACAGTTAAGAAAAACAGCTGTTCTGCATCTGCATGAGGATTTTTCACTTAGAACATAGAATAATAGGGTTGGCAGGGACCTTGAAAATCTCCTAGCCCAGCCCCTACTCAAGTAGGTAGACCCTACACCATTCTGGATAAAGGACTGTCCCATCTTTTCTTGAAGATTTCCAGTGATGGAGCACCCACAATTCCTGGAAGCTAGCCATTCCACTGATTAATTGTTCTCACGGTCAGGAAAATTCTCCTTAGTTCTAGGTTGCTTCTCTCCTTGATTAGTTTTCATCTCATTTAAATCTTGGCTTTGCCTCAAATTACATGAGCCAGAGAAAGACTCTCATCGGTTTTTACCTTCAAGCATCAGAGAAAATACAAAAAGGGTGACATCAGAATACAGAATAAGAGTTGGAAGGGGCCTTGGAGATCCTGTACCATTACAGACAAATGGTTGTCCAATCTCTTCTTGAAAAATTTCCAGTGTTGGAACACCACAACTTCCAGAAGAAAAGCCCGTCCACTGGTTAATTGTTCTCACTGTCAGGAAATTTCACTTTAGATCTCTCTGTAATGATCTTCCACTTACCTACAATAGCTCCTCCCACCAGAGCCATAGCTAGTGATACTGCAATGCCAGCCGCTTGGAATCCCCCTTGAATGCTAGGCGTTCGGTCCTGGTATTCTCCAGTGAAGTCAAACATGTTGGTGAGCCTGTGAGAATGAAGTGAAGTGGAAAAGGGAAGGACAGTTGTAGTCCCAAGTTTTTTTTTTTTTTGGTTCATCACCATTTGTCTTGCTTTCCCTCAATAGCAATAGCAATAGCACTTGGACTTATAGGCTGATTCACAGTGCTTTACAGCCCCCTCCAAGTGGTTTACAAGTGCCCCCAACCATCTGGATCCTCGTTTTATCAACCTCGGAAGGATGGAAGACTGAGTTAACCTTGTTAAATTTGGATTGCTAACAAAGAGTTAAAGGGAGACTGGGATAGCTATTTTGAGCTACTTAGCTCTCATCAGCCAGCCATATCCTTCTGAGATTCGAAGCTGGGCTGCTTGCAATCCAGCCCTATCTTTCATTTCAAAGTTCAACAACTTGCAAAGTTCTCATAAATGAGTGCAAATGCATCTGCAGATCAAAGCAAAAGCTCCTGGGGCTTAGTCAACATATCAGCCAGGCAACCCATGATTTTGTCTTCCGCAATCCTTTCTTCCTCTCCAAAGAAAGGGGAACCAAATCAAAAAGTGTGACGCCCGACACAGATGTCCCAAAGCACCTCACCCTTTCTTTCCGTAGACTCCTTCTGTAGCTGCAGCAGCAGTGACAGCCCCCACAATGCCTCCAATTAAACCTGGCATTCCGTGAAGGTTGTGGATGCCGCAGGTGTCTTGGATATGGAGCTTAGCATCCAGGAAAGGCTAGAAGAGAGGAAGGAAGGGCAAAACATGAGCATCAGAAAGAGGAAACAGCTACAACATATTGCAATGTAAAGCAGTAACATTTCCACTTTTTCACTGTTTGGTCCTGCCATCAAGGCTGGGGAAAGCTATTGTTGCATTCAGAAAGGCTCTTACTGCGAGGTAGACGTATCCAATGGTCGTCACGATGCCACAGATGAAGCCCACAATGAGGGCACCGTATGGGGTCAGCATCATTTCAGCAGCAGTTCCTACAGCCACACCTCCGGCCAAGGTGGCATTTTGAATATGGACCTGTGAAGACACAGCTCTTTTCATCCCTGGTTTTCTACTTTAGTTATTGATTTTTGCTCAAGGGTTGTGATCGCATCTAACAGACATTCTTTGATACAGTGCAGCAGGCTTTTAAACTGCAATCTTACTATGATTAGCACAATGGGTTTTCTGACCTACTACGGAGGAGGAAGGAGGAAGGGGGAAGGAGAAGGAAGGAGGAAGAAGGAGGGAGGGAGGGAGGGGGGAGAAAGAAAGAGAGAGAGAGAGAGAGAGAGAGAGAGAAGGAAGGGAAAGAAAGAAAGAAAGAAAGAAAGGAGGGAGGGAGGGAGGAAGGAAGGAAGGAAGAAAGAAAGAAAGACAGAGAAAGAAAGAAAGAAAAGAAAAGATACACACACCCTTGTGTTGGGGGTTCCATGAAACTTTGTACAAGGTAAAAATGTTATATAGAGAGATTATTATTATTTGTATAAATGTAAAAAATGCCTATATCTAATCATTTATATATTGAAAATATTAAGAATTATATTTTGGCTAAGGTTGAAGAAGGAGAGTACAAATGGGAGAAGGGAAGATCAAAGAAATATATCATTAAGTAATAGATTAATTAGGGCATTATCAAATTTAATCATTTTTTTTTAAGATGAAAAAATTCTTTTATTAAAACATTCAGCATTGAACATAAAATCATAGTATGCATCAATCATCATAGCACCTGATATACATCACTAAGTATTAATCTTTATAATCGTCTGGTTTGGTAAACATTTTCCACTCCGCACTTCAAGCCTCAACTAAACGCCTGTTACAATTTATTTGCTTGGTGTTTCTCTTTTCTATAGTCTATCAACAGTTCCTAGTCTATCACATTTTATTCATCTCAGTATTAGTACAATCTTTTATGATCCCTAACCAATAATCCTAAGGTAGAAATTCACTATCCTGAGGTATATATTCAGTAAGCTTTCCCAATATTAAAGCAATCAACATTAAGTCTGGGTTCATATTAATAAGCTGTCTTCATAAGACCCGAAAATACATCTCTTGTATATGGTCTATCTACATTCATACAATCAGCATTGAACATAAAATCATAGTATGCATCATTCATCATAGCACCTGATATACATCACTAAGTATTAATCTTTGTAAACGTCTGGTTTGGTAAACATTTTTCGCTCCTCACATAAAGCCTCAACTAGACGTCTGTTACAATTTATTTGATTGGTGTTTTTCTTCTCTATAGTCTATCCACAGTTTCTAGTCTATCACATATTATTCATTTCATTATTAGTACAATCTTTTATGGTCCCTAACTAAAAATCCTGAGGTAAAAGTTTAATAACCTGAGGTAAATCTTGTATATGGTTTATCTACTATGTCTAGTCTATCACATACTGTTCATTCACGCTTCTGAATTAACTTCATCTCAGTAATAGTGCAATCTTTCATAGTCCCTAACCAAAGTTCCTGAGGTAGAAGTTTCATAACCTGAGATAGAAATTCAATCCGCTTTATCAATATTAAAGCAAACAACATTAAGCATAAGGTCATATTAAGATGCTTTCGTCATATAACATAGGCATACAACATTAGGTGTTAGTCTTTGTAAACATTTGATTTGGTGAACATTCTTCCCTCTTTATGTCGAGTCTCAACTAAACGCCAGGTGCATTTTGTTTGATTGGTGTTTCTCTTGTATATAGTCTATCCACTGTTTCCAGTCTGCCAAATATTGTTCATTTGAGCGATCTTTCAGGTATGCCGATATTTTCGCCATCTCTGCCAGATTTGTTACTTTCACAGTCCATTCTTCTATAGGCGGTATTTCTGGATTCTTCCAGTATTGTCCCACCAACAATCTGGCTGCTGTGATCAAGTTCAGAAATAAGCTCGTCTCTGAGGTAGTGCAGTCCTTTGTTATCCCTAACAAAAACACCTGAGGTAAAAATTCAATACGCTTTTTGAAAATGGTTTGGAGTGTCCACCATATCTTCCTCCAGAAGGCTTTGATTTTTCTGCATGTCCACCATACATGAAAGTAGGTAGCCTCCCCGTCACCGCACCTCCAGCATTTGGGCTGGGAGTCTGGATAGATGAGTGATAGTTTTTTCGGGTCGAGGTGCCACCTATAGAACATCTTATAGAAGTTTTCCCTTAAGTGTTGCGATTTCGTAAATTCTACATTTCTCACCCAGATTTTCTCCCACGTGTCCATGGTGATAGGATGCCCAAAGTCTTGTCCCCACTTTATCATACAGTTCTTGACTAGCTCGGTTTCAGAGTCCATTTCTATCAGAATGCTGTACACTCGTCTGATGTGCATGATCCCCTGTTCTCTAATCTGTTCAATTAGTTTCTCGTCGGTCTGGGAGAATCCCTTTTTCTTATCTTTACGCCACCTTGATTGCAGTTGTATATATGATAGCCAGGTACCTCCTATTCCTTTGTTTGCTAGCGTTGCTTGGGGTTTCAAGGAGAACCCATTTTCTTCTCCCAGTACAAGTTTACTGTAGGGCACCACTTCTTGCCCTTGCGATGTGTTTATATCCCCTATTGCGTGTCCGGGGATCGTCCAGGTGGGAATCTTGTCGTGTAGGAGGTGTTTATATTTCTTCCAGACCCATAACAATGGGATTCGTAGTGGGTTCTCCTTGAAGTTCCTGTCTGCCTTTTTGTCGTATACTAAGTATGCGTGCCAGCCGAGTAGTAGACCATGCCCTTCAACATTCAGTATTCTATCATTCGTCATATTGATCCAGTCACTCACCGCCACCAACGTCGCTGCATAGTAGTACAGCTTTAGATTAGGCATTTTTAGTCCCCCCCTCTTCCTTGTGTCCTGGATAATTTTTAGTTTCACCCTTGGTCTTTTGTTATCCCAAATAAATCTGGTGATGCCCCTCTGCCAATTGTCCAAGTCCTCATCCTTTTTGAGTATGGGTAGCATTTGGAGGAGAAATAGAAATCTTGGCAGGACGTTCATCTTTACTGCTGCTATCCTGCCCAGCAAGGATAGTCGTAGTGTTTTCCACCTTTCCAGATCCACAGCACCTCGTAGTTGTTTTTGTATAATTTCGCATTCGTTGTTTCTATCTCCACTCCCAGGTATTTAACTTTCTTAACTATTTCACAACCCGTTATTCTTTCCAAGTCTTGTTTTGCTCTGCTGTCAAGATTTTTAACTAGCATCTTCGTTTTTGATATATTAACTTTAAAACCTGATACCTTGCCATAGTCTTTTATTATCTCCATCAAACTCCTTGTTGATTGTACTGGTTGCGATACTGTCACCAGTAGGTCGTCTGCAAAGGCACACAGCCTGTAGTCCTGTTTTCCAATCTGTATGCCCTTTACGTCTTCTGCCGCTCTTATCTTGTTCAGCAGAATCTCCATCGTTAAGACAAATAGCAGTGGTGACAGCTGACAGCCCTGTCTCGTGCCTCTTTCTATATTGAATGGGTCTGTTAGTTCGCCATTCACGATGATCTGGCCCGTTTGTTTCTTGTAGATTGCTGTTATGGAGTTGAGGAACTGCTCTCCCATTTTCATCCCCCGGGCTAGGTTCGTCAGGAATGGCCAATTCAGTCTATCAAAGGCTTTTTCTGCGTCCACAAACATGAGGGTTGCAGGTACCCGGTTGTGCCTTTCCAGGTACTCTATTATGTTCAGCAGCTGTCTTACGTTGGTTTTCATCTGACGTCCTTGTATAAACCCAGTTTGATCCGGGTGAATTATTTTTTGTAATACAGTCATTAATCTGTTGGCCAGAACTTTTGTGAAGAGTTTGTAGTCTGTGTTCAATAGTGAGATGGGTCTATAGTTAGCCGGTTGTGCATTATCTTTTCCTTCTTTGGGGATTAGAGAAATGTAGGCTGTTTTCCAGGAGGGTGGGACTTGGCCTCCTTCTTGTATGTTGACAAATAGCTTTCTGAGGGGTTCTATCATTTCCTCTTGGAGATGCTTGTAGTAGATGGCCGTTATCCCGTCTGTCCCGGGTGATTTTCCTTTTTTTAGTTGTTTGATCGCTGAGTGTATTTCCTCTTTCGTGATTGGGGCGTTCAGGGCATCTCGTTGTGTATCGGTGAGTACCATTAATTTTTCGTTTTGCAGGAACTTTTCTATCTCTTTGTCCTGTATCTTCTCCTCGGCGTATAGCTTTGAGTAGAACTCGGTGAACGCTTTCTTAATGGTTTCCTGTTTGAATTCTTCCTTGCCTTTGTACTCTATCTTTTCAATTATGTGGGCTTTTTGTTTCTTTCTTATGGTGTAAGCCAGCCACCGACCCGGTTTGTTGGCGCTACAGAATGTCTTGTGTTTTGCATATTGTATATTCCATGCTACTTGATCCGCCATCAGCATGTCAAATTGTTTTCTTAGTATCTTAATTACTTCTTTTGTGGCTTTGTCCTCCGGTCTTTTTATTAATAATTGTTCCTGTTTCTTTATCTCCTCCTCTAGTTCCTTTCTTTTTCGTTCTTGTTTGCGTCGGTGCCTGGCGTTCATGTTCATGAGGATCCCGCGCATAAATGCCTTGCTCGCGTCCCAAATCATTTCGATGGGTGTTTCATTGTTCATATTTATACTAAAGAATTCCTTCATGGCACTTTTGCATTCAGCCACCTCTTTCTCGTGTCTAAACAGGTTTTCATTAATCCGCCAGGATCTCCTCGATTTCCGATCCTGTCTCAATTCCATCCCCACTGGGTTATGGTCTGTTAGTACTTTGGGTAGGATTGAGACAGTGTTTAGGCGGATTAGCAAGTCACTAGATGCCAGGATGAAGTCAATTCTGGAAAATAATTGGTGCCTGTCAGAGAAGAAGGTGAATTCTTGCTCTTTGCCGTGCCGTTCCCTCCAGACGTCTGTCAGTACAAGGTCTTCCTTCATGTCGAAGAAAGATTTAGGCAACTTGGAGTGCTTCTGTGGGTTAGGTTTTTTTTCTTCTTGTCTAGGGCAATCTCTATGACCCCATTCCAATCTCCCAGAATAATACATGGTTTGTAGTTGAGTTGTGTTAACTTCTTGTGTATCTTTTTGTAGAATTTTCCTTGTTGTTGATTTGGTGCATATATGACCATCACTAGAATTTTCTTGTCGTCCTGTGTCACTTTGATTGCTAGGTATCTACCCTGAAAGTCCGACTCTATTAGCTTAGCTATTACATGTTTCTTCACGTATATGACAAGCCCGTTCTTCTTTCGTGGCGCCGCTGCGACAAAATGTGTACCTAGTCTGTTGTTGATTAGGTATTTCTGGTCCGCTGCTCTGATGTGTGTTTCTTGTAGGCAAATTATGTCATTTCTTCCTTGATATAGATAATGAAATATCTTTCTCCTTTTCTGTGGGGAATTTAGTCCGTTAACGTTCCATGTCAAGTATTTAGTTGTCATTGTCGGTTTCAGGATACTCTTCCGAGACCGCTTCTGTTCTATCTCTTGTGTTCTTCTTTGGTCTCGTTCCCATGGTATCCAAGTTGGTGCTCAAGTTGCGTAGAGGGATCGTATCGTGTTGTTCCGTGCGTTTGGCGGTGGATCTTGTTATCCTGCCCTCTGCAGTCTGTCCTGTTCCCTTGTTGTTGTTGCTTCCTGTTCTCTGTGTCGTCGTGTCTCAAGTTGGTCCTTCCCTTTCTCTTGCTCCTGCATCGGTCTGTCGTTCTGGTGGCCCTCCTGCGTCTTCTCTCGTGGTGTATTGAAGTCCATCCGACGTCAGTTCCTTTTCAAGGAATTCTCTGGCTTTTTGGATTGAGTTCAGGCAGTATTTTTTATTTTTATAGAAAAGTGTCATCCCCGTAGGGGCTTCCCATCTGTATCGCAGAGCGCGTGATCTCAGTTCGTCGACCAGGAACTTGTATTCCTTCCTGTCTTGCAGCATCGTCTGGGGGATCTCTTTCAGTACTTTCACTTCTTGCCCCTCTATGTATAAACTCTTGTTGTACGATGTGACTGAGATGAGGTTCCGGAATCCCTGCATCACGAAATGGATGACCACGTCTCTTGGTTGGCGCCTGTTTGTTGCCGTCCGTGTGCCCACTCTGTAGATTCTGTCGAATTGCCATGCGATGTCTGAGATTGGCTTTCCCAGAAATGTTGCCAGGGCCTCTATGAAGGTTCTGAGCAGGCCTCCTTGGGTCTCGTTTGATGTCTCTTTCAAGCCTCTAAACCTGATTGCGGACGCCAGTTGCCAGTACTGTATCGTGGAGGATTGGTCTTGGGCCACTCCTTTCATCTCTGCTATCTCTGCTATCTGTCCCTCTACTTGATTCTCCACTTTTTCCATCCGCTTGTCCACCTTCTCTCTGATCTCCTGGAAGTTTTTCTCCATTTCCTCCCCTACTTCTTTGTGGTGTGCTTGCATCGCCTCCTTCATTTGTTCCAGATCTGCGGCCATCGCCCTGCATTGCTCCTCCCATTTCTTCTCTAGTTCTCTACTGTGGTCTTTCAGCATTTGTTTTATATCGTTGTATCTTTTCTCCATCTTTTGTTCTGCCTCTACACGCCTCCTCTCCATCTTTGTGTCCATTTCCACCAGCTTTTTATCTATCCCATCCATCCTTTCAACCAGCGTTTCTATTACCTCTTGTAGTTTTTGTATCATGTGTGTTGTTAAGCTGGCCTGTGGGAGTGGATGGGTCTGGGGGCCTGTATTTGGATGGGATGGTGTGGGGGTGGGTAGAGTAGGTCCTGATGGTTTAGTACGCTGGGCTGGGGAGGATACAACTCCCTTCGTTTGTGTCAGTGTGGTCTGTTTGGACGCCATCTTGAGCTTGCCCTCCCTTTGTCCTGGCACTGTTTTGGTTTTGGTTTCCAGCTTGGGCCAGGTTAGGCACTAGACTGTGATCTGGTGCTGGTTCAGTAATCTGTCCTTTCAGTGGGAGGAGGGGGCTTCAGGGTTCAGGCAGTGCAGGTCTAGGGGAGGTCTGTCTGTGTTCAGGGAGCCTATTCAGTGCCTTTGCCTTGGCTTCCTCTTCACTCCCCTCTGCCAGCCTGTTCCTTCTCTTTGTTCTTTTCTGGCTCTGTCTTGCCCCTCTTTCTCTGCTGTCTTGCCCAGGTCACTTTTTCCTGTCTTCTGGCAGCCTGCGTTTACAGATCCCTTCTGCCTTTCCTTAGTAGTGCTCCAGGTTGCCTTCCAGCTTTCTTCTTCCTCCCACCTTCTTCCCTGGTAGGTTCTGCCCTTTTCTGATTCCCTGGGGCTCCCTTTCTGGTGGGTCTGGGGAGCAGCGCGTGGGGTAACACTCACCAGTCCCTCTGCTTGAATCTTCCCCCGCTGTCTGCTTTTTAGTCGCCTCCCTCCTTTCGATGTTGCTCTCCGCTGGTTCTACTTGCCTCCTCCTTTGTTCTCCGGACCTGGCTCCCTCTTCCTTTCTTCCAGCTCTCTTTTCCTCCTTCTGCTTGTCCGAGGGTCGTTACTGGGTCTGCAGACCCTCCCGGCGGCCCTTGCTGTCTTCTCCGGCTTCTTCCTCCTTCTTTCTGTCCCCGCTCGTGCCGGTTCTCCCCGGCAGCGCGGCAGCGCGGCAGCACGGAGTCTTCGGGCCTGCCGGCCGGCCGCCACCAGCTTCCTCGGCCCCTTCCGCGGCTCTCCCGGACCCCTCGGCTGCGGTTTTCACCTTGCCGGATCGGGCCGGGGTCCTCTTCGATCTTCTCTTCTCTGCCGGTGATTCACTCCCCCGACGGCCCGTTTATTTAATTTTAAAAAACGCGCCGTCCCGGAGCTTTCGGAGGTTGGCTCCGGTCCACGTGACCGGAACCGGAAGTCTTCAATTTAATCATTATTGATCTTTAATTTGTTACTATTGTCCTTTTTTTCTTGTTAAAATATAAACCAAGACAACAGGCTGTACACCAGGCGCTGGAGATTGTTATAGTTACAAACCAATAAAATATTTATAAAAAGAAAAAGAAACGAAACTTAGTACAAGGTAACAGAAAGCCCTGACACCATTTTTAATGATTGATTCATTGATTGGCAGGCAAGCAGCTAGGCAAATAGACACACAAGCAGCCCCGCCCCCCACCACACACGCATTTGTAGTAAGGGATTCCATGAAACTTTGTCAAAGACAAGTGAAAACCATAACATCTTGCCTGACTTTACTCACCATGTTCAACTTTCCCCTCTTTTGCAAGAGACTGGAAAAGGCCACCGAAGTCAGGACACACGCAGCAAGTGAACAGTAGGTGTTGATGGCTGCCCGATGCTGTGCATCCCCGTGATTGGAAACAGCGGAGTTAAAGCTGGGCCAGTACATCCACAAAAACAAGGTGCCTGCAATGGTAGTTAAAAAATGGCTTTTTATAAGGACTTACCAGATATTGCAGACAGCTCACTCTCTTGGATAAAGTATGAGGGGTATAATAATAATAATAATAATAATAATAATAATAATAATAATAACAACAACAACAACAACAACAACAACAACAACAATAATAATAATAATAACAACAACAGCAGCAGCAGCAGCAGCAGCAGCAGTAGTAGTAAATTTGGAAGAGACCTTGGAGGTCATCTAGTCCAACCCCCTGCTCAGGCAGGAAACCCTATACCATTTCGGACAAATGGCTGTCCAGTCTCTTCTTAAAAACTTCCAGTGTTGGGGCATTCACCGCTTCTGGAGGCAGGTTGTTCCACTGGTTAATTGTTCTGTCAGGAAGTTTCTCCTTAGTTCTAGGTTGCTTCTCTCCTTGATGAGTTTCCATCTGTTGCTTCTTGTCCTGCCTTCAGGGGCTTTGGAGAACAGCTTGACTCCCTCTTCTTTGGGGCAGCCCCTGAGATATTAGAACACTGCTATCCTGTCCCCCCTCGTCCTTCTCTTCGTTAAACTAGACATGCCCAATTCCAGCAACCGTTCCTCATATGTTTTAGCCTCCAGTCTCCTAATCATCTTTGTTGTTCTTCTCTGTACTCTTTCTAGAGTCTCAAGCCCCTGACAACTCTCTAGCCCCGGGGGTCTTCAACCTTGACAACTTTACGACTTGTGGACTTCAACTCCTACAATTCCTCAGCCAGCCATGCTGGCTGAGGAATTCTGGGAGTTGAAGTCCACAAGTCGTAAAGTTGCCAAGGTTGGAGACCCCTGCTGTAGCCCAATTGGAGACAGGGCAGAAAAAATAACTTACTAATATTGATCTGTATCATAGCATATTTACTGGTTTCTTGTACAGAAATAGTTACGGGTATATCTGTATGCCTTTTAAAAAAACATCCAAAATAGGACCTCGAGCTTGTTATAGCAAAACCAGGAAATCAAGCTCCCCACCGTAATTTTAATGAGATGTTTGCACCTCCGTAAATGGGTAGTTTAGAAAGAACTCATCAAGAAGCTTCTACATTCCTTTCCCTTTGATTAAAAGGATTAAAAGATGTTTCCAGATTTCCAAAACAATGACATGCCAAGCATATCTTCCCCTGCTTTCTGAGATGAACATACAGCTTTGTGCCTTGTGGATTAAAGGCTCAAAGTCCACAATACCTTCACAATGTTTTCTGCTTTAAATGCCTCACTTGGGCTACCTTGAACAGAAATAAAGGTAGGTAGGAAGGACCGGTTTTTTCGCCAATAGCCTGGGCGATTTTTATTTTTCAGAAAGTGCAGGTTCTCCTGTGTAACAGGGAGAAGGAACCACAACTCACCAATCATGGCAAAAAGGTCTGAATGGTAAACAGATTCCTGCTTTTCTTTCGTCTGCTCCAGGTTGGGCCGGTACAAAACAGAAGTCACCGTTAGGCCAAAGTAAGCACCAAATGTATGAATTGTCATGGATCCACCAGCATCTTTCACCTGCAGCGATAGATAAGCGTTGGAAGCCTACCCAGAAATAGTTGGTTTATTCTACAGAGAATCAGTAGGTCACAAATTGAAACTTGAACTCAGTTGCTTAACAAACTAAATAGAACATTTGTTCCTTTGGGCATCGGAAAATTCTACTTCTGGATGTCCCACAGGTGTTTTTCAAAAGGCAACTGGACTACTTCGAGTTATTGTTGTTTTTCTTTGAAAACATTTTGCTTCTCCTTCAAGAAGCTCCTTCAGTGAAGTTCAGAACTGAAGAAGCTTCTTGGATGAGAAGTGAAATGTTTTCAGGGGAAAAAACAACAACAAGAAAGCACCTTAGGAAAAACCATGACCTAGATGGTTGAGAATCTCCATAGAAATGGATTTCTGGCTCTTCAGCCAGACGATATCTCTAACGTGGGCATTTCTTTATCTATGCCCAGGAAATGGGCTGCACTACAACTCCCATCACTGCTACCCATATTGAGAATGCAAGAAACTGCAGACAAAGAAGTAGCAGACTTTTCATTGTGCTTAGTTACACAACCCATAGAGCCAGCAGGCAAGGACAATCTTATCTGAAAGATACCTTGGGAGTCCTTCTGGCTGAACAATGAGATTAAAAAAATGTATTTTCCAACAAACACAAAAATGAAACATTGAAAAAAAAAGCACATGCAATTGCTGCTTCCAAGAATGGAGCTCTATTTACGTTGCCCTTCAGAGGATACAACTCTTATCTCTGGTTTTAGGATGAGCGGAAGAATAGTTTTGGATGTCATGTTTGTTCAATCTTGTTGTCCCTTCAGCCTGACTGAGAGTAGAGAATGAACTGTATAAATTTAGCAAACAAGATGCTCCTTTGCTTGGAAAAAGAACGTGTTGAGCTGAAGTCAAGGAGGTTCCCCTGCATTCCTCAAGGCTGGTAATATTATTTTAAGTCTGCTTTTCCATTCAGACCCTCAAGCCACAATCTCATTCAATCCCCTTATCTGATGGTTAATCTGTTCCTCTCAGGGGCTTTTATGTACACTCAATCAAAGTGTGCCCCTACTTGTGCAACCACATTCCATGCTCACAAGAGTTGAGTTCTGCATCTTATGGCTCCTGAGTAAGAAACCAGCAATGGGCCCTGCTCCCTCCCTTATACATATTGGGTATTTGAGGGGGGGATGTAATATAATGGTCTCCCATTAAGTGCTACCTTGAACAGCAACATGTTATTTCCCTCTGCTCTGGGCATTAAGCAAGTTAACTTATCATCTAGTGATAATAAAATACAAGAATATTGCAGTCAAAACAAACCCAAGTGAAAGAACACAACAGCTCCACCTGTTCCCTCAAAAAATAGAATGTACGCAACACAAAAATGGTGTATCAGAATGAAATGTGAAATGTAGCAAAAACAACAACAACAACAACAGCTCTTGAGGTTTTAGGAGCCTGAAAGAGCAACCTTCATCCAAGACAACTGATAAAGTAACATGGTGGAAACCAGGCAAGCTTCTCTTAGCAAAGGGGCCATCACCAAGAAAGCCCTGCCTCTTTTTTGCCACCCTTCTTAAAGCTGCAGAAAATCTGAAGTCTTAGCAAATACTTTTCTGGTGCATATATAGTTGTGAGTTTTTCATTGGATACCTGGGAAGTTCTGCAGGGGTTTTGAGCAAGAGATAAATTAAATTAAGTTAAGTTAAGTTAAGTTAAGTTAAGTTAAGTTAAGTTAAGTTAAGTTAAGTTAAGTTAAGTTAAGTTAAGTTAAGTTAAGTTAAGTTAAGTTAAGTTAAGTTAAGTTAAGTTAAGTTAAGTTAAATTAAATTAAATTAAATTAATCCCCACAATCTGGAGACCTCTAGATACATTTGGACTGCAAAATTCCAACCTGCTTTTTTAAATATGCTGGTGGGAGATTCTGGAAATTGTTTAACCAATGCATCTAGAGAGCACCTACGGGGGAAAGATATGGTATAGCAAGGGTGTAAAAAAAGGTAGCTAGTAAGCCACATTGACACTGAGACCCCATTTCTGCAGCCATCAAGGATCACGAGCAGACAGGCTAATGTTGGAGGTTATTAGGAAGCAAAAGAGGGAGCGGTCTTGCAGGAATTGAAAGCACACATTTTGCCCCTTAGAAAACAAATTCTTTTCCCCCATTAGACCACGATATTCCTCTACTTTTGGAACCTACTTCATGTGTAGAACAGACCTCAAAGGGCACAAAACCTCTATCAAAGTTTGACCCCTTACAAAAGCCATGTAGTGCATTCATTACAAAAGATTTCAAGTGACTGCATGCATCAAGTGCAAGACGTGCCAAAATTGGAGTTCAAATTTCTGGGAGTTTTTTCCTCCTGGCTGTGTGTTATAATAAGCTAGAACAGCGGTTCTCAACCTGTGGGTCACGACCCCATTTGGGGTCGAACAACCATTTCACGGGGGTCGCCAAACACCGCAGTCCGCCATTTTTTTTTGGCCAGCCATTTTTTTGGGGGGTCGGCCATTTTTTGGGGGTCCGCCATTTTTTCCCCCTTTGCGATGCGGGCCGTCGCGCCGCGCATGCGCGATGTGCCCCGTCATGCCATGCATGCGTGATGCGCCCGTCACGCCGCGCATGCGCGATGCAGGCCGGGGTCGAGCCCCGGAAAAGGTTGAGAACCGCTGAGCTAGAAGATGATCTCTCTGAGGCAGGAGGACTGGCTTTACCCATCTCTTGTTCTGGCAATAGATGGTATCAGGAAGTTTGCTTAAAGAAACATCTCTCCTGCCCAGCCATGCAAAGCTTAGAGTAGGCCTTGAGCTGAAGGAGGTTTGTGTCAGTTCCCAAGAACCAAGAACAATAGATGGAGTTACTTCCGAGTAGCTTCTTTTATTTGTTCTTCACCTATAGACCTAAAAGTGAGACTCTCTGGGGAGGAGCTATTTTAAATCTCTTCCTTCTGACCAAACATTCCAAACTGTCCCTCCCTCCTGGGAATCCAGTTTACATTCCACCACAGTGAGACACACTCTGACTGCATTGTAAGGCATACAGTAAACCCATTGTCCTCTTTGTCTTGCATCTGCACAGAGTTATTCAGGATGGTAAGTGATAACCAAATACACAAGGCAACTTTGTCACATCGATATTAAGACAAGGAAACATCTCTGAGTGTTTGGAACCAAGGTGAAGAACCTTACATGGAGCAGGTCAAGCAGGATATATTCATTGACCGAGAAGAGGGTCACTTGAAACAGTGTCATAATGAGCAGCTGGACAGGACTGACTTTGCCCAAAATGGCACCGAAGGCGATACAAACAGAACCCACACAGAAATCTGCATTGATCAGGCTGAGAGGAGAAGGAAGAGATAAGGGAGTCAGAGAAGGCTACTGAAGCAACACAACAATGAGCATCTTGGAATTGTAACTGATCACATGAACCAGCAATGAGACATGACTTACAAAAATGACACATAAAGTTTGATTATATGCCCTTGGAGTCATGGCTGACCCTTGGGGATGACATAAGTAGATTTTGTCCACTGTGATCTGTCCCTAACCTAGACTTTTGGATCATCCAATTAGGTTGCAACAAGAGACGGTGAATTTCTAAATCATGGAAAGTCCCAAATCTATTCTTTTCTTTGCTAAAAAAATATTCCGGCAAATTGGGAAAGGGTCAAATCAGAACAATGAGGATGGAAGAAATTGATTTGTTTAGCTTTGGGATGACTGACAAGGAATCTAATAGTACTCTTCCAATTTGTCAAAGAGGGCCGCCCAGAAGCTTTGATCTGATGGATGTTTTCCATCATCCAAAGTGCAAAATTTACAATAATGGTCTTAGCTTGTAGTAGGGTAGAGCAGCATGGCCTTGCAGGCCCCAATACCTATATTCTGAGCTGAGCTCAAACTACATCAACAGCACTACACTTACTTATATACCACTTCACAGTGCTTTATAGCCCTCTCTAAGTCAGCATATTGCCCCCAACAACTGGGTCCTCATTTTACCAATCTCAGAAGGATGGAAGGCTGAGTCGACCTTGAGCCAGTGAGACTTGAACTGCCAAACTGCTGGCAGTTGGCAGTCTGCAGAAGTAACCTGCAGTACTGCATTCCAACCACTACACCACCACGGCCCCACTAATGCACATCTTTGCATTCCTAAGCCACAAATTTAATCTACCTTCGTTATAGTTTTATGCTCGTCATGTATCCTACTACCCAGAAACTCTTTCTTTGCATGTCCAAGCATGCCATCGTACCTTTCCACTCCAATGAGTATCTTCCCATGCTGAAAGGTATGGAGCCAGCCCTGCATCAGGAGAGCCCACTGGATCCCAAAGGCAGCGAGGAGAAAGTTGAAGCCAACACCGCCAAAGCCATAGCGTTGAAGAAAGGTCATGAGGAAGCCAAAGCCCACGAAAATCATCACATGGACATCTTGGAAAGCTGAAATAAAGGAAGAGGCTTCATTATATGGATTTTCACTCTCATTCCACACTTATCTGCATGCCTAACAACCTCCTAACTCAGGGGTAGGCAACCTTGGCTCTTTTATGACTCGTGGACTTCAACTCCCAGAATTCCTGAGCCAGCATGGCTCAGCATGGAAGCCTCTCCCTTCCCCTCAGCATGGCTGGCTCAGGAATTCTAGGAGTTAAAGTCCACAAGTCATAAAAAAAACCAAGGTTGCCTACCCCTGACATAACCCAATGCTGACCGCTAGTTTATACATGACTGTTCCTCGCTTATGGTCTACAAGAGTATTTCTCAACCTTGGCAATTTTAAGATGTATGGACTTCAACTCCCAGAATTCTTCAGCCAGTGTGTTGATGGGGAATTGTGGGAGTTGAACTTCACACATCTTAAAGTTGTCAACTTTGAGAAATTCTGATCCAGAATCTGCACTTTTTGCCAATACATATCATAAGCATCTTCCCTAGGATCCATCATAGCACCGTCTACAATACAGATGTTATGTAATGGAGGCTTTGAGCATATTCTGAGAGATAAAGCATTATGAACAAAGTTCCTTAAAAGCTGAAAGATTCTGAACAACACTGTTTGAGTGCAAAGGTAAAGTGTTTTCTCTTATTAATACAATTAATTTTGAATTAATAGGAAAATACGTCTACAGAAGACTGTCTCCCAGCATTCCATGCTGGTTGATACAATGACTAGAATATAGTGCACAACTAGCTTTTGACCAGCCAGGATTCCTCAAAGGGTAACACTGGTTGCACATAGATCTGAGTCCAGTTGCTGGTCAGTCATGACTTTTATTGGCTGATCTTTGAATTGTCTTCCATTTCCCTTTCTTTCATTCAACATACCACACAGGATTGCTGTGAAGTGCATGCATTATCAGTTCCAAATCAGTTGCCTCGAATTTAGAAGGAAGATAGAAATTATGTTCACACAATAGGTTTAACCAGGCCAAGTGCAGTTCTCTAGCAGAGTCATTCACACAACATTCTAAAGCTTAGTTTAATGTTAAACTTACTTATTATTTATGTGGCTTAGCAGGTTGTGTGAATTCAGCCCCTTTGATTAGTTTATGGCTTAATGCAGCGGTTCTCAACCTATGGGTCGCGACCCCATTTGGGGTCGAACGACCGTTTCGCTGGGGTCGCCGGACACCGCGGTCCGCCATTTTGTTTTTTTTGGGTTTTTTTTGTCGCGCGCACGCTGTGCGTGCACGGTTCAGGCCGTCGCGCAAGCACGGATTGGCCCATCGCGGTCCGCCATTTTGTTTTTGGTTTTTTTTGTTGCGTGCACCGCGCATGCATGGTTCGGGCCGTCGCGCATGCACCATGCATGCGCGGATTGGCCCATCACGGTCCGCCATTTTGTTTTTGGTTTTTTTTGTTGCGCGCACCACATATGCACGGTTCGGGCCGTCGCGCATGCACCGTGCATGTGCGGATTGGCCCATCGCGGTCCGCCATTTTGTTTTTGGGTTTTTTTGTTGCGCGCACCGTGCATGCGCGGTTCAGGCCGCCGCGTGCACGCCACGCATGCGCGGATCGCCCGTCGCGTTCTGCCATTTTGTTTTTGGTTTCTTTTTCCGGCGCGCGCCGCGCATGCGCAGATTGGCCCAATGCACCGCGCATGGGCGGGGCAAGTGGGGTCTCAACCTGAAAAAGGTTGAGAACCACTGGCTTAATGCATTGTGGCATCCCACAAAAAGAGTGAATGTGGTATCTAGGAGTAAATTTATTGCATGAACACAATTAATATTGGCCTAACCTCTAATGGAAAACAAAATGCCGTTGCCACCATTTTTGGGGTCAAAAACTTTAAAATCCAAGAGTGATCTGCTGGAAATGTTCTCTATGTTTGTAGGATAAATAGCAACGTTCATCCTATACCCCAGGCAGTGTGGTGCGGAGATATTTTGTCTCCAGAACAAACAACTTCATAGATCTTTAACCAACTTTGCTGCTCATCGTATCCTCAAGACAGGAATCTACCCCGGTGCTGTAAAATGAAACTTGGCAATTATTGGTGGTCCAGGAGATGCCGAAGGCAAGGCAGCAAATTGAAGATGGGTGTTGGGTTTCTTCCTGGCTTACCGTGTTTCCCCGATAGTAAGACACCCCCGATTGTAAGACGTATCGGGGTTTTCAGGGGGTCGGCTAATATAAGCCGTACCACGAAAGTAAGACATATTACTCCTGCCCACGTCCGCCTCCTGCTTAAAATACTTAAATACTTAAAATACTTAAAATACTTAATATACTTAAAATACTTAAAATAAAACTGACAATTGTTTTCCAATCAATATAAGCCGTACCCCGAAAGTAAGACATAGTGGGCTTTTGGGGATAAAAAGAAAGTGTGACCCTGTCTTGCTTTAGGGGAAACACGGGTAGGAATCCACCTCTTCCCCTACCTCCACATACATGCATCGCTCCATTCCAAGCTGATAGATTTGAGAAATATTTTCACTGCAGGAGGTTAAAAACTCACCCTTTGCAACAGGTTTCATGAAAACAACAGGATAAAATTAGTTTCGTTTCTACAGTTTGTTCTGTTCTGGCTTTATTATTTTTTTAAAAAAACTGTTAGATTAAATTTCACAGATCTTTTTTCCACAGTCCAAAAGAACATCTGGGGAGAAATTCACAGACGGGCAACGTATTTCTGCCGCTTACTTTAGTTATGAAATCGCCGAAGAATGAGTGTGTGAATGTTTATTTATTTCATTCGCACAATCATCCCTCCAGCACCCTGCAACTTTCCCGGCTCCACTTCCTGCTTCGCAATCTTATCAGGAAGGAGATTTTTCATTCCTGTTGTATTTCTTCAGACTGTGAAGTATGGACAGCCAGGAAGGTTGCAGAAGGCAGATGTGTCACACAAAAAATTGGAGGAGTAGCTGTAGCATGTTTTGTCAAGTCAGGAAGCTTGCATCAGCAAGGGAAATTTGAATGACATGTTCAAGCATCCCAAGAATCAGATAGAAAAACAGAGGAACGTGAGAGAGGCGGATGGAAGGAGTTAAAGAGGAAGGTTCAGGGATGTGAGGGACCAAACTGGAAATGCCTTGGATCATGGTGGGTCCTTACTTAACAACCAGTGGGATTCAGTTAATGACTGCAACTGAGACTGCCAGGATTGTCACTGTTAGGTGATGTGGTCACTTAAGGTCAAGCTTTAAAACTGCATCACTTAGTGACAGAAATTCCAATGCCATTACTGTCCTTAACTCTACACCAACTTCTCTCTGGAGGCCTGCAACTTCCACAGCACCCCACTTCATGAAAGATGAAAGTCTAATGAAGAGAAGGACGAGGGGTGACATGAGAGCAGTGTTCCAGTATCTCAGGGGCTGCCACAAAGAAGAGGGAGTCAAGCTATTCTCCAAAGCGCCTGAAGGCAGGACAAGGAGCAACGGATGGAAATTAACCAAGGAGAGAAGCAACCTAGAACTAAGGAGAAACTTCCTGACAGTTAGCACAATTAACCAGTGGAACAACCTGCCTCCAGAAGCGGTGAATGCTCCAACACTGGAAGTTTTTAAGAGACTGGACAGCCATTTGTCTGAAATGGTATAGGGTTTCCTGCCTGAGCAGGGGGTTGGACTAGATGACCTCCAAGGTCCCTTCCAACTCTGGTATTCTGTTGACATTTCTCCTTCCTACTGCCGCCAGGTTCTGGATTATCGCCACCACCACATTTTAAATATTTTTCAGAGTAGAATATATGCGAACTTTCATTGATCTCTCTTTCTCATTTGGGGGTATCAAAGAAATTTGTTTGGATTAAGGATAGAGCAACTGTTGGATTAAGGATAGAACAATCCTGGGTGAATAATTAGATATTTAACCTTCCTTCCTTCCTTCCTTCCTTCCTTCCTTCCTTCCTTCCTTCCTTCCTTCCTTCCTTCCTTCCTTCCTTCCTTCCTACCTGACAGAGCGTTCTACTGAACTCAAAAGCTTGCACGGAGCTCTGTGTCCTCTGATTTGGCACAGTAAATAGATCATCCTAACCCAGAAGCTCATATTTATATGTGGACTCATGAAGAAAGAAGAGGATTTAGACTGGAACGCCATTGCTGCTCTCTGAAAGAAGTTTAATGATTAAACCCTTGCTTGGTTTAATCCAGGATGACGATGACTGTGGACCTGGGCAGCTTAAAACTCTCCAGGGACTGATGGAACCAGCTGATTCTGATCAAAACCCTGTGCTTAATGGAGTGAGGTGTTCTGTTTATGACATCTGAGGGGGAAACAGGTGATTTCCTCTAAGGGCTTTAAGACTGCAACTTGGTTAATAACGAAGAACCAGACTTCATGAAGATTGCGAAATGGGAAGCAGCTCCTGAGATAGCATTTTGTGGGTAAAGCATTTTATGTCAATACTTACCCACAGCAAAGGAAAAGCCCTGTTTACCAAAGGTCCCATAATTCCCAGCAAGCATGAGAATTGCTATCCTTTGGTAGACCGACAGGATGTTTGAAGTTCATTACCAGGAATGCTAATTATTCCATAAATCAATTTTAAGCAATACCAGTAACCAAAGGAGTAACCGAATCACAGAGTTGGGAGGGATGTTGGAGATCTTCTTACCCAACCCTCTGCTCAAGCAGGAGACTTTATATCACTTAAGACAAATGACTGTCCAATCTGTTCTTAAAATCCTCCAGCGATGGAGCAGCCCCAACTTCTGAAGCCAAGACATTCTACTGATACATTGTTTTCACTATCCATCTACTCAGTGGTGGGATTCAAATAGGTGAACAACCGGTTCTCTGTGTGGATGCCGCTTCTGGAAGTCCGTTCTGGGCCTGGGCAACAAAATATTAGCTACCGGTTCTGTTGAACTGGTGCGAACCGGCTGAATGCCGCCACTGAGTCTACTGCTTTTAGTTATGATATGCCTTCTTCTTCCTAGGGCTGAGAGAGAGGGACTGGCTCAAGGTCACCTATCAGGCTTCGTGCCTATGGCAGGACTAGAACTCACGGTCTCCCAGCTTCCAGATTGGTGCCTTAACCATTGCAGCATACAGGCTCTCTTTACCGAATTTGGGACCTCCGGTTTCCTTACCACCATCTCTTGCAAAGTGCAATCCTTGACTATCTCTGCAATATGGTGATTTCGATATTCTCCTAAAAAAATATTGAGTGATCTGCTAGGAAAATTTGCCATTTGCCTTCTGGTTCCAAACCCCTGCCTCAAAGTTCCACCTCCTCATTTGACTTAACGTCCAGAAGCATTCCCTGCTCAGAGCATGAATTTCTAAACCCTTTTAGCTTGTGAAACCCAAATGAAACCCTTCCCAAAGTTAAGTGCCAGTGGCAATGTCTTTTCACACAACAGTAATGCACAACCATCAAATTTTGCTCAGCCAACCCAAGGTGCATGCATCCGTCTGCAAGACTGCAAGCCCTGCCTTGAGTTTTAAGTAGCTATAATGAGAATTGTGACATACGGGACCAAGGCAAGAATCAGATATAAAGGGACATCATTTCTCCAGATTCAGGGTCTTTCCCCACATTTCCCACACGCCAAGGACCTCTTAAGGTATTTCAAATTGTTTAAGCTTTGTCACCCGTTATTTGCAGGGAAATCAGAGGTCTGACAGTGGCTCAAAAGAGAGGTAATAGAAGCAAGATAGGGACCCCAAAAGTGCTTCTCTAAGAGGCAACTGGACTTTCTTGTTTTTTCCCCCCTTGGAAACACTTTGCTTCTCATCCAAGAAGCTTCTTCAGAACTGGATGAGAAGTAAAATGTTTTCAAGAAAAAAGAAAGAAAGTCCAGTTGCCGTTTGGAAAAGCACTTTTGGGACAACCACGTCATGGATGAGGGAGACTCTCCATAGATACGATAGGGAATGAAAATGGGGATAACCAATGCCATATCAGTATAGCTTTGTGTTGGAAATGGAAAAGCAGAGAGTATTCCAGCTTAACAGCAGGGAGAGGACCAAAGGGCTACCTTAAAAAAAAAAATCAAATTGCAAGGCTAGAATGTGAGATAGTTGGACAAGATTCATAAAAGTGATTGCCTGGAATTCTAATAAAGGCAATAGCTTCTCTGCACTCCATAAATATTCAATGTTACTTGTTATCTCTTTAAAAATATGCTTTTTATTCAGCCTTCCTTTCCCTATTTCAGTGTTTCTCGATCTAAGCAACTTTAAGATATGTGGACCTCAGCTCCAGAATTCCCCAGCTAGCATAAAGTTGCTGACATGGGGAAACACTGTCCAATTTCCAAATTGATCCACAGTGAAAATGGGATCACCCACTGAAAAAGCAGAGGGTTTTTTTTTTTAAACAATAAAAATAAGTTCAATCATCAATCACCTCTTAAGAGACCTATTCTGTGTGAAGAGTCCTTTGGGAAAGGCTGCATTTGAGTTATGGTTTGAGCATCTTGATTTTTCAATTATTGCCTCCAGACTAACCCTACCTAACCACAGATAGCAAGGAATTTTTCAGATTAGGACTTTTAAGGAGGGCATTCAGAACCTCACTCAGTAAATGAGGGAAGGTAGAAAATTCCAAGCGAAGGCTTGTCTCACACAGATAGTGAAGAAATACCTATTGCATCCATACATAAAATGGGAGGAAGTTGTGTTAGACATTTGAAGTCAGTGAAACAATCCAAATTGTAAGTGAAACAATCCACATTTTCATTTCTAGTAGAAATATAGCACTTCTAAGGAAGATAGATTTCTTCCCAAACTCTTGGAGGCATCTCCAAAACCTTCAAAATTGTCACTTTTAACATGGCAGGAGAGAGAAAGTTATTTCATTTAAAAATGGATGGAAACAAATGTTATTAGTTACAGTATATCTAATCTGGCTTCAGTGCACAAGCAAGCAAAGTGAAATCAAATTAAAGCCCTTGCTGTAGTTTCAGCCACTACATTTTCAAATATGGTCCAGGATGCCATCAAAGGCAGCCCAGGAAAAGTTGTGCAGCCCAATCAAACAAAGAAATTCCCTGTAAAGTCATGAAATCCAGAGCTAATTTTATAAAACCAGTAAGCACAGACACAGACTGATTATGCTATGACATATTATGACATTTATCTGGAGATCTAGGCAGCATGATGATTCCATGTGCAAATATGATCTTCTGCCATTCAGAATTCTGCAGTTACAGCACTACCCAAAAGGTGTGCCAAACAAACACAAGGCTGGATCGTTGCGTAGCATCATTATACTCACAGGGGTATCTGAAGTAGAATTCATTCTCAATATCGGAGACGTTCCTTTGCTGTTTTTCCTTCTCCCAATCAGCCACATTAGCCTCCGGGTTGAAGCGCACGAAAATCCCAAAAAGGATGATCATGGCCACCTCCCAGAGGAGGCAAACCAAAGGTAAGCGCCAGCGCATGTCAGTATTCTTCACCATCAGGCTTGGGCGCACCATGACTGTGGCTTCCTTGCCCCTTTCTCTCCAGGGAAGGTGGCAGGAAAGAGAAGCTACAGGAGTTTGCAAACACCACTTCACAGTCCAACCTGTTCATTCATTTTATGTCTCTGGGGAGAAGTGGGTGTGGCTCTGAGGCTGACGGTCATCACAGACATCCAGGGAGGGCATCTGTGTCTGCACTCCCTCATACTCATACAAAGAGAGGAGGTCAAACAAGTATTCCACATCAGCCTGACATCATAAATGACCAGATTCTGTGTCCAGCATTACAAGCCTTCCTTGCCTTGTCACATTCCAAGTGAAAGTGGAGAAGATAAAGCAAGGAAGTATCTTAGAAAGACAAGGCAAACCATTTGGGGATGATTCTGGGGGCAGATGGACATGAATCTATGGGGCTGATCTCAAATATCTTTGCATAGAAAAGGCATAGGCTGAGTTCTGGTGATCCTCCTCACAAACTGCTTGCACTTGTATAAGCAGGAGCCAAAGTAAGCAAGTGTTCTCCTTAATATCTGGAAACCACAGGCTGCAAAGCAAATCACCTTATTTTTAAGATGTCTACGTGTGGAGGTTTGTGCGTGCATGGATTTAGAGAAAGGCAGGGTTAAACATTACCTTTCTAAAACTATCCTATTCGCATTGTTCAGCTGTAACCATGCGCCTTTTCAGGGACCCGTTCGGATTTAATTGGGCAGGATTTATTTCTGCATATGATTGCACCTGTTAATCTCTTTCAAGGAAATGACACCTGACATTTCATCCCTTTTGTCTAAGATATATGTCTTTGTGCTTGCACAAGACAGAGGAAAAGGATTACCTCTTCACAGGCTTTATTTCAAAACACCTCAGATCCTTAGCAATTCTGATTTAACTTGCTTAAACAAAAGGTTTTTTTTATTTCTACTGCAAGTTGTTTGAAGTCAAAGCAGTTCTAGAAAGACAGCTCCCCTTTTTTAATTTCATCTTTTTGTTTGTGTCAGGTGCTAAAGACCAGGTCCACTGTGAAGGGCCAAATAAATTGATTTATTGCTAAAAGCCTATGCAAAGGAATCTTCTCAACTAATGCTTAGCACCTGCTTGGAATTAGATAAGATCAATAGAATTCAGGGGGTGGGGGTGGGGATGGATTGAGTCTGCTTGTGGCTACATAGGGATTCTAGGCTGATCCCTCTTTTGACTCCGCCTCCAGGTTCTGCTACTTCTTCTCCTACAGTTTGAGGTATGTACTGTACCTATGTCTTAGCAGCTTTAAGCTGTCTTCCACTTTGGGAACCCAGCAGTCAGATTCTACCTCATGATAATTTTGTCATCTTTTATGCACATCACACCAACAGAGTTACTGATCTAGGGATATGTTGGGCTATGATTCTCATCCCCATTCAGTGAGAGAATGCAAGAACTCTGAAGGACTGAAGTAAATGAATGCGTAAGTGACACCATCAGAGCCCCAATAAAACCGCAGTTATATGTTCTGTAAATTGTAACAGGCATTTAGTTGAGGCTTGATGTGAGGAGTGAAAAATGTTTACCAAACCAGACGTTTATAAAGATTAATACTTAGTGATGTATATCAGGCGCTATGATGATTGATGCATACTATGATTTTATGTTCAATGCTGATTGTTTTTAATAAAATAATTTTTTATAAAAAAAAAAGCAATGGTCTTCAGCCTGACGCCTTCCGATGTTTTGATTTACCACTCCTCTACTTTTCTCCAGATATTGACCAGGGAACATGAGGTTGATCTCCTACAATTCTGGTTGACTTAAGTGAGTTGAGAGATTCTCACGAACATTACTTCTTAGCATTCCAACGAGCACCACACTGAACATTGCTGCTGCATTTTTTTTCTCAACACATTCAGTTGAATGTGTTTTTGAAATGACTGCCATAGCAATTGGATGGAGAAACTGACACTTATATTTATATATTTATATTTATTCATATTTATATTTATTCAATTTCTATACCGCCCCTCTCCCGTAGGACTCGGGGCGGTTTACAACCCAATAAAAACATATAAAAACATATAAAACAATAAATATTTAAAATTAAATTAAATTAAATAAATACAAGGCTGTTACTAAAAACCTGTTAAAAAACCCAATTCTAAAACCCGAACAGCCTTGTTTAAAAGTTTAAAACCCGAGGAGATCTAGGCCAGGCCGGCTTGATTGAAGAGATGAGTCTTCAACTCTCTTCTGAAGGTGCAGAGATCATGACACGTCCGGAGTTCTGGGGGGAGCTCGTTCCACATCGTCGGTGCCCCCACAGAAAAGGCTCTCCCCCTGGGCGCCACCAGCCGACACTGCTTAGCCGATGGCACCCTGAGGAGGCCCTCTCTGTGGGAGCAAACTGGTCGATGGGAGGTATTTACTGGCAGAAGGCGGTCTTGTAAATAACTGGGTCCTATGCCATGGAGCGCTTTAAAAGTGGTAACCAGTACCTTGAAGTGCACCCGGAAAGCCACCGGCAACCAGTGCAGCTCGCGCAGGATGGGGGTCATTTGTTTTCCTACATGGTGACCAAAGGGTATGTTTGAATGGCTTGACTTTGGGCGGGGGGAGGGATAGCTGTGTCTTCAACAATCTGCACCCTCCCTGGCTTCTTAGGGTCCTATTAAATCTCAAGGGAATATATCAGGAGGAAAATCGTACTGTGCACAGTGGGGATTCAGAAGGAAAATATGGTACAGATCGCCACCGGTGACAGCAACCTTCGCCACTTCCAAGTTATAATCAAGCTCTCCAAGAAAAACAAGAAGCAAGTTCCCAAACATTCTCAAACTGAAACATCTTCCACAGAAGAAGGAAACATCTGAGAGATCCTAGTGCAGATTTTGGCACAATACAGCTTCTAAATCTGATTTAGAAACAAACCACATAACAGAATCAACAAGTTGGAAGGGACCTTGGAGGTCTTCTAGTCCAGCCCCCTGCTCAAGCAAGGGACCCTTTACCATTTCAGACAAAGGGTCATCCAATCTCTTCTTTTTTTTTTTTGTCCAATCTCTTCTTAAAAGCCTCCTGTGGTGGAGCACCCACGACTTCTGAAGGTAAGTCTTTCCACTGATTAATTGTTCTATTGTATTGTATTCCTATTTAGGAAGTGCTTACCCATATTAAAAGCACCCACCCTCTATCTTCTGGGTACCTGCCTGCTCCCAATATATAAATATTGCTCCTAGAAGCACGAAGCTGAAAGCATCAGCCTGAAGATGACGAATGGGACTTCGTCGAAACGTCGCCAAGACACTTCAAATTCTACGTGGGAGAAAACCCGAAGAACCAAAGACCTACATACAAACACCCGCGAAAACCTCAGAAAACAAATATGTATATGGTATAAGACATATGGTAACAAACTGTACTATATTCTGGATCTTGCCCTCAGCTATGCCCAGCATGTTGAGCATTCATTTCAATACGAAGCTATTTCCCATTTGCAAGTGGCTGTTGATCTTTGCATGCTGGGGACATTTTTTTTAAAAAAAAATGTTTAGTAATCTGCTTCTCTGGCAAGCAGAATCATTAATTAATTTGCCTGCCAGGGGAGGATGTAATTCCCCTGAATTACAACTTTGAACAGCTCTCGCCATTGTCTATGGTGGCAGAGGGTGCTGGCAGGCAAAGTTCAACTACATCTAAAGGCCACAGGTCCTCCATGCCTTTTCTGTTGTTGTTCTTTTACTCACACTTATAATGAATCTTCTCCCTCCTTATTCTTAATTTTCTTGATAGTTTCTTCCCCCGTGCCATCCCTCTGCTAAACCCCACGGCATTGTCTTATGCCTAAAGCTATTTGCCCATGTAGTAGGGCTGTATTGCTATTATCCTTCTCATCTTCTCATCTTTCTCACCTCACATCTTTCCTGCTACCTTCTCCTGCTGATATGTTAGGATTTTAACAGTTGTTTCTCTCATGATTTATGATTGTATCGTCTGATTTATTATCTATGAGTTACCACTCTGTTGTTTGTATGTACGCTGAGAGCATCTGTACCAGAGACAAATTCCTTATGTATCTAACCACACTTGGCAAATAATAATAATAATAATAATAATAATAATAATAATAATAATAATAATACAATGGTGATGGTGATGGTGGAAGGGGTCTTGGAGGTCATCTAGTCCAACCCACCTAGAATATTCTATTCTATTCTATTCTATTCTATTCTATTCTATTCTATTCTATTCTATTCTATTCTATTCTTTATTTTCAAAGAACTGATTCTATTGCTACAATAACAGAATTATTCTCCAAGTCCAGAATCTCTTGCATTACAGAGACAGAATATATTTAAATTAGTATAATAGTCTAAATAAAAAAAATTCAATAACTATATAACAGATACAAATATTAAAACACAGAAGGCATTTAAAATACTTGTGTGACTTTATATAGCATTTGAAGACCAGAAAGTAGCAATCTGAATAGCTTCAGCATTGGCCAGGAACAAATCCTCCATTCCACAGGAAGTCCTTGACGTACAACCACAATTGAGCCCAAGGGGTCTATTGCTAAGTGAGACAGTTGTTAAGTGAATTTTGCCCCATTTTACAACCTTTTCTGCCACGGTTGTTAAGTGAATAACTGCAGTTGTCAGTAGCCTGGCTTCCCCCCTTGACGTTGCTTGTCAGAAGTTCGCAAAAGGGGATCACATGACCTCAGGACACTGCGACCGTCGTAAATATGAGTCAGTTGCCAAACGTCTGAACTTTGATCATGTGACTATTGGGGGGGAGGCACAACGGTCGTAAATGTGAAAAATGGTCCTAAGTCACTTTTTTTTCGGCACCATTGATTGATTTATTTATTTATTTATTAATCAAATTTCTATACCGCCCCTCTCCCGAAGGACTCGGGGCGGTGTACAGCCTAAAATTTAAAAAACATATAAATATACAAAATTTAAAATAATTTAAAATAAATTAAATCATTTGGCCAAAATCCCATTTAAAACCCAAAACATACAAAATTTAAAATCTTAAAAAATACTCATTGAAACTTCTTGCGGTCACTAAATGAACTGTCATAAGTTGAGGACTGCCTGTACATGGTCCATCAAGATTATGGCATAGCGATAAATGTTTAGGGCTCTGCAATTCCCCACATTCTGAGCTCACATTCACATCACAAAAGGTTTATTATTTTTTTTATTAATCAAATTTATATGCCGCCCTTCTCCGAAGACCCAGGGCGGCTTACAACAAATACAATAAAAAATAAATAAAAATTAACTGCATTCATACAACATACAAACACAATCAGCTCACAGTCGCTGATGGAGGGACCTCCCTAGGGCCCAGGGGCAGAGCACAGCTCATACGCCCGAAGCCTGTCAGCAGGCTTTACTACCGCAGGGGTCCCCAACCCTCCGGGTCCATGGTCCAGCACCGGGCCACGGCATGCCAGCAACCGGTCCGCACAAACAAGGACAGCCCCATCCGCGGGATGCAGGCAGCACACAAAACCACGCACCCTCCAGTCCGTGGAAAAATCTCTCTCCATGGAACTGGTCCCTGGTGCCCAAAAGGTTGGGGACCTCTGTACTACAGCATATTGATGGATTACGAGGTATTTACATCTGTAGCCCACCCTTTCTCTACGAAACCCAGGCTCATTTTTATCTTTACAAAAGCAACACCGAAATCCTGTGAGGCAGCAGGAGAGAGGGCGAGAAAAGAGAGACACAGCATAAGCTCCAAGGTCACAGCATAAGCTTCATGACTGAACGAAAAACTGAAACTCTATCTTCTTTGGCTGGAGTCCAACCTTCTCGTTAGGCGTTATCCCCTTCTCCCTCTGAAATGTCTCTTTCCTGATTTACGAACACAACTCAAATCTTGACAGAGGGGTAGCCCTGCCCTTGGTGCGTAGGAATCAGGGAGGGGGTGGGGAAGGCGGAAGAGATGATGGGGGTGGGGCAGCAGAAGCTTAGGAATTAGGGAGGGGTGGGGAAGGCGGAAGAGATGGATGGGGATGAGGCAGCAGAAGCTTGGGGAGAAGACTACCAAGCCCATCAAGGTGTGGGGAGGATGGCCCTGGGGTCAGGATGAAGACTTGGAGGGTTGAGCAAAAGAGATTTACAAGTTCAGCAGTTCTAATGTTCTTCCTGGCCCTTTTACAGCTCGATAGGTCAGCAGTGAGACCTATTCATTTTAGGTCACTTTTCCTCCTAGGCTGAAAAAAAAGCCACAACAGTTAAGAAACGTGGCAATTCTGCATCTACACACACACACACACACACACACACAGAGAGAGAGAGAGAGAGAGAGAGAGAGAGAGAGAGAGAGAGAGAGAGAGAGAGAGAGAGAGAGAGAGAGAGAGAGAGGAAGGAATAGGACCTACCATATTTTTCACCTTTTTTAAAACAACTTTTCCAGCAAACCTCAGCCCTTCTGTTTAACATCCGGGGCATTCTGCTAATTTTCGTACGTTCCCCAGATAAAGTGCAGGTTGGCACACTGAGAATTAGTCCATTTGCTTTCCGATCAAGAAAACATGGGTCTCGGGGAGTCCTGTAAAATGATTCTTCCCCTCCAAGGACATTCTACCCTACTTACTTAAATTTTCAACCTTCATTTTTATCTTTTTTTTTTTTAAACTGTCGAACTACATTTTGAAAGCCACGATGATCCCACTGCTGAAATCAGGGAAACGATCTGATTTAGCAAATTGTTCCTAAGACATTTTTCAAAATATTCTAAAAAGTAATATGTAACAAAGTTATATAACTCATTTGACTACCTGAATCTAATTGCCTGTTATGCATTGGTTGTTCTGCCATCTGTTATGCCTTCAGGCTCTCTCACCAGAAAACGCCTGGCTGCTCTCCAGCTACTCAAGACACATTCAAGCCCAAATCAACGTTTACAACAGAGAGAGATGGAGGTGAAAAGTTCTGCTACACCATCTAATGGGATCGATTACTTTACAACAAGAAGACTGAGATCTGTTAAATTAGATTGCTGGTTGTTTTATGCAAGGGTGTGGAGATCAAGTCAAACCTGATTCGAATTGTCAGTTCAAATCCCCGAATCAATCCAATTCAGTTTTTCAAATTGTATTTTCATGTTGATATGATTCTGAACAGGCGTTTTTTCTTTGTAGGTGCAAAAGGTCACTGAATCATTGAATTTGACTCCGAGGCTTGATGCAAATTCAGAAAGTCAATTTGATTCAGAGATTCAGTCCAACGGCCTTCATACTGAATATGCTAATCAAATCTTCACCGCAACCCCTGTGAGTTCATCCTAGGGATTGTGTTCTTTGGTGACATATCTCCAAAATAGGTTTTTGTAACTTTTGCATCTGCTTTATCTGTACACACGAACGCAAATAGAATAAGAAATTCAATTCAGCTCAAGCTAGTAAAGAAAAGGTTGCGAGCAGATCATTCATGCTCCTGATCAGCCTGCAGCCTTGGTGCTAAATGCATATGGACAACTTCGGGGTGGTGACTCTTATAGCTCCTGGTTCTTGAGTTCAAGACAGATTTAGACTTGGCTGCTTTTGACTTTTCTTGACTGGAAGGTAGGCTGAAAAGCCAGCCCATCTCTGACTTCTTACCATTGAACAATATCAAAAACTACATGGTTTCTATTCTATTTCTGAGATGGAAGATTTCAGACGTAAATCTGGGTATAGAAATGAAGGTCAACCCAGTTGGAACCAATATTTGTTTTTTTGGAGGGAAGGTAGTCAGTCAAGAATTGACTGATTTTAGCTCCATCCTCTCCTTTATGCCAGAATTTTGAACCTGGCCCTAATTGGGGAATATCTACCTTCTGGCTAAAAAAAAAGTGTGGGTTTCCATATCGCATTAAGCCATAATGAGGTACCGAGAGCCGTGGTGCACATTGATTAGAATGCAGTATTGCAGACTAACTCTGCTGACTGCCAGCAGTTCAGTCCTGATTTGCTCGAGGTTGACTAAGCCTTCCATCCTTCTGAAGTCAGTAAAGTCAGTAAAATGAGGACCCAGATTGTTGGGGGCAATATGCTGACAATCACCTAGAGAGGGCTAATTAAAAGTGCTGATTAAAGCACTATGAAGAGATATATAAGTCTAAGGGCGAGTGCTAAGTGCTAGTTAGGCTTGCCCAGAAATGCCCACATTTCAGCATCACTCCGCGAGCTGCATTGGCTGCCAATTGATCTCCGAACCCAATTCAAAGTGTTGGTTATGACCTATAAAGCCCTACATGGCATCGGACCAGGTTACTTACGGGACCGTCTGCTGCCCCATGAATCCCAGCGGCCGGTTAGGGCCCACAGAGTCGGCCTTCTCCAGGTCCTGTCAGCCAGACAGTGTCGCCTGGCGGGGCCTAGGGGAAGAGCCTTCTCTGTTGCGGCCCCGGCCCTCTGGAACCAACTTCCCCCGGAGATCCGTGTCGCCCCCACCCTCTCCGCCTTTCGTAAATTACTTAAAACACACCTCTGCCGGCAGGCCTGGGGCAGTTAACATCTTGCCCCTAGCCAGTGTATGTCTGTGTGTATGTTGAATGATTGGTTTTTTTTTAAATTAGGGGTTTTAATATATATGTATTTTTAATTGTTGATTTCTATTATGTTGTGAGCCGCCTTAGTTCTCCGGAATAGGGCAGCATAGAAGTCAAATTAATAATAATAATAATAATAATAATAATAATAATAATAATAATAATAATAATAATAATAATAGTGCTATTGATGTAGTTTGAGCCCAGCTCAGAATATAGATGAAGCCACAGGGGCTGGTAAGTTCTTCCCAGAGCCCAGCTGGATATATCCTCTTCCCAATAAAGGATGACCCTGATGAAGTTGACAATACAGATAAACCAAGGGAAATAGAGAGGAAATACCAGTCTCCTGTTCCCAATCCTGATATGGAAGGCATTGACCTGGAACTGGAGACCAAGCTTCCCAGCCCTTCAGACAACAAGTAAGGAAGACACCCAATGAAAACTGAAGCTCTGCAGAGAAAGACCTGATAAAATTAAAGTTGCTTGGGTGATGCAGGCAGACATTTTAGGGCTTCAAGGCTGCTTCAGAATAGAGATTTATTGGGGGCATGAAGTTCAGCAAAGCTGAAGGTATTACAGGAAGGAAGCTACAGGTATTACACTTGCCTGTGTGAATTCTTTGAACACCGAGCCAGACCCAGCTCAGGTTGGTGATTAATATTATCTCACCGCTTGAAAGATTAATGCTGGACACGAATACTTGATGGAATTCATTGATGCTTGCTCTGACCTGAACATGGGTAGTGCCTCACCCCTTATGTCCCTGATAGTAGGCTGTGGCTGACTTAAAGGTTTTGTGACTAAGTATGATCATAAATGCATTTTATTGGTGGATACTCCCTTATTTCCTGAAGAAGTCTTCTTGAATGATTAAAGCTAATTATCAAAGGAAGCTCAGGGTGGTATAAATGGGAGGGGAAGTTATCTCCCCTCATTTTATCCTCACCATAACAACCCTATGAGCGGAGTTGGATTCTGAGGTGGAGCTTGGCCCAAGGTCATCCAATACGCTTGCCTCCAGAAGTTGTGGATGCTCCACCACAGGAGGCTTTTAAGAAGAGATTGGACAGCCCTTTGTCTGAAATGGTGAAGGGTCCCTTGCTTGAGCAGGGGGCTGGACTAGAAGACCTCCAAGCTCCCTTCCAGCTCTGTCATTCTGTTAAGCTTAGTGGCTGAGAAGGGATCTGAATCTGGTGTCTTACTCTATCATGTCAACCATTATCCTGCCCTACATCTCAGTTCAAACTAGACTGTTATGCTTGTTTAGCAAACCATAGAGAAAACAAACCAGTGCTTACTGCCATTGGTGAACCCAGAAAGGCCTTTTCAACCTAAAATCCTCCTACAAAATCTAATCTTTTAAAATACAGGCATAGAGTTCAAGCCTAGACTCAGTCAACGGGAATTGTGTCTAAGCAAGATTTGGCCCATCTGGCATACTCTTAAAGGAAAGGAATGGTGAGGATTCCCAGTCCAGTTTGAAGGTAAAGGACTGGAGGCTAGGATGTGCCTTCTTGATAGCTGCTCTAGAACAGCTGCTCTTCTAACCTCATGGCCTGTGAATTGATATTAGCAACAGAGCTTCTTTTACAGAATACAAAATAACAGAGTTGGAAGGGGCCTTGGAGGTCTTCTAGTCTAACCCCCTGCTCAGGCAGGAAACTCTACACCGCTTCAGACAAATGGTTGTCCAATCTCTTCTTAAAAATCTCCAGTGTTGGAGCACTGACAACTTCTGCTGGGGTCAAGCCGTTCCACTGGTTTATTGTTCTCACGGTCAGGAAATTTCTCCATCATTCTTGGTTGGTTCCCTCCTTGATTAGTTTCCATCCATTGCTTCTTGTCCTGCCTTCAGATGCTTTTGAGAATAGGTTGACCCTCTCTTCTTTCTGGCATCCCCTTAGATATTGGAACACTATCTAGCTGTAGTTAGTTTTGGCTTTAGCTTTAGTTAGCTTGGGAATGTTTTTTAAATGTGGGGTTTCCTGTAAATTTTGATTGTAGTGTTGTCTTACTGCAAACTGTCTTCAGCTCTAGGAAGTAGGTGATACATCAAGTCCCTGCAGATGAATGGATGGCATGAGGAACAAGCCAACAGGTGAATGAATAAAAGAATAAAGTACTGAGGGAGGTCTCTGAACTTGGCTTTAGACTGCAGACTTTTCATGACTCAACTAGGTAACCTCATCAGCTCTGGAAAGACTGTCTAGTAGGGTGATAAAACATCTGCAACCCCAAAACTTAGTGTGGAGACTGTCTAGTGGGGTGATAAAACATCTGCAACCCCAAAACCTAGCATGAATAACACACCTATTCACAGACCGTTTGAAACAAATAAAAATAGTCCATCAGGCTGAGCATAGTCTTTTATATCACAGAGCATAGCCTTTAACATCACAGCAGGCCAGGCTAAAAATGGCTTTGCCTCCATTTCCTAGCTTCAGTTCTTAAAGAGATGAAGGCTCGAATAAATGAGGCAGCTAATGAACAAGACTGAGGTGTTTTTTCCCTCCAAGAGAAAACAGGCAAGGAGGCTTTTCCCTTTTCTGTTCCCCAACTGGGCTGTGTCTTTCCCATTAAACCTCCCTCACCTTTGGTAGAGTCCGCCCTCCCCCCTTCCATCACTCCACCACTTATCACTTTTTAAAATCAAACATTATGGGCAGATCTCCAACTTAGGCACCTGCCTTCCTGGTCCAATGACTTCTCCAAAGCTCTCATCTTTCCCACCCCTGGGTTGTGAGACCTGGGACTCACTGCCCAAAAGCCCCCCTGCTGCTTCTTTTTGGGGTAACATACACACATACCAGATAGACAGTTGATGTGTTAATTTATTTTCTTTCAATTTATGTAGCTGCCCAACTTAAAAGTGATCCTGAGAGGCTAACATCCAATTTAAAAACACGGAAAAGCACCACAGTAGAAACTAACCCCCCCCACCCCGACACACATTTCTGACATATCTACAGAAATAAATTCCTCAGGAAGGGCTCAGCTAATGTCCCTGGGCCAAAATAAATAAATAAGCACACACCCACATAATCCAAGTGCATGTCCAAATGAGTGCTTTGTGAACTTCCAATTGCTATGAAAACTCAATTGATGGAGAGCTTATTAATAGAATGCTTGAAACAAAAAAAAAAAACAACCTGACCGATTCCAGTTCCCAGGCTGTCATCAATGGAATTAATGGCCCCTCAAAAACTCAAAAGTTTGAGTAATGAAATCCACCCCCTATCAAAGAACTTCTTTTATTCTTTTCGTCTTCTTCTTTTCTTCTTATTGCTTCAATATTACCTCTTCTGTTTCTCTCTTTTTTCTTTCCAAGAACATTTTCAGACTCTACTTGATTATGTTTTCTGGGAATACCTACGAAGCTTGGATTTTCTTGTAATAATGAAGGACCCAGAGACATTTTAACAAAGAAATATAAAGCTGAAAGATGTGCTAGCTGCCTGTTTGTTTGTTTATAGATTTTAGTTAAGGTTTTAATCACAAAACAACATTTTTAAAAAGCCAAGTGGGACAGCTAGAAATCTGCCTTTGAATCAGCTCTTCAAACAAGGGATTAACCTTTATAAAACAGGACATATTTTAAAGACAAACAATCATCTATTTTGCTTAACTTGTGCTTGAAGGCACTAGAAGTGTTGACAAACAATCATCTATTTTGGTTAACTTGTGCTTGAAGGCACTAGAAGTGTTCAGATCCTGAAACAGACATGTCCAGTATGTGGTGGAAAGGACTTTAGTGATGGGCTGTACAAAAAGCTAGCAAAATTCTGCACTGATTCGCTTTGAGTATAATTCCAGAGACATGTAACAAAATCTACTTTCCTGGCATGTTACTCCAAATATGTTGAGATTACCATTCTTATTCTTCCTGATTGTTCTAATTCTGGTTTTACTTCAGGGCCTATAAAGTCTGTCTCTAGTCCCTTCGTATGAGATGCTTAAAAGGACTTGCAGTCTTTGCATTTTTGAATGTACAGTACTACTTATAACAAGGTTTTGTCTTCTTCCCATTGTATATTGTAATTCTTGGGAACAAAAGCACGCTCTAAACAACAGACAAGTCAAGGCCAATGTCACAGATAAGGTATGGAAAGGAGGATTTGGAATACAATGGAGTATCAGTTAAGGCTGTGCAATTGTTGCCTTTTCCAACAGAGAGCTGAGTTTTCGAATGGGTCACTGTATCACATTTTCAGACTGATGGCCTTTGGAAATGAAAGTCAGGGGAACTGCTCTTTCTGCCAGACCTATGAATATTGTTGCTTGCAAGAAATAGGGGAGACACGATAGCAGTGTTCCAGTATCTGAGGGGCTGCCACAAGGCAGAGGGGGGCAGGTGGTTCACCAAAGCACTGAAGGACAAGAAAAAATGGTTGGAAAGAGAGAAGCAATCTGGAATTAAGGACAAACTTCCTGACAATCAACCAGTGGAACAGCTTGCCTCCAGAAATCATGGGCGCTCCATCACTGGAGATTTTTAAGAAGAGACAAGACAGTCACCTGTCTGAGATGGTAGAAGACCTCCAAGGTCCCTTCCTGCTCTATTCTATTCTATTCTATTCTATTCTAGTCTATTCTATTCTATTCTATTCTATTCTATTCTATTCTATTCTATTCTATTCTATTCTATTCTATTCTATTCTATTCCATTATTCTATTCTATCCCATTATTCTATTCTATTCTATTCTATTCTATTCTATTCTATTCTATTCTATTCTATTCTATTCTATTCTATTCTATTCCATTATTCTATTCTATTCTATTCTATTCTATTCTATTCTATTCTATTCTATTCTATTCTATTCTATTCTATTCTATTCTATTCTATTCTATTCTATCCTAGTCTACTCTACTCTACTCTACTCTACTCTAGTCTAGTCTAGTCTAGTCTAGTTTAGTCTAGTTTAGTCTAGTCTAGTCTTTCCTGCTTTTTAGAGAATTCCTGTCTCTCAAAGAAGCCTAAGTTAATTCAAAAGAAAGAGCTGGAGGGAGTCCAAATTATAACTCCATCTTTGAATAAGGCACCCATGGGAAATGTAGGAGTGAACCAAGAATAAGAGATCAATTCTTTAAAGCTAGAAAAGGAATAATGAGAAACAGGCTAGCATTTATATGCCATTTAGAATAGAATAGAAAAGAACAGAATACTTTATTGACCAGGTGTGATTAGACACACAAGGAATTTGTCTCTAATGCAGAAGCTCCAGAGTGAATTCCCCCTCATGAAGCTTCATCCTGAAGACCAGTATGCATTTCAGATCGTTCTCTACTTATTACCATTCCTTTATCGACCAGACAAAGTTACAATGGCACTGAAAAATGTAATTTAGGACCAGTCCTTGCACTTATGACTGTTGCAACATCTCCATGATCAAAATGTGGGGTGCTTGTATGCATTTACCACATTGGCAGTGTTCTGGGGACCTGTGATTGCCATTTGTGATTTTCCTAGCCGGCATCTAATAAGCAAAGTCAATGGGGGAAAGCCAGATTCATTTAATGCCTGCATTGATTTGCTTAACAATGGTGGCAAAAAAAGTCATAAAATCAGGTGTAATTTGCTTAACAACTGCCTTGCTTAGCAATGGAAAGCTTGGTCCCAGTTGTGATTTTAAGTCAAGGACTACCTCTATTTACTTCTTTGAATGGCACATGGGGGCACAGGACATCAATCACAGCACTGATCTGGGAAAACTGAATGTCCTAACAGGAAAAAATAATGCAAAACTCACTCTTTCCCATCTTTGAATTGTCCCTATTTTAGATACAGTTCTTTTCCAGAGACGGAATGCAGAACAGCCTCGAAAAACAGATGAAGCCAGATTATTTTTCAATTCCATGGAAATGACCAAAGGGCTATCAGTCGGCCCCGTTAAATGCTGCTGCTCTTGATTTGATGGCTTATAGGTTCTTCTCTCTGACTTCTCCCCAAGTTTAAGAGAATCAAGAAGGGGGCCAATTTATTCCAGGTCTGATGGAATAATGTGTCTTCTTTATCCTGTATTTTAAGGGTTAATTTATTCATCTCAGCTACTTCTAAATGGTACGAATGGCTAGAGAGAAAAAAATATTTGGAATTAAAAAAAAAGTAAACAAAGTGTAATAATAAACAAGACATAGATAACAATTTTACCCATCCTCTGACCTAAATGTATTTTAATTTTATTGATACACCTTTATAAGAATGCCGAAAGTTAAGACATATCACCTAAACTGAAATATGTGATAATTTCCTCTAGATAACTAAAGATAGAAAATACATGATATGTTTAATTGTTGAACTGTATATATTCATCCTCAGACCTAAAGGTATTTTAATTTTATTGATGTACTTTTATAATTGTTGAACTATATATATTTACTTAATTTATATGATACAATTATATCACATCTCTTATAGATTTAAGAATAAGACTGTACATAAATAAGAATCAACCAACAGTTGATACGATTGTTAAATGTTGTTTGTTCATAATTACAGATATTAATTTAAGATATATATATATATATATAAAAAGAAGGGGGCCAAGATATTCCTTCATCTTCATTCTGAGCACTAGGTCAAAAATGACGTGTCATTGGCGCATAAATGTGGGACTGGCCATAGAGTTCGCCGAACATTCAAGAGTCAAATCTGATGCCCAATTCTAGGAGTTGTAAGCAATAAGAAAGCAAAGGATTATGCTGCTAGCAAGTTGCAGGAATGTCAGCAAGCTGGAAGTGCTAATGATCCGCCACAAAGCTTAATGTACACATTGTTTTAAGTTTCACCCAAGAATTGGAAAATAACTGGCTAAAGCCATTCAGTTATGAATCCCGATTATCCCCACTGCAAAAAAGGAGCAGTTGGTCTGGCGCAATTTTATTTAGCTGTAACTAGACAAAGAAAGTCTTTCTTTCCACCCAGTTTGGAAGAATCCAAGTCTTAAAAATGAAGAAAATTGCTAAATTTTGGTGCTTGCAAAATCTTTGTTCTGCAAGGGGGAGAACAAAAAGGGGAGTGTTGTGAGCGTTGCACTCAGCTACGGAGCCCATGGGTAATGGAGCCCATGGGTTAGTTTCAATCCTTCAAATATTTAAACAGGATTTTATAGGTTAAAAGACTAGGTGACCCAACACAGTGAGCGGATCCTGTATTGTGGGTTTTAAATTTTGTAAGCAGCCTGTATGTTGGTTGAGTGACCGTATAAATTTGTTTAATAAATAAATTAGCTCTTAATCCTAAAGGAGCTAGTCAAGATCACTACCTGATTTTCATGTGACACCACCACTAAAATATCAGTTATTTGATGGGAGGAGGAAAATAGAGGTAGTCCTTGTCTTACAACAATACATTCCGTGACGGTTCCAAGTTACAGCAGCACTGAAAAAAAAAGTGACTTATGACCGTTTTTCACAGGTACGATCTTTCCAGCATCCCCAGGGTCAGGTGAGGAAAATCCAGATGCTTGGCAACTGGGTCATACTTATGACTATTGCTGTGATCCCCTTTTGTGACCTTCTGACAAGCAAAGTCAATGGGGGAAGCCGGATTCGCTTAACAACTGGGCAAACTAACTTATCAACTGCAGCAATTCACTTAACAAAAGTGAGGCGAAAAGGTCATAAAATGGGGCAAAATTCACTTAACAGATGTCTCGCTGAACAACAAAAATTTGGGGCTCAGTCACGGTTGTACGCCCAGGATGACCTGAAAGTCTGTTTGCTAACTCATGCCCTTATCACCTTGAGGCTCGACTACTGCAATGCTCTCTACATGGGGCTACCTTTGAAAAACGTTCGGAGACTTCAGGTAATGCAGAATGCAGCTGCGCGAGCAGTGTTGGGCTTGCCTAGAAATGCCCACATTTCGGCATCACTCCACGAGCTGCACTGGCTGCCAATTGGTCTCCGAACCCAATTCAAAGTGTTGGTTATGACCTATAAAGCCCTACATGGCATCGGACCAGGTTACTTACGGGACCGTCTGCTGCCCCATGAATCCCAGCGGCCAGTTAGGGCCCACAGAGTCGGCCTTCTCCAGGTCCCGTCAGCCAGACAGTGTCGCCTGGCGGGGCCTAGCGGAAGAGCCTTCTCTGTTGCGGCCCCGGCCCTCTGGAACCAACTCCCCCCGGAGATCCGTGTCGCCCCCACCCTCTCCGCCTTTCGTAAATTACTTAAAACACACCTCTGCCGGCAGGCCTGGGGCAGTTAACATCTTGCCCCAAGCCAGTGTATGTCTGTGTGTATGTTGAATGATTGGGTTTTTTTTAAATTAAGGGGTTTTATATACATGTATTTTTAAATGTTGGATTTCTATTATGTTGTGAGCCGCCCTTAGTTCTCCGGAATAGGGCGGCATAGAAGTCAAATAATAATAATAATAATAATAATAATAATAATAATAATAATAATAATAATAATAATAATAATAATAATAATAACTACAAGCATGTAGAATCACCTATGGAAGAATCCAGAAGCACAGAGCAGATTTCGGCATGTGGCGATGGGTGATCTTATCACCTTGTGCAGAAGTCTTAGGTTCTCCAAATGGGATCAACTGCCTTCTCCGGTATCTTTGCTGCAACTTCAAGCTGCAGGAATATTCTGGTAGCTGTAAGAAGCCATGGAAAGAGTGCGAAAGAGTGTGTTTGCTCTTGCCTCTGGCAGGATAACCCGGTTGGATCAGCCTTCAGCCCCTAAAGTGTTTGACCTTAGCCATTCTTAGCATAACGGTGTTAGCCAACACTTTTTATGCACCATATCTTTCATCAAAAGTCAGTTAGAAAACTCCTGGGCTCTTTGGCTGTTTTCTGTTCACATGCTATTTACTGATAAGGCAGCTTTTGATTGCCTTTACCTATGCATCTGTTTCAGGTCACCTGGACAAGAAAGATCTGGTGTGAGCCTTTGGTGTTCCTGGAATGACATACCAGTGATTCATGCAATGGTGTTATCTAGCTGGTTCATTCATTTCATTCATTTATTGGATTTCTATGCTGCCCTATTCCAGGAACTCAGGGCGGCTCACAGCATAAATAGAAATCAACATTAAAATACATATATAAAAATACATATATAAAAAGAACCCCTAAGTTAAAAAACCAATCATCCAACAAACATACACACAAACATACACTGGCTAGGGGCAAGATGTCAACTGCCCCAGGCCTGTCGGCAAAGATGTGTTTTGAGCAGTTTACGAAAGGCGGGGAGGGTGGGGGCGATACGGATCTCCGGGGGGAGTTGGTTCCAGAGGGCCGGGGCCGCAACAGAGAAGGCTCTTCCCCTAGGCCCTGCCAGGTGACACTGTCTGGCTGACGGGACCTGGAGAAGGCCGACTCTGTGGGCCCTAACCGGTCGCTGGGTTTCATGGGGCAGCATGGTTTCTGAGACCTTGTCATTAAATTATAGGCATAAGACCGAAACCAAAATCTCATAGTGTACTTTTACTGGTCTGAATCAATTGGCATTGCAAAACCACTGGGTTGGGTGCTCTTAATTTAATTGTATTATTTGGACACTATTGCTGAACGTTTTTATGTGAAGCCATAGTTATTTTCCCACCACCATCATCATCATTCTAGCCATCGTCTGTCCACTGCAGGATGAAGGCCTTTTCTGCATGTTTCCAACCTATATGGTCCTGAGCATCCTTTTGCCAATTGGGCCTGCCATATTTGCTGATGTCGTCGGTCCATCTTGTTTTAAGTCTCTTTCTTGGATGCTTTTTATGAAGTGGGATCCTATGACTGCCTTGGTCCACCTGCCCTCAGGTCTTCTTACTATGTGATCAGCCCATTTCCATTTCAATGACTCTTTTGATGATATTGTATACTTTTGCTTGTTCTCTAATTGATGTGTTGGTCTTTCTATCTTTTATTGTGATGCCAAGCATGTATATTTCCAGGTTTTTTTTAATTAGAGCATGTATCATAGTTTTTTAAAAATATTAAACGTAACTAAAAATGAGAGGTCTCAGCTCCATTCAATAACACCAATATTATTCTTAATTTTATTCCAAGGTTTACTGTATTCATTGGAGCTTAGTCCTGGAAATGTATTCTTCCACTGCCTGTTATGCAGATTCTAGTCTTAAAGCACCAATCTAATAGCTTTATGAGTGAGCCAATGGCGACATCTAGTGGACATAAAGCAAGAATTACATCAATCCCTCTGGTCCAAGCAGATTTTTATTATTATAGATAAAATTTAGGCAAAGAAACCAGGAGAGCACTGACTTGTAGGAGGAATATCTGTTTAATATTATATATTCCAGGGCTTTTTTTGGTCATAGAACACCCAGAACGGAGTTCCAGCACCTTTTTTGGATGGAACCTTGTAGGGTAGGCAAGGCGGATTGTATGACGTGTGTGAGTTCCAGCACTTTTTTTTTTTAAAAAAGCACTGATAAATTGTATTGATTTTATATGAATTATAAATGTCATTATGCTGGCATTCTGCCAAAATCCCAAAGAGAAATTAGCCTTCAAAAATTGGGTCTAAGACTCTATAGAGCAGACATGTCAATCACAAGGTCCGGGGGCCGGATGCAGCCCACAAAGTGGTTTCATGTGGCCTGCGAAGCCATCCTGGAAACAGTGAGGGAATGGCCCCCACTGCCTTGGCCCTGGCCCAGGCCAGCCGGGAGCCAATGTACAATTTTCTGGTGGCCATCTATGCTGAAACACATTCAGTCTTAGCTGCACAAGGCCGTCCAGAAACAGCGAGGAACCAGCCCCTGCCGCGTCGGCCCCGTCCCCTGGGTGCATGCTGGGGAGGTGACACCCTTTGTGAGGAATGAAGAAATGGACCATGCCTTGGCGCTTGCCCCGGTCCCATCCCCTTCTGCCGGAGACCCCCAGATCTGTCCCATGCCTGCCCAGGCCCCCACAGGCACCCTTGACGCGAACGATGTAGAGCTGCCCATGCCCACCCAGTAGGCCACACCCACTCCATCCACACCCACCCAGTAGGCCGCGCCCACCCTGGCCACACCCACCCAGCCCTCCCGAGGGCAACTGCAATGCTGATGCAGAAATGAATAAACTCACACTAGAATTAAAAGACAAAGAGGCGACAGAATTTTATGAAATTTGGAATAAATGTTATATTTGGCTAGAACAGAGAAAGAAAAAGGTATAATGATTGAATGTAAATAAGATGTAATAGAATAGCTAGAATGTATAGCATGGTTCTGTTAAAAGAAAAGATTTTTGTTTATATATGTATATATGTATATGTATATATGTATATATGTATATATATACATATATACATATATACATACACATACATATACACATACACATACACATACACACACACACACACACATATATACACATACACACACACACACACACACACATATATATAATGAGTTTGACACCCCTGCCCTAGAGGGCAATAAAGAAATAGAAAACATACTCTTTGCTGCCCCCAACTGGTAGTGTGGATTTTTGTCCAATATATGATAACTCAACCAAACACAGTAATAATCTGTCTTCGAGTCAGGATGTAAACTAACTGACTGAAATATATCACACACAGAGAGAGAGAGAGATAAATACTATTTGACTATTCCTATGAATACCTGTATATTGTAGGCAACTCAGCTAATCACTCCTTCCTCCTATTTTCCACACAAACCCCCCCCCCTGTGATATAGATTGGGCTGATAAGAGTGGCAAGCCCAAAGTCACCCACTGATCTTCCATAGCTGAGAATGGATTTGATCCCTCTGGAGTCCTTGCCCAACCCTTAACCTCTATACCATGCTGACTTTCTCTCTCTTTTGACCCATTTTTTTTTAATGTTTGCACAATACACTGAATCAGGTAGTCACAAATATGCTGGGTTGACACAACACACTAAGCCACAAAGCAGCGCCTGCCTTCCTTCCAAGGTTAAAACCAATCAAGCTTATCGCAACTCTGCCTGTTCCTTGGACCGGAAGGCAGGCAGGCAGGCAGGCAAACGCGACCTTTAAAGATTTAAAAATCCAAGCCAGGCTGCCTGTCGTCCAATCAGCGGCTTGCGTTCCAGAGCTCTCGGCCAATGAGGGAGAAGCAGGAAGAGAAGTGAAGGGAGGAGAGAACGTAGAGCTAGACAACGGTCAGAGCGGGACATGCGAGAAGGCAAAGGTTTATTGGAAAAATATACATATGTGGTTAGAAAAAATATTGGATGAACAAGTAGATTTCAAACCTGAACTTTTTTTTATTAGGCATTATGCCTGAAAAGACTAATAAGCAGAAATTATATTTAACTCTACATATCACCACAGCAGCAAGAATAATTTTTGCACAATATTGGAAGAATGAAGCTTTGCCATCAGAGGAAGAAATAATCAGGAAGATTTTGGAATGTGCAGAGATGGACACATTAACTATGAGGCTGAAAGACAAAGAAGATACAGATTATTATCAAATTTGGAATTTATTTTACATTTGGTTAGAGAAAAGAAGCAAGGATTAGGAATTGAATATGTATTAATTTAGCAATTTTCAGACAACTTGTAGATTGGAAAAAAATGAACATATATGGAAAAAAAATTAATAAAAAAGATTGGAAAAAAAAAAAGAAACAGTGCAGAGCGACCCATCGTCCCCCCCCTTGCAGATGCGCAGATCTCGAAAGGGTCAGGATTCACACTCAGCACCCTTGTTTCCCCACTTGGCAGCCTTCAGATGGTGCGGACTTGCCCTCTCTTAGCTCCTGCTTTGCGTTGGTCCAATACACTGAATCCTATAGTGAGGATGTATGACCTACTATTATAAAGGATGCCGGGTGGACACAGCCTACCCAGCCTACCAATCAGCGTCGTGCAAATTGTGCAAGGCTGGCTGGAGGATTCTTGGAGCTGAAGCATCTACGCGTCAGTTGGAGCAACACTGAAATACGGTAGAGCTGTATTTGTGTTGGTGTTTGTTTTTGTATGGAGCGGCTGCGGCTCCTTTAAGAAAAACCAAAAACGCCGAGCGTCGCGTTCGTTCTTCCGCCTGCCAAGGCGGCTGCGCCAACCTCAGTAGCCAATCGGGAGGGCCAGAGGAGGAGTCCAGCTATCGAGCAGGGAGGGGCGGCGCTCAGCCAATGAGGAGCGCGCCAGGCTTCCTCGCCCAAGCCAATGGGAAAGCAGAGCGCGAAAGGCGCCAGCAGTTGGACGGATCGGGGCGACTCTGGGCGTAATGGCGGCGGTTGGAGGGTCTCGCTCGGCGTAGCCGGCTGCTTCTCTTCGCCGGGAGCGCCGCCCGAGGAGGGTTAGGCGGGTCGGAGAGCCCCCCGCGGGGGCCAGGGATTCGTGAGAATAGCTGTTAAGCCTCTCGTGCCTTGTTCAGCTCTTGAAAGTCGGAGGAAGGGAGGAAGGAATTGGAAAAGGAGGGAGGGAGGAAGGAAGGAAAAAGGAGAGAGGGAAGGAGAAAGAAAGAATTGGAAAAGGAGGGAGGGAGGAAGGAAGGAAAAAGAGAGGGAGGGAGAAAGAAAGAATTGGAAAAGGAGGGAGGGAGGAAGGAAGGAAAAAGAGAGGGAGGGAGAAAGAAAGAATTGGAAAAGGAGGGAGGAAGGAATTGGAAAAGGAGGGAGGGAGAAAGAAAGAATTGGAAAAGGAGGGAGGGAGGAAGGAAGGAAAAAGGAGAGAGGGAAGGAGAAAGAAAGAATTGGAAAAGGAGGGAGGGAGGAAGGAAGGAAAAAGGAGAGAGGGAAGGAGAAAGAAAGAATTAGAAAGGGAGGAAGGAAGGAAAAAGAGGGAGGGAGAAAGAAAGAATTGGAAAAGGAGGGAGGAAGGAATTGGAAAAGGAGGGAGGGAGAAAGAAAGAAAGAATTGGAAAAGGAGGGAGGGAGGAGAAAGAATTGGAAAAGGAGGGAGGGAGGAATTGGAAAAGGAGGGAGGGAGAAAGAAAGAATTGGAAAAGGAGGGAGGGAGGAGAAAGAATTGGAAAAGGAGGGAGGGAGGAAGGAAGGAAAAAGAGGGAGGGAGAAAGAAAGAATTGGAAAAGGAGGGAGGGAGGAAGGAAGGAAAAAGGAGTGAGGGAGGGAGAAAGAAAGAATTGGAAAAGGAGGAAGGAAGGAAGGAGAAAGAATTGGAAAAGGAGGGAGGGAGGAAGAAAGAATTAGAAAAGGAGGGAGGAAGGAAGGAATTGAAAAAGGAGAAAGGAAGGAAGAAAGAAAGAATTGGAAAAGGGAGGGAGGGAGGAAAGAAGAAAGAATTGGAAAAGGAGGGAGAAAGGAAGGTAGGAGAAAGAATTGGAAAAGGGAGGGAGGAAGGTAGAAAGAATTGGAAAAGGGAGGGAGGGAGGAAAGAAGAAAGAATTGGAAAAGGAGGGAGGAAGGAAGGAGAAAGAATTGGAAAAGGGAGGGAGGAAGGTAGGAGAAAGAATTGGAAAAAGGAGGGAAGGAGGTAGAAAGAATTGGAAAAGGAGGGAGGAAGGAGAAAGAATTGGAAAAGGGAGGGAGGGAGGAAGGTAGGAGAAAGAATTGGAAAAGGAGGAAGGAAGGAGAAAGAATTGGAAAAGGGAGGGAGGAAGAAAGGAGAAAGAATTGGAAAAGGGAGGGAGGGAAGAAGGAAGGCATCAAGGTAAGAAGGCTGGGGGAGTAGTTAGCAAGGCAACCGAGGAACAGGAGGATAGTTACTAGGCAATTGGGGAGGGGGGCAGGAAAGTAGTGGTCAAAGTGGGGTAGTTAACAAGGCAACAAGGGGGCAGGAGACTAGTCATCAAGGTAGGAGAGTAGTTACCAGGGGGGTGGGCAGGAGGATAGGCATCAAAGTAACGGGTGGGAGGGAATAGTTACCAGGGCAGTGGGGGGGATGGAACAAGGATAATTATCAAGGTAACCTGGGGGAGGGGTAATTTCCAGGGCTACTGGGAGGGGCCAGATGGGCAGCTGGGAGCAGAGCAGGGAGTAGCCCTCCGTGGTAGACCTTCCAGGTTGCACCCTCATTTGCACAGGGGTCCAGCGGCTGGAGTAAAGGGGCTTGCCTTTCTGCAAATGGGGAGAGGGTATCACTTCTTTGAGAAGAGTACGCTTGGGAGATGGGCGGCACTGCCCCGTGCTTGTAAATGCCAGCAGAGACCCACGTTCCTCGGTTTCCGAGCCCTGCTGTGAGCATGCTTGTTTGGAAGGCCAGACCCAGTGACTTTAGATCCCAGGGATCTAGTGCTCATCTTTAGCAGATTTGGATTGGATCAGGATGCTAACATAAGCCGGGGCTCCTCCTTCAGAGCTCAGTTCGTGTGGATGCCCTCGCCTCGCGTTTGTGAGTCTCCAGGATTCCGGCGGCTGAAGCATCATCATGACCTGCTCGCACAACGTGGTCTTCCTCTTGGATACCGCGGATTCCACACAGAAGGCTCACCTTCACTTGGGCACCTTGAGGATCTTGAACTTCTTGGCTTGCAAGTTTGGTCTCGCTAAGGTCCGATGGGATTTCAAATTCTTTGACTCCATGGGAATCCATGGCTGGGCTTCGCGTGTAGGCAGCTTTCGGGAGCTTGGGTCCCGCAGCTGGGAAGACTTTGAGGAGGAGCTGGAGGCCAGGTTTGGGAAGCAGTTCTGCACTCCCTGCTCACCAGGCCCAACTCCACGATCCACCGTCACTCGGAACATTCTGAAAGAAACACTGCTTGACTATCAGTGGGATCGGCCTGAAATAGTCTCTCCTGCCAAACCGGTGCTGAGAAGTCAGAAAAACAAATTAACTCTGATTGCGGATAACCCTCCAGTGCAGTCCACTCATGTGGGCTTTGCTAATGCCATTTTCATCTTATCTCCCTGCCCTCATTCCCGGAGGGAACTCTGGCAGTTTATTTCTGGAAACTATGCTCCTTTATTGGAAGAACTGCCTCCTTTGCATGACCTGGCAGAACAATTCCTCCCTAAGGGAATCCAGGACATGATAGCCAATCATAAGGTCACTCTGTATTGGATGGACACCGCTGAATGGTCCAAGGTAAAAAAAAAAAAAAAAAAAGAGCTCAGATTATTGTTCTGTTTGTTAGGGGGCTGCATTAGTTTCCCTTCCTGCAAAAATCGTACGTACTTTGGTTCCTGCTTTATTTGTACTACTTGAGATACAAAACTGTAATAGAGCAAATGGTTCCGTGCTCATCTACTGGATCTGATGACTGATTGATCAAATTCAGCATTGTTTTGGTTTCTTGATTTATTTATTTATTTGCTGCCCTTCTCATATTGAAATGACTGGGCGGGTTCATGTTAACAGGCAGTGCTCAAGTTAATAAACCATATTGCAGCTTAATATAACGGTCTGGTTCAAATGTCACCCTAAGCAGGCGGATAAGTTCCCACGACCTGCTGAACCATCAATTGCCCAAGCCCATTTTAACCTAAGTCTTGCATGTTGTGGCTGTTCTATCCATTACGATTAGCCTTAGTCCGGTCATCTCTGATTTGTCTCCTTTCAGCGTGAACCCCCTGATCACACGGGCTACCTTATGTGGCTTGAAGTCATGTGCATCCTGCGAGGCACCCTTTTGCCATCTGAGGTCTTCACTCAGCATTTAGATCATCAGAAGACAAGGACCCTCCCAGCATCCCCCATGGAGCCTTCATCTTCTGAACCACCGTTGACGCCATGGACTAAAATGCTGCCTTTGGATTCATCTCTGAGCTGCTTATTTTCCTCGCGTTCTTCTTTACAAACATCCTTCCCAACGCTGGACGGAGTCCTGCTCCTCAAGGCTGACGGTAGTGAAAATAGTATTTATGCTTTGTGAGCCGTGAAACTACTGTGGAAATAGGTAGTCCTCGACTTAAAACGGCTCATTTTGTTCAAAGTTGCAACGGCACTGAAAAAAGCGACTTATGAACTTGCGATCCAAATTCAATACTTGGCAACTGGTTCATATTTATGACCGTTGTTGCGTCCCCTTTTGTGACCTCGCAAAGAAAGTCAATGGGGAAGCCAGATTCGCTTAATGGCCAGGCTACTCATTTATAAACTGCAATGATTCATTCAGCTGAGGCAAGAAAGGTCATAAAATGGGGCAAAACTCAACAGATGTCTCACTTAACGACAGAAATTTTGGGCTCAGCTGCGATCGTAAGTCGAGGACTGCCTGCCATTTTATCCTATAGTGGTTTTTTTTAAGCCGATCAAACAAAACCCTTGTTATAAGGCACGTTGTATTCATACCATGCTAGCATTTTTCTCTGCTTTTATTCTTTTTATTACTGCATACAGAAATTAAGGAAAGAGTTTGCTTGCTTGATAAAGTGCAACCTTTTTGATCTTAACAATGGACAGGAAAAGAAGAAGCCTGGAGTTGCCCCGTGATGCTGGAGCCTCTAACTCTGAACCAGAGGCGCTTTGAAGGAACAGTCATCATACAACTTAAATGCACTATGGCAGACTGGAAGCCAGTGTACATTAAAAATCTTCACACAGAAAGCTGGACACTCCAGAGTAAGCCCTCGGGACCTTCGGCTCAAGAGATTTCTTCGTTCCAGCAGTTTGTAAAGTATATTCTCTCTCAAGGGCTTCATATGGTAAGTTTCTCTTTTCGTTCTGCAAAGCAAATCTAATTATAAGTAATTGATCAGCCTGGTGGCGTTGATTACGTTTCGTTGACAACCAAAATATCTGGTAGGAGCTTGGAGGAATGTCCAGTAGATAGATTTTCCAAGAGCTGGTTTACTCTGAGTAAACGTGTACTGGGCTTTATTTTAACAGGGTGCGACATCAGACGTATCAACAATGGTTTTTATTTTTGAAAAAGGCAACTGGGCTGATTATTTTGAGGAAGAAGAAGACACTTCGCTTCCTACCCTGGAAGCTTCCATCAGTTGTATTGGATGGTGTGGGAGATGGAAGGACAGTTAGGGACAGTTGAGATTAGTTTTGGCTGGGGAGGGGGGAAATGATACGGTCTGATGGGATGGTGGTGGGGGAAATGGACGTTTCACCGGTCTTGAAACCCAGGATTATACAAGCTGCTGAAAGATTTAGAGGCAGTTCCCAGATCTCCAAGGCTGCCATCAACCTGTACTTTTAAGGGAGAAGGAAACCATTGTGACATATACTGGGGAAAAACATGTCAGCCTTCAAGCCTGTACGAAACCACTTTGCTCCATGGAAATGAAATATTTGCTGAGCCGGTAGCATAATTCAGGTAATGCAGAATGCAGCCGCGCGAGCAGTATTGGGTCTACCTAGAAATGCCCACATTTCAACATCACTCCGCGAGCTGCACTGGCTGCCAATTGGTCTCCAAACGCAATTCAAAGTGTTGGTTATGACCTATAAAGCCCTACATGGCATCGGACCAGGTTACTTACGGGACCGTCTGCTGCCCCATGAAACCCAGCGACCGGTTAGGGCCCACAGGGTCGGCCTTCTCCAGGTCCCGTCAGCCAGACAGTGTTGCCTGGCAGGGCCTAGGGGAAGAGCCTTCTCTGTTGTGGCCCCGGCCCTCTGGAATCAACTCCCCCCCGGAGATCCGTATTGCCCCCACTCTCTCCGCCTTTCGCAAATTATTGAAGACACATCTTTGCCGACAGGCCTGGGGCAGTTAACATCTTGCCCCAGCCAGTGTATGTTTGTTTTGCATGTCTGTTTTTTGGATGATTGGTTGTTTTTAATTAATGGGTTTTATAATGTATTTTAATATTAGATTTCCTTATGTTAGTATTCATATTGTGAGCCGCCCTGAATTCTTGGAATAGGGCGGCATAGAAATCTAATAATAATAATAATTCACCTCACGGAAGTGCCTCATGTGCCTTCTGGGGCCTTGTCCAACAGCTCAATCGCTTTGTGGGACACCAGACACGAAGCAACATTGCAGCTTACCTCTTTCAAAGGATGCTTTGCTGGAAGGACAGTCAAAACAAAAGTCGCTCCTTCAAAGCCTCTTTTCGTTTCTCAGAAGGGCTTGTGTATCCCCCTCACGGTTTGCATGTTTCTCTTTTGCTGGGAAGGTTGCTGAAGTGACGCTTTCCTCGGGAGCTCATTCTCCTTGTACCGGGGTTCTCTCCCCCATCTCTGGCACCGCCGCGCTTCTTTCTCTCCTCTGTGCTGAGCAAGTGGCGGAAGCCGAGAGGTGCCTCCTTCAAGCCCCTGCGGCAGAGAACATTTCCGAGGAGCTGGAGTTTTCTCTGCCAGAAGTCGTGAGCAGCGTGCTAAGTCAGGTCATGGAGGACTCCGATGAAGACCACCACCAAGCAGGTCCCGGTAAGGTTGATCTTTTTTTTTTTTTTTTACCCCTTTGTTTTTCAGATGTTCCAAGAAGCCCTTCCGGTATTTGGTCTGGAAAGGACCCTTTTGCAGTGTCCCAATACAGGCAGATTTTCTTAGCCAATGATCCGTTTGGAATTTTGAGCCCCTGTGGCGGGTGGCTGACAGGGTGGGCATGGCCAGTGGCAAAATACCCATTGAGTAGAAGGTGAACTAGCCCCCAATGGGTCGTGTGGAGGGTTTAAATTCATAGTCTCTGCGAGGGAGACTGGGGAGGACATCTGGCACTGGGCGAACACCAGGACTTTGTTGTAAATGACTTTGTTGTAAACATCACGATACGCAGAGCAAAGCATAAAAAGCCCCTACATGATGACAGATCCCCAAATCCACAGGAACTCCCATGTTGCTAGGATTTTGCCGGGGTCTGTTTCCCCCCAGACACCCTGATTTCCTAACCCATTCAAGAGATCTGGAGCTAGGTTGGAGAAAGAGATTATCAATTTCATTCTAAGCTCACCTGTAATATCTAAAAGTGTTTCTTGCTCATGGTTGCCTAAAATAGGTTCTGTCTAGACATGTGTAAGGGTTAACGCAACTTCTTTCACAACTAGGGAAGGTCCAAGCCCACTAATAATGTAGTATTTCTCTCTTTTTTAAAAAAATGTTTCATCTATACATGTTAAACAGAGAGTTTGGGTCCAGGATGGGCCCAGCCAGAGCTCTCAGGTGCTCAAAGCTGGAATCCTGACGTGCTTGAAGATTGGTACAGTGTGTCAAATCTTTGTGGTGCAAGCTCATACTTGATGGAACCGTTCAGGTAATTCCTCCTTTTTTTTTTGGGCTTAATTTTAAGTGTTAGTTTAGAGAAGAGCAAAGCTGGACACCAAACACTCCGCAGTTGCTAGTGCTGTTATAATACAATTAAATTAGAATAAATTTGCTTCCACAGATTCTTCCAAAGGGTAAGCATTTGTGCTCAGTAAAGACGTGCTGTATGTCTCTATTAAAAAAAAAATGCATCTGGACAAAACCACATCTGGACTTGTCTTGAATGTGCAACTTTTACAGATGCTCATCAGAAATAGCCGTGAGATTTTTGCAGATTCATTTCTGAGCGGAATAATTCAGGGAAAAGGAATCTTAACTATTAGTTGGGCATGCAGAATTTTGCTAATTGTTAAACACAGTGGGAAAGGGCCATTACTTTGGGGCATTTATCCATTTCCTGGGTTTTTTTCCCCCCCTCTCTGTATAGGATGCTACAAGCAAGTTGTCCTAAAAATGAAGAGGACACCCCAAAATCAGAAGTGGAGCTGAGACGGTCCCTAGCAGAATTTTACCAGGAAAAAAAATCGGATCGTACAGTTTCATCTCACCCCCGAGATCAGAAAAAGAGATGTATGCCATTTGTGTGTGTGTGTATATATGTATTTATAATTATGCAGAGGAAAGCATAAAGGAACACATCACCCTTTCTTACTTAAATATGGGTAGTCCTTGATTTATGAGCACCCTTAAGAACAGAATTTCCATCGCTAAGCAAAGCGGTTGTTAAAATGAATTTTACACCCAATTTTACGTAATTCACTGCAGTTGTTAAGTGAATCAGGCAGCCATTAAGCAAACCTGGCTCCCCCCCATTGACTTTGCTTGTGGGAAGCCAGCTGGGAAGGTGACAAATGGGGATCACATGACCGTGGGATGCTGCAACCCTTGTAAATACATCCCAGTCGCCAAGCACCAACAACAGGGGATGCTGCCACAGTCCTAAGTGTGAGGAATGGTAGCATGTCATTTCTCTGCCCAACGCTGCTGTAACCTAGAACAGTCACTAAACAAATAGTTGTAAGACGAGGATTACCTGTAAAGATCACATCGTTCCTGATAAGGAGTTGCGTGATGCTACTGACCTTTTGGGGTCCAGTGAAGCAAATTCACATCCTGTTTTTGTCTTCTACCCGAGCAGGTGGGGTTCCCCGGACACCCATTAGGCAGAAGATGAAAACCATGCCCCGTTCTCTTCAGATGCTGAATGTTGCCATGCTCAATGTGAAAGCTCAAAAGCACCAGCCGGAGGGAGACCTGCCAGCGAATAAAAAGCCACGCCAAAGGCCGCTGTCCAGAAGATTGGATGGGAAAGGGGAGGGAAACGGAAGGAAACGGAAAAGCAAGATGGGTGCGTGCAAGATCTGCTCTCTGTCATATATACTGAGCGGAGGGCAAAGCAAAATTCCAGCATTTTCAGAACAAAAGAATAGAAGTAAAGCTGGGCGGCGTGGTGCAGATTTAAGGGAAAATTGCAAACCTTTCTAGAACAGGGTTCCCCAATCCCTGGTCTGTGGCCCGTTGGGAACCAGGCCGCACAAGCGACAGGTGAGCATGCAAAGCTCCACTTGTGCAAGCAGTAGGCATGCATGTGAAACTATCCCTTTGCCCCCCCCATCACTGGTCCACAGAGCCAGAAAGGCAATATGAATATGAATATGAATAACGATAATAAAGTTGGAAAGGACCTTGGAAGTCATCTAGTCCAACCCCCTGCTCAGGCAGGAAACCCTATACCATTTCGGACAAATGGCTGTCCAGTCTCTTCTTAAAAACTTCCAGTGTGGGAGCTCCCACAACTTCTGGAGGCAGGTGGTTCCACTGGTTAATTGTTCTGACTGTCAGGAAATTTCTCCTTAGTTCTAGGTTGCTTCTCTCCTTGGTTAGTTGCCATCCGTTGCTTCTTGTCCTGCCTTCAGGTGCTTTGGAGAATAGCTTGACTCCCTCTTCTTTGGGGCAGCCCCTGAGATATTGAAACATGGCTAGCCTGTCACCCCTTAATCCTTCTCTTCATTAAACTAGACATTGCCCAATTCTAGCAACCGTTCCTTGTATGTTTAACCCCTGGTCCATGGATCGGCACTGGTCCGCGGCATGCCAGCAATGAGTCTGCACAAACAAGCCTAGCCCCATCTGAGGGATATAGGCAGCATGCGAAACCACACCCGCTCTGATCCACGTAAAAACCTTTCTCCATGGAACCAGTCCCTGGTGCCCAAAAGGTTGGGGCTGCTATTCTAGAAGACCGAGAGTCCTGTTCTCAGTGAGATAGCTGAATATGAATGCTTGAATTATAAGAGATTTCTTAGTAAGTGTACTAGGTTAGTCCACGTGGAGAGGCCGGGCTTGTTAATCGTGAATAGAAGTGTATTAACATGGGGAAGAAAAATTTAACAGATGAGAGAAGATTATTTATTTATTTATTTTATTTGGACTTATATGCCGCTCCTCTCCGAAGACTCGGAGCGGCTTACAACATATATAAAACAATATACAATCTAAGTCCAAATTAAAAAAGCATAAAAACACATTCAACATTCACACAACAATCCACAGTCATCCCCAGGCCTGCCGGCAAAGATAGGTTTTAAGATTCCTTCGGAAGGCCGGGAGAGTGGGAGAAACGCGGACTTCAGGAGGCAGTTGGTTCCAGAGGGTGGGCGCCACAACAGAGAAGGCCCTCCCCCTAGGACCCGCCAGACGGCATTGTTTTGCTGACGGGACCCGGAGGAGGCCGACCCTGTGCGCTCTCACCGGTCGTAGGGAAGTATGTGGCAGAAGACGGTCCCGTATTTGCCTCATCATTTGCCTCCTTTCTCCATCCCTGAAGCCATTCCTGATTCCCTTGCTGCAAATTCACCGTTACAACCTAAGCAATTGACGTATTATTTATTATATTCCAGCAGAGAATAGCAAGCTATTTTTCGTCTTTCTGTGTGTTTTTACAGACTTCAGTACTGAAGGCGAAATGCTTTCTTACCTCAGTGCAAACTACCAGAAGGCTATGAAGGATGGAGGAAATTTGTTTGCACGTTCTCAAGATATGGTGACGGCGGTTAATACGTTTCAGAAATCCAGTGAGGTAAAGTCGTTGCTCAGATACATACACCCGTCTTTGCCCACCCAGAGGTTTTTTTCAAAGGACTTTAAGGGTTTCACGGCACTGGAAGGGAAGCTAAAGAGAACAAGCTTATAGTTCTATATTACAGAAGCATAAATCCCCTGTCCGTGTGATGAAATGACATTCGCAATCAAGAAACAGTTTGCGCCGTATTTTGCAGGACCCAGATTGTTGGGGGCAAAATGCGGACTCTAAACTGCTCAGAGAGGCCTGCAAAATACTGTGAAATGGTATATAAGTCTAAATGCTATTGCTACCATATATGTGTTTATAGGCTGGTTTTCCACTAGAATACTTGATCGTAATTGATTAGTAAACAATTAAAATACCCTTCATCCAAAATGCTACTCTAATTGGTATTAATTGAGAACATTCACAGCTTTGGGCACTGTGTGGAAGAAAAAGCTTGTCAGAGTAATTTTCCCTGCACCCACCCACACAGAATTCCTGAGCCGGCATGGCTCAGCTTGGAAACCTCTCCCTTTCCCCTCAGCAGGGCTGGCTCAGGAATTCTGGGTGTTGAAGTCCACAAGTCATAAAAGAACCAAGGTTGCCTACCCCTGGCTTAACCACCCGTGCATTAAGGAATATCCTGCAAAGTCATGGCCCTGTGTAAGGTGGAGAAGGGAGTCAGTTCCTCTCTCTTCCACATCTTTTGCACATTATATGCAGTTGGTTTAGAGACCGCAAGAAAGCTGTAGACGCAAAGGTAAAAGATGAAACTCTCCAGTTCCAAAACAGAATGCCCCCCCCCAAAAATAATAATGAAAACTTTACTGTAGAAACAATAAACTCGATTGGATTAGAACAATCCACCTTCAACAAGACTTGACTTTGAAACAGCGGTATCATGTTTTTCAGCACAGCACGAATGACATTAAAAGATATTGAAACAGCAATACAAGTTTGTTCTTGCTTTAGAAGGGCATCTTGCCGGGAACATCCTGTGTGTGTGTGTGTGTGTGTCTGTGTGTGTGTTTCCTTTTTCTATTCAAATGTCATCTGCCTCCATATAAAGGAAGAAAAAAGGATTTCAATCACTCTTAACTAATTTGCTTCTTAACGCGAGATTCTAAGATTTAGCAGTGGCATATAAATCTATTAAATAAGTATCTCTTTGATACTCCCCCAATGCTTTTTGTTCTCATTTAATTAGGTAAGTCTCTCTGTTTTTGTGCAGTTTGGGGCTATTTTTGTAGCTGCCGCTGGTTTTCAGTGCATATCTGCAGCAACATCTTTCTCTCTAATGTTGTGTTTGTAGGCAGCCTGTCTAGATACGATCCAAACAAGTCTCCTGAAGACCACCAACGCTCTTCGTCAACAACTTGCTTCTGATCCTGATAAAGAAACCCAAATCAAAGAGTACGAAGACTGATCTTCGCTTCTAAAATCATTGACTCAGATAATTTTTAGACGATGGCATTCCTCAGTACATAAGTGGAGGGATTTAGTTGAATACTTGATGTGATGCTGTCCTTGATTTAAATTCACTCCCTTTATGTTGTTTTGAAAATATTTACATATCCAGTATATAATTAGCCTTGGCAAAATGTGTTATTTTTGTCCGGTGTATGGATAAAAGTATAGAGCTGTGGTGGCACAGTGGTTAGAATGCAGTATTGCAGGCTAACTCTGCTGACTGCCAGCAGTTTGATTTTGACTAGTTCAAGGTTGACTCAGCCTTCCATCTTTCCGAGATCGGTAAAGTGAGGACCCAGATTGTTGGGGGCAAAATGCAGACTCTGTAAACTGCTCAGAGAGGGCTGTAAAATACTGTGAAGTGGTATATAGGTCTAAATGCTATTGCTACCATATATGCGTTTATAGGCTGGTTTTCCACTAGAATACTTCATAGTAATTGATTAGTAAACAATTAAAATACCCTTCATCCAAAATGCTACTCTAATTGGTATTAATTGAGAACATTCACAGCTTTGGGCACTGTGGAAAAAGCTTGTCGGAGTAATTTCCCCTGCACCCACCCACACAGTCCATTTTTATTGCTACATTGAACAGATGAAGGAGAAAGAAACAAGAAATATTCTTCTCAATCTGTCTTTTCCTTTTTTTTTTTAATCAAAGGTGCCAACTTCAAGTGTATTTGCGCCTGGAGATGTGCCTGCAGCGTCCTTCTTTGCAAAACAACACAGACAGAATGGAGCAGCTTGTGCAAGAGGTAGATAAAGAAGGGTGTGTGTGAATGTGTGTGTGTTACACTTCTCTTGCGTACTGGAAAGTAAGGCTTCATTCTCTTATTTGCCCCAAGCTGCAGTTTATGGCTTGAGCATCATGGATTTTGTGACTTTTGCTCTCTTGCAGATGACAGAGTTACTTAGGATGTTGTGCTTGACTAAAGATCCAGGATACCTCAGCAGTTTTTTGGAAGAAGTTTTAGACATGTAAGTAAAGTAAAGGATTTTACTCCACTAGTCTTTGCTGACAATAGAGGGCGGTGCTCATCTCCATTTTAAGGCCATTGAGACAGCTCTGTCCAAAGATATTTCCGTGGTCATGTGGCCAGCGTGACCCCACGGAGAGCTGTTACCTTCCCAATAAAGTGGTACCTATTTATCTACTCACACTTGAATGCTTTCAGACTGCTAAGTTGGCAGGAGCTGGGGTGAGGACAGGAGCTCACTCTGTCGTGTGGTGCTCGGGTCTCAAACCTGGGCTTTCCGCCTTTGCACTTCGATGACAAAGCAAAATACACAGCTTGGTGTCTAAATTTCGCCCAAGATTTAAATCCTATGGTTTTGCTTTCCCTGCAGATATATGGAATCTATGCCAAAGACGCTTGGTGATTTGTACTACAGTCTGGGAACGGAGATTCCCTCCAAGTTAGCTTCCGTCCTTCCAGCGGATTTCTTTAGCGATGATTCCATTGCCGAGGACACAGAGAGTTCATCCCTTCCTGCTTCGGCCGCCTCTTTTCCACTCTCTAGAGCAGGTTCCTTAAGCACTGAAGCAGATGAGCTGGAAGAACTTCGCAGCCGATCTGCTAAGAAACGGTAGGTGTATGTCAGAAAACGGAATAAGTAGTACTGAGTTTAATTTAGGCTAACGTGTAGGAGCAACTTTGCACGATGTTCCTTCTGTTTACTTCTTTTCCAGTGTTTCTTCTGCTTCTGTAATTCATTTCTATATAGCCATAGCATCGGTTGGATTCTTGAGTGAAAGAGAGAGCTGATGTCACCCTTATCTGTTGGGTTTATTGTGTGGGGATATTCTGAAGTCATTTGTGTGCAAGAAACTCAGTCTTGTCCAGATTAAAAACAGTCAAGCTTGTTTCAGGGTGGGGAAGGGAAGCAAAAGTCCGACATCTTAAAAAACCAGAATCTCAATGTTTCCGCTTCACTTGCTAAAAACTTTTTATTCTGCTTTCAGAAAACATCCGCTAGCCAGACATAGGAGTATCGCAGAAATGTCACAGAATTTACGCCAAATAGAAATTCCTCAAGCATCCTGGAACCAAAAGAGAAAGGTGAAATTTCCAGTTGGGAACAAGTGGCATGCAAAATGAAAGGGGGGAAAAAAGGCAACCATGTTGCATAAAGAACAATCTTTTGGAAAGCATGATAGCTTTTGGGGCATGGAAGGGAGCCATTTTGTTTTACTTTCTGTAGAACCTGGGTTGAAGTCGTTTTTATTCATAGTGTTAAGTTTTCCAACGAAGCCTTTCTAACGCCGTATTCTAAATTTTCAGGACGGCTCTCATGTGCCCCTTGATGTCAAACTGGCGCCAATTTCCAAGAAAACGGGAGTACAAGGTATGTCTTTTTTCCCAAGCAGAGAGTGAGCTGATATTTTGCTCACATTAAAGGCAGCCAGGCTATTAGACTGCAACTTCGTGTCATTAAAGATATTCATTTAAAAAAAATCTAGCATGTGCTTTATTTTTTTTTTTACAAACCTCCTTTAATTTCTTTTATCTTGAGCAGCCATAATTCTGCTTCCGTGTAATACAGCCACAAATTGTATCAGTTACATCAAAACTGACCTGACAAACTGGAGCAATGAGATGTCTGTCTTAAAGATCTTTTATTGATTTTTTTTCTTAGCTATCTTAACTGACGATTGGTTTTGTCCAGGACATGCTTGAACACCAGAAAACCTCTTTTTTGTTGTTGTTGCTTTCAGAAGTGATAAAGGTGAGAAGAAATCTTTTCAATAAAGAAACTCTACCTCTGAGCAAAGGTTCCTTACCAAAGATGGCTCGAAGCCAGTCAGTTTCCATTTTAGAAGATCTAAAACATAAACGCAGCAGATCTAAGGAAGATATTAAAGGTAAGAGAACAATGGATAGGATATTAAGAGGCTTGAGTAAATGTCTGTTGGCATAAATCTCTGTCAGATCCTATTTCATGAATGACTTTTTATTTGCGACGACGGTATTTGCTGCTTTCTGAGCATCCATTCAAGAGCTCAGCATCTCTGCTGTCTGTGACAAAGCACTTAAACTAAATACAATATATGTAACACGAGGCTCTTAAGATTCAAAAACATTCCCAAGAACCATTCCAAAAATTGCCAGCTAACTTGTTTTTAATCTGACAGGGAAGAATTAAAAGGTGGATAGAGAAAAATTCTTTTCTCTATCACACAATACCAGGACAAGGGGGCACTCCCTAAAGCTCATAGCTAAGAAAGTGAGGACAAATAAAGGGAAATATTTCTTCACCCAGAGGGTCATTGATTTATGGAATTCACTTCCAGAAGGGGTCGTGACAGCTGATAGCTTCAAGGCAGGGTCAGACAGATTCATGGATGCCAAGTGTATCGGTGGCTATTAAAACGGATGTCCATGTGCCGCCTCTATGTTGGTTGAGGCAGGCAGGATTCCCTTGAGTACCATTTGTTGGGGGTCAAGGGAAAGGGAGGGTTTTGCCTTCTCTTTCTGCTCAAGATCCCCATGTACAATTGGTGGGCCACTGTGTGACAGAATGCTGGACTCGATGGGCTTTGGCCTGATTCAGCAGGGCTCTTCTTACGTTCTTATGTTCTTATCATTAAAGGCCGCTAACTGGATTTTTTCCCCTTCCACTAAATTGTGTCCAATTAGCAGCGACTCCCATTCCTTCTATTCTATTCTATTCTATTCTATTCTATTCTATTCTATTCTATTCTATTCTATTCTATTCTATTCTATTCTATTATCTGTCTATTCTATTCTATTCTATTCTACAATCTATTCTATTCTACAATCTATTCTATATTCTATTCTATATTCGGTTCTGTTCTGTTCTATTCTATTCTATTCTCTACTCTCTACTCTGTTCTAATTGTGCATATGGAATTTCTTTTCACAGCACTGTATTCCCTACATCTGATAAGGTGGAGTTCATACACTATAGCTTATATGGGGAAAATGTGATTGTGTTCAAGATACTACAGTATTTGTCATGATAACATGGAGTAGTCGCTGCTTTCAATACAAATTCAATCCTGAAAAAGAATTCCTGTCCTTGCTTTCCAAACAGGAAGCAAACAGATTAATTGCTTAGTGCAATCTTATTTCTCTACACAATTTACTCTGTTTTAGCTCATCACAAGCTCTTGACCAAAAGGGTAGCAGAAACCCCCTTGCACAAGCAGATGTCCAGGCGCCTTCTGCAGAGGCAGATTACAGGCCGGTGAGTGAAAGCTTCAGAATCATTTAATAGCAATTTACCCAATCTTACTTTGGTATAAAGTCGAAATTCCTTTCTTCACTTCTACATCACTTGCTGCTCCATTAAGTCTCAAACATTCCTTTCTTCAAAGGTGTTCGGATCCTGGGTCTGGTGTTGGCATTGTGGAAGAATCTCCTGAAAAGACCATGACCTGTAAGTACTGATTGACCGGCTATTTCTTTGCAAATCAAAATGACTTGAGAATTGAGAGACGTTGATTACCTGAATGGAACTAAAATTATCTTCATAGCAGAGCAAGAAGGGGCAAGTGTTCCTTATACATTTCTAACCTTGGCCTGTTATTGATTACTTTAGCGTATACTACAGGATGTGGTCTGAACTGCAACAGGAATTTGAGAAATAGCAATAGTACTTAGATTTATATACTGCTTCACAGTGCTTTACAGCCCTCTCTAAGCCATTTACAGAGTCACCAAGTTGCCCCCAACAATCTGGGTCCTCATTTTACCGACCTCGGAAGGATGGAAAGCTGAGTCAACTTTCAACCGGTCAGGATCGAACTCCAGGCTGCGAGCAGAGTTAGCCTGCAATAGCAATAGCACTTAGACTTCTGCTTCATAGTGCTTTCAGGCCCGCTCTAAGCAGTTTATAGAGTCAGCCTATTGCCCCCAACAATCTGGGTCCTCATTTTACTGATCTCAGAAAGATGGAAGATTGAGTCAACCTTGAGCCAGTGAGAATCGATCTGCAGGCAGCTGGCAGTCAGCAGAAGTAGCCTGCAATACTGCATTCTAACCACTGTGCCATCACGGCTCTTAGCACTGAATTCTGGCTTTGGTCAAGCGCCATTCATCAGGTATAGTATTGTTATCTCAGCTGCTTTCATTGTTTGAAAGCAGCCAAGTCGCAGGATGAAATAGAGAGTCAGCCTTCCTACGCTGGTACAAAATTGCTCCAATTTCATCTAGATCAATGTGTGTATGTATGTGTGTGTGTGTGTGTGAGAGAGAGAGAGAGAGAGGGAGTGTTTAAAGGACACTGAGCGATGCTAACCCGCAGCCCCTTATAGTTGAGTGTCCAAGTTTAGTATTATTTCTGTCTTAGTGGTGGTGTCTAAAAAGCGTGTTTGCTAGAGGCAGAGATCAGCAGTTTTCCATCTTGCCAATTTATGCTTCTGAAAAACGAGACTATTGTGCTTTGAGGTTCTTTTGGTGTGTGGGGCTTCCAGTCCTCAGTATTTCCTTCTAAGGGTGACATAGTCTATCTCAAGCATTAACGCTCCTTGATTCTCTCCCCTTTTGTTCTGTCTTCCTAAAAGATGGTTTAAGAAGAAGTCCGCGGATCAAGCAATTGATGCAGGATAAATTTCTCTCCAGCTCCATCCGCTCCCTAGAGCCAAATAAGAGGAACACACTACAAGTGCATTCTGCACATCTGGAAGAACCAGGTGAGGAAGATCTAATAGGAGTATCAGAGATTGAGTTTCCTGATTTGTATCAGTATTTATGTTTGTACTATTCAGAACTGGTTTGTTTTTGACCACTAAATTAAAGTCTTTCCTATTTTCTAATACAGAGTAGACAGACCTCCGACCTTCCAGATATTATTTCACTGAATTTCTCAGCATCCTTCACCATTGACTAGGCTGGCTAAATGATGCTAGGAGGTGTAGGTCTGTAGTATTTAGAAGGACATGGGTTTTTCGTTTTGATTTATCATGATAAATGGTAATCTTAGCTAGACAGAGCTTGTCCTGAAAACTTACACAGTTGCTTAAGCCTGTCTGAACTGTTGGATTTTTATTCACAGGTCTGGCTTCACCTCCCATAAAAGCCCCCCAATCTCCTAAGAGTATTCTCTTTGGAGAAGTTTTGGATGGATTTAGCTTGGGGAGAATGGACTTTCCCCAAACGAGAAGAAAACAACTGACCTTTGATGAGCCTGTCCCTCAGGTAGAATCGCCACACTTCTATTTTTCTCAATACTTGTCTGTTGTTGTTTTTTTTAAAAAATTTATGAATCAAATGTATATAGCCACCCATCTCACCTAAAGCAATTCTGGGTAGTGGCCAACACTATTTTTTCCAGCTTCTTTGCTGTTTTTAAAACCTTTTGGATCTAGACTGCAGTTTAACCATTTACAAGGCATCTGCTTGGCAATTGTACACATAAAAACGACCTCAGCTTACTGATAGGTAATATATTCTTCAACAGGTGTTTATTCAAAATGTATTAGAATTCAATGATGATTGAATTGATAATGCAATTTTTAAAGAGGGTGGTTAGATGAGCTCCAGCTATTTTCCAAAGCAATCATTACATACCGCAATTCTGCTAAGCCCTTCGTTTTCACACTTTTTTTTTGAACACGCTAATCTTCGTGCTTAAAAAGCGCCCGGCTTATTCTGTCCTTTTCTCTGTGTTCCCCAAAACCAGTGATCTTTTTCCACGCTTCCTTCACAGGCACCAGAGAAGAATTATTTTCAATTTTCCCAGGAGCTCTTAAACCCCAAGGGCTGCACGCTGAGAAGATCTCCTCGGATTCAAGAAAAGGCACAGCAGACTCCCCAGAAAACGCCAGCCCTTAAAAACTCGGTGGCCAAATGTTTGGGAAATCTTTTCTCCCCCCCGAGGCAGAAGGCCGAATCCTCACCTGCCTCCACTGAAAACCAGGAATCTCGTCCGGCCTGGATTGCAGAGGAGAAAGATGGGCGTCCTTCCTCACCCAAAGCAGCAGATCCTCAAAGTCCAGAGAGGCCACCACTGTCCGACCTGCTGGATGATGTGTTTGCTTTGCCTGCAGATGGTCCCGATTCCCCCATCGCTCTGTCGTCCCCTTCGTCCCCATTCACTCTTCAGGGGGAGCCGTGCTCAGAACTGCAATCCCCAAGGCGTCCCTCAAGAATTGGCCCCCAAATAACGCCTAATAACGCTTTGGCCGAGAACCGGGTTTTTGAGAGAAGAAGGAATACGGAGCCAATCTCATCTGTGGACTTTCCCTCTCTGTTGCCAGAGGCGTCATCTGGAACCTTCAAGGAGACGCATCCAGAACTGGGCTTGTCGCCAAATATTAGGATTCCTTCTGAGGTCCGTTCTGCTTTCCAATCTGATGGCCTCTCTCCACCCCACAACGGGTCTGCAAAAGCGATGAGCCCTTGCACACTCTCTCCAACTAGGGAAAAGCAGGGAAGGAACTCTTGCTGTCCCCAAGAAACTCAGGGTGTCCGAGAGAGCCCCCCAATAAAAGCCCCCAGCTCTCCTCCTTCCTTGCTTGGAGAGGAACATCCCTCTATGGACAGCAAAAGTCTTGTTGCTGAAACCAGCCCATTTAGTAAAGCTGGCAACACAGAGGACACCTCCTTGGATCAGAGACCTGAACCAATAACTAAAATGATAAGCCCAAGTCGTAAGAGGACGGGTTTAGAGAGATGCCCGTCACCCACCTTCTCTTCCAATAATCCCTTATGCTTTTCACACGCCGTAGTTCTGTGCCAAAAACTGAATGTCTCCCCTCTTCTCCACAAGCCTCTTTCAGACAGCTCTCCCGTAGACCAAAGCCCCAAGAGGCCCCCAAGTGGCATGGCTTCAGCAGAGGAAGCCGCAGATCCACAGCCTGCGCTCTTCTTCTCAAGCCCCACCAGGCACGATCGGGCCTCCTCCCTGCTTGCAGTCTCAAAGTCAGGCTCTTGCGCCTATGCGTTGCGTTGCACCGCTGACCGGCGGCAACGGGAAGCTGCAGCCCGGCTTGAGAAGGAGGAAAAGATGGCTGCGTCCCAAACTCTCGGGGCAACGGCTGCTCCACTGACCTATGAGGTGGAACTTGAAATGCAAGCTTCCGGTCTGCCCAAGCTCCGCATCAGAAAAGTGGCTTCCGAGGCTGGGCAACAGCAGCCTCCTGTTTCGCGTGACACGCTCAAGGGGCAGGAAAACGATCGCGCGGCGGGGGATGCTTCGGTGGCCTGGTGTAGCAGGCACCCAGAGAAGCTGGAACCCCTGTCCATCTCGCCGTCCTGTGTCCGCTCTGTCCACAATACCCCTGGGAAGTTTGGGATCGCTGGGCAGACTTACATATGCCATTCCTATTCACCCACGCTCTGCGCCTCGTCTACGGCTTCCCCGTCCCAGGGCAGCACCGGTGTCGCTTGGACCCCGTCTCCAAAACGTAACGGGAAGGTGACCCCCGAGGCCATCAAAGATTGGCCACGGAAGAAAAGGGCTGCGGTCGGCTGCAACCGAAGCGAAAGGCCAGCAGAAGCGGTTGGAGAAGAGCCAGCCCCACATCCTGGGGGCAAGGAACTCTGCAGTAGCAAGAAAGCTCAGCCCTTGGGAGACCTGGAACTTGAAGGAATAGATAAGCTTCTAGATCAGTCACTTGGCAGCGATACAGAAGGCAGCAAGGAGGAGAACCTCTTCAGAAACGCTCTGGGGCTGGAGTCTAGGAAAAGGGCTCTGGAGCCAAGATCCCTGGGTGAGGAGGCTAGCCAGGAAATGAAAAGGCCGTGCCTAATAAAAGAGAACCCCAGATTCGCCGTCTACTCAACTGAACTGCTGAGCATGGGAGAACAGACAGTCTCCTCAAAGTCAACAGTCCTGGAGGACATCTTCAGCTTCTCAGGTACTTTTGGACTGATTGTTCCTACTGTTGTCCTGTCAAGGCAGCTATTAAATAAAGTCCCATCTGCCAGATCTTTTCATACAGTTCTAGCAAGAATGCAAACCCTTAGTTGCAGGAATCCAAATTAAAGCATTCCCTCGGTCCTGGCTTCATTTCTTCTGTGGTTTCTCAATGTCACGAGAAAGGCCCCGAGGCTGGATCTTGATCTTTAATTATAATGAGCCTGCCAGGATAAACCTATGCAGAGCTATTGAAGTCTTGCTTTATTTTCTACTTAACGGCCAGTGAACTCCATGAAAACCACTTTTATCTCTTGTAAAGAGCTCTTTAAAATTTTCCTCCAGTGCTAAATGCAATTCCTCCCCCCCCAATTAATGCTTAACCCTCCTGTTTTCCCAACTCCAGATACGACTCCACCCAAATCTTCAGGAAAAGGTGTCATCTCCGCAAGTGGCCTTTGGGCACTGGAACAGTCCCCACTTCTCTACAAAGGCCCTCCTACATCCCAGAGGAAGTGCCCAAACGGTAATGCTGATTCGCCTTTCAAAGCATCGGTGTAATGAGCAACGACATTTCAACGGAGCTGAATTTCTTGCATATAGTATTGTGATGGTACAAATTCCCGCTGTCCTCCAAAATTAACTCGAGGCTTGAGGTCTGTGGAGATTCTCAGCCATCCAGGTTGTCCCAAAGGTGTTTTTTAAAGAGGCCACTGGACTTTCTTTGTTTTTCCTTGAAGACGTTTCGCTTCTCATCCAAGAAGCTTCTTCCGCTCTGACTGAATGGTGGGGGAATGGAAAGATTTATACTCCTTACAGAGGGCTGTTCGTTTGCATTCTTTTAGAGAGGCGTTGAGGCCACTTGGAGGTTTATCTGTGACCTCAAGGTCACCTGAGTGGGCCAAATGGCTGTGGAGCCTTCTTGGAACTGCTGAAAGGACTGTTGTAGACTGGAGACAGATCTATCTCTAGACTGCAAGGAATATAAACTCTTCCATTCCCCACCCTCCAGTCAGAGCCGAAGAAGCTTCTTCAGATGAGAGGCGAAACGTCTTCAAAGAGAAACAAGCAAGTCCAGTTGCCTCCTGAAAAAAAGTCATCTTTGGGGCAATTATGGCCTGGATGACTGAGAACCTCCATAGGCCTTCCTCTTGAAAAAAACATCTTTGGGATAATCTGAGGCTTGTTTATTTGAAACATTTCGAGTTTCTTTTGAGCCAAGAAGGAGTTTTTCAAGGCCAATAAAAGCACCTGCTCTTAACTGAGTGTGGTTTCAAAAACATGAGAAAAGAAAAGGATGGTAAGTAAGTAAGTAAGTAAGAAAGGAAAGAAAGAAAGAGGAAAGAAAGAAAAAGAGAAAGAAAGAAATTCAAGGCCTGGCTGTTGGGTTGCAGTAGCCTTGGAGAACATATCTAGAGTGCACGAAGCCAAGTTGTAGCTAGCCTTGATTTCCCGAGCAGCGACTAGTTGAAACTGTGGCCTGTTTGAGGTTAACTTCCCTCAATCCTGCTTTGGAATGGTAACCAGTTTGAAGCCAAAGCTTTGCAAATCACAGTCACATGACCAGGGAACACTTCCAACAGCCATCAATGCAGGCTGCTTGCTGAGGGTCCAAAATGCGGTCACCTCACCTGTGGGGGGGGGGATATTGTCAGAACTTCAGAACAAGATCGTAGGTCCATTTTGAGGGGGTCCATCATGACTTCAGAAGGGTGCTAAAGTTGACTCCCTGTATTTCCAAATCAGAATGCGGCCGCGCGAGCCGTCTTGGGTCTCCTAAGACATGCTCATATCACTCCAGCCCTCCGTGAGCTGCACTGGCTACCAATTGGTCTCCGAACACAATTCAAAGTGTTGGTTATGACCCATAAAGCCCTTTATGGCAATGGGCCAGGATACTTGCGGGATCGTCTTCTGCCCCACGAATCCCAGCGACCGATTAGGGCACACAGGGTTGGCCTCCTACGGGTCCCGTCTGTTACACAATGCCGTTTGGCGGGACCTAGGGTTAGGGCCTTCTCTGTTGCTGCCCCTCTGGAACCAACTTCCCTCAGAGGTTCGTACTGCTCCCTCCCTCCTAGCTTTCCGAAAACTCTTAAAAACACATTTATGCAGACAGGTTTGGGGCGTGTGAGCTGCGCTCTGCCCCTGGGCCTCTGATTGGGATTGTATGTTGTATAAGTGGATAGTTTTATAGTTTTATATTGTATCATTATTTTAAATGATTTATATATCTTTGTACTTGTATTCTGTTGTGAGCCGCCCTGAGTCTGGGGAGAAGGGCGGCATATAAGTCAAAATAAATAAATAAATAGGTAGAGGGAAGAATCTTGAATCCTTCTCTGCTACAACGTCCCACTCTGCTAGATGACAGCAAGCTAGTTTAATCTTTCTTTTGAGAAAGACGTTCCCTTGAGGCTGGAAAGCCCTACTCACCCTTCAAGCAAGAAGTCAGCTTCCCCATCTCTGTTCTTCACGGCGTTCCGTTGGGATTTCTAACACGTGTTTCCTCCTACAGCAGAAGACTCGGAGACGTTTGCAGCTGTGTATGAGGATGTCTCTCTTTTCCGCACCGTGCCAGGCAGAAAGAGATCCATTACCAGGACCTACTCACGGAAAAGGCCGCTCTGCCGAATCGGGATGGCTGGTGGGAATATGTTGGAGCCAGACATTCAACCTCTCTGAGACAGCTTTGCAATCCAAACCAGGATTCAACCCCCCAAAAGGCATTGCTGGGTGTGGCTTGACAGTTCCAAGAACAGCAGAAAGGGACTCTGTATTTCTTGGCACTTCTGCTGAATTCCAAAAACTCTGTTGGACTTTTAACTCCCATAATCCCCCAGCCAGCATGACTGGCTGGGGAATTCTGGGAGCTGGAAGTCCACACGTTTTAAAATGGCCGAGGCTGGAGACCCCTACTGGTACTGTATATAGGTTTTTAAAGTAAGGGCTGTGCCACCGTATGGCCTTTCCGAGGTTTTAAGCGGAATGTGCAGAATGGAGAGCACTGAAAGCAACCACTTTTAAATTGTTCTTTTGTAAAATAAATGAAACTTTTTTTGAGAGGCTGATTTTTCAAACGGTCGTTAAAAGTTTTAGCACATCTTAGATTCATCTTAAGTATTCCAAGACTCTGGATTTGTCTCCACTGCTCTTTTGAAGTCCTAACCCTGAACCTGTTGACTATACCTGGAGGGAAACAAAAATCAAATACCCTTGACCTTCTCAAGGGCAAACTGTAGACAAATTTACAAAGAGCTACTCTAGTTTATTGAAAGTACAGTCCAAGAACCTACTTAAAGTATGTATACATATTTGCAAACAGATCAAATTTACTGTCCCTTTGTTTGGATGGTATTCATCACGGGAAATCCAGGTTTGCAAAGAAAAGTGTCTGCAAAGAATGGAAACAACTAGTTTCCCTGTAAAAGGCAACTATGCAAAAGTAACAAACGGCAAGGAAGCCCAGGTAAAAGATCTCTGCAGATGTCAACATTTGACTGGGTTCATTCATTACACTAAAGCAGAATGTGATTTGTACAATCTGGAGATCGTAAATGCTGGAAGACATCTTCCCAAGGCCCAAATCCACCAGTACAGTATTTCTGATAAATAATTGTCTCTGTTTAGAGATCTCCAGCGAAGGAATCCACCAACATTTGAGGCAGTCTTTTCCATTATTTGGACATTTTCTATCATTAGGAAAGTGTAAAATCTCTATGGCAGACATGTCCAATCTTGGCAACTTTTTAAGATTTGTGGACGTCCACTCCTATGGCTGGCTGGGGAATTCTGGGAGTTTGAAGTCCACAAGTCTTAAATTTGCCAAGGTTCAGCACCCCTGATCTATGTCCTGTCTTCTGGAGCAACTCTTCTCCATGCAGCCATTATGCATCCTTTAGTTAACTCAAGCTATTGTTTCTTCAGAAGCCCCTGATTTTGCATAATGGATGGGCCCACCTCCTGTCCTTTTGGCAATGTATGAGCAGTTACGTTCAGAAGGCTCTTATTAGCTTATTTTAGATGGAATAGTCAACATCTCAGAGTGGATTTTTTCTGACATCAATGATTTCTGGATAAGACAATCCAGGAATGACATTCTGGCTGGCCCGGTGCAATTCCTTCCGGGATCTGGGCGGCAAAGGAATCTCCTTGGCTAGGTTAGACCTTACGAGATAATCGGTCTCCATTTGACGAAAATCTTCCACTATCAAGTTATTGGCACTAGAAAGTGAGCAGCGCCTCCACGTGGATGGTAACGGTGTATGCACCAAGTCCCGGGTGTCCTCTCTTGCATTCCTTTCTGAGGGCTCCACCTGCAAGGATGGTTCCAGCTGGCTATTTTTGGTAAAATCTTCATATGTGCTGAGTGAATGGGGTCTATCCCCAACCGCCAGGATGCTTCTTTTCATACCTGTAGGAGAAAAGAATCTTTTAGTGAAAGTGATGGAACGACATGGTTAATAGAATAGCTGTTTGGGTTTGGGTTTCACAAAGCCAACTGCTTTGCACACAGCAAAGCCATTTTGTTCGGTCAAAGCCATGATGTTCCTAGCAGGTATATAATATACATTACGCAGCCAGCAGATAATGGTCCAATAAGCCAGGCAATGGTAGCAAGGGACAACAGGATCCATGAACTCAGACGTGTCCAAAAGTGTTTTTTCAAGAGGCAACTGGACTTTCTTGTTTTTCTTTGAAAACGTTTTGCTTCTCACCCAAGAAGCTTCTTCAGCTCTGACTGGAGGGTGGGGGAATGGAAGGGTTTATATTCCTTGCAGACAGCTGGTCATTTGCATTCTTTCTGAGAGCCGTTGAAGCCCTGTGTCCTCAGGTAAGTAATGCCAATGGGTGTGGAACTTACCTGTGTCCTCAGGTAAGTAATGCCAATGGGTGTGGAACCTTCTGGGCTGCAGGATGTTCCCCACCATCCAGTCAGAGCTGAAGAAGCTGCTTGGATGAGAAGCGAAACATCTTCAAAGAAAAACAAAGTCCAGTTGCCTCCTGAAAAAGCACTTTTGGGACAACCATGACTTGGATGACTGAGGATCTCCATAGTACTCAGACACAATATCCCATAGTGCCAGGAGCTCTCTACGCCAGAGATCCCCAACCTTTGGGGCATCAGGGACCGGTTCCATGGAGAGGTTTTTCCGCGGACCGGAGGGGGTGTGATTTTGTGTGCTGCCTGCATCCCGTGGATGGGGCTTTGCTTATTTGCTTTGTTTTGAAGAACATTTAGCTAATTAAACTGCTATGCACCTGTGCAGTTCTGGCGTGGCCCATTGGGTGGGTGTGGCCCATTGGGTGGGCGTGGCTGCAGTAGTAATGGCAGACTGGGTGGGACTAAAAAGTTCAATCAATTCCAACTTTGCAAGATCTTTTTTTTTCCCCGCGAAAAGTTGAAATTGACTGATTGAACCTTTTTTTTTTTGTACACGGCGGCGGAGGCCTAAAGCGAAAAGGTTTTATAAAACCCAGCTGAAGGCCTAGGACTGGGGCGACGGCGCGCGTGCCCACAGAGAGGGCTCTGAGTGCCGCCTCTGGCACCCATGCCGTAGATTCGCCACCACTGCCCTAGGCAATATCTCCTCCTCTCGTTTCCCTGGGTCATTCATTCATTCCATTTCATCAGTTTATCTTCCTGCCCCACTTCCTGTCCTCTCTTATCTGACCATTCCCTCCTCTCCTCAAGACCATTTCCTCAGTCCTCTACAACCAGCAGAAAAGCAAAGGCTGATTCACCACACCAGAAACCTAAATCTCACCTCCGCTGTGTCCCTCTGACTGCTTTAACTTTTGGTTTAATTCCTCGTTTCGCCATTTGTAATGAGCCAGTTCCTTTTCCAGCGTCTGGATCTTTTGCTCATACTGAAGCCTGTTGTTTCCCTGTCCTTCTATATGCTCTGCAAAAAGAGGAAATAAAAGTCTGTTAAAACCGCAGAGATAGACAGATTCATGGAGGCCAAGTGTATCGGTGGTTATTAAAACGGATGTCCATGTGCCGCCTCTATGTTGGTTGAGGCAGGCAGGATTCCCTTGAGTACCATTTGTTTGGGGGGTCAAGGGAAAGGGAGGGTTTTGCCTTCTCTTTCTGCTCAAGATCCCCATGTACAATTGGTGGGCCACTGTGTGACACAGAATGCTGGACTCGATGGGCTTTGGCCTGATTCAGCATGGCTCTTCTTATGTTCTTATTTGGACAAACCATGATTACAACAGAGAGAACCCTTTTCTTTAAAAAAAAATCACAGAATTAAGATCAGAAGCTGATGGAAAACACAAGGAAACTTTCAAAGAATGTGCATCTGAATACATATTATCTTAAGGATAAACCTACACTTCTGTGTGTGTAATATAATCTAAGAACAGCTAATAAATAATCAGCTTATTCTTGTGTCACAGCACAGGGTAGCCCCTTTACTTGATCTGACAGATCTTTAAAAAGTTCAGCAGGATTGGAGCTGGTACATAGGATGGGGGAGCCCAAGGAAATCTAGAGCTCCCGATCTGATTCAGAAATTGGAAAAAGCACTCCAGAAAACAGCAATGACAGCCCCTCTAGTGTTGGTGAGAGGTCTATATGATCGGGCCCATATGGTCCCTGAAATCCAGTTTCAGTAGAAGCTTGAGGTTAGTCTTCATTGTAAGGTTCTTCAAAGATCTCTGCTGTTTTTCAGCCAAATACATCTTTGCAGATTCAATGGAAGAGGCCATTTCAGTTTTCCAAATCTGGCAGGAGAGAAGGAGGGGATCCATTTTTTATGTGGCCCTCAGTTTATATGCCTCGGGAAATATGGATGATAAATCAATAAAAAAAGGTTCACTATAGGTGAGTATAAGGCGATTTCCCCAATTTCTTCAAGACCTCTCGAACAAGACAGAATGTTAATTTGGGCACGGCCACCACAGATGTCTCCATCTTTCTTGCAATCCTACCTGAACCACTAGAACAGTTATAAATTTACACAGTGTGTGTTTTTAGGAACGGCCGTGCCATCAGGGATCAGATAAGGATTTAACAGAGACCATGGTTCCTCCTCAGTCCTATTTATTACCCCGACTCTGCTGGAGCAGAAGCTGAATGTCCTGCTCATGTTCCTTCTGTTGCAAGGTCAGCTGACGGTCCATCTCCAAGCGTTGACGCTCCAGGGCCACCTCCAACCAAAACACCAGCTGGACCTGCTCTTCCAGCTGCATTTCCAGTTCAGAAAACGCCACACTCTGCTTGTGCTGGTCCTCACGCAAGGTCACCACCTGATCGTTACAGGAATGTTTGGAATATTTCAACTGGCTGTGGTTATTTAAAAAAGGTAACAGGCAGTTCCACGAAGCCGAACTCTACAATTAGTTATCCCAGAACTGAACAGATGCATAGCTAAATGTTCTTCAAAACAAAGCAAATGGAAGAAAAGTGACATGCAAGGGAGAAGTCTACAGCAGGAGTCCCCAGCTCCCCGTCTGTGGACTGGCACCAGGCCCCGGTATGCCAGCAACCGGGCCACACAAACAAGCAAAGCCCCATCCGTGGGATGCAGGCAGCACACAAAACCACGCACCCTCCAGTCCGTGGAAAAACCTCTCTCCACAGAACCGGTCCCTGGTGCCCAAAAGGTTGGGGAGCCATAGTCTACAGTATCTCCTCTGACATGCTGGCTTTCGATGACTGTTGGGGGTGGGTTTTCACACACATTTCTGAGCCATGCATTATTGGATGCCTACCTTATCAAAGTATTTGCAAAGAAGTGCCCGGGTCTCGGAGGAAGAGAGGTAGCTGAGTTTTGCCATAAGGTTCATCTCACATTGGGACAGAAGGCTGGCGGAGGACCTCACAACTCGCTGCCTGCAAGTAATGGACTCATTCTTATATTCTATGGCAGCATCCAGGGCTTCGATGGCTTCATCCAGCTGGAAAAGTATCCGCTCCTCCTAAAAACAGACCAAGATCCCCCCATGCCGAGAAATTATTTGATCCTCATGAGTGGTAACAGTCAGTTGACTAGAATTCCAATCCTCGCTTTATCCACCGACCCATCTATCTATTGACCCTTCCTTCCTTCTTTCCTTCCTTCCTTCCTTCCTTCCTTCCTTCCTTCCTTCCTTCCTTCCTTCCTTCCTTCCTTCCTTCCTTCCTTCCTTCCTTCCTTCCTTCCTTCCTTCCTTCCTTCCTTCCTTCCTGTAATATAGTTACTGTTATGGCCATTGGTAGAATAAAGGGAGATCATGTTCTAAAGTAGACAACTCCGAACTTGGCAACTTCAAGACTTGCGGACTTAAACTCCCAGAATTCCCTAGCCAGCATGCTGGCTGAGGAATTCTGGGAAATCCACCAGACTTACAGCTGCCACGTTTGAAGGCTCCTATTCTAAAGTATCACCAAGTCCCCAACTGAACAGAATGATATTCATGGTTCAATGCAAGCTCCAAGATACCTCATTATCCTAATGACTACAATTTAAGGGTACTTGTTACCTCAACCCAACCTTTCTCATGGAATTGCTGTTGGGGGGGGGAGATAAAACAAAGGGCAACCTCCATACAGAATTCAGTAGTGAAACATTTACTAACTTCCATGACGATTCAACCAAACATTGATTTTACATCTGTTTTTTGTTTTGTTTTGTAGTGGGATTGTTATCTGTTTTCCAAATAGAATGAGCAGACCTGCTTACCTCGGCTGATAGCAAGGTGCCCTGTTGTAATTTCCCATCAATCTCCAATCGCTGCTTGAGCAACTGGTCCTTCTCCTGCCGCAAGTTATTAATTTCTTGCCGGATGTGTTGCTGGTCCTGTGCACTGCTGTGGCAAAGCTGCCCATTTCTCTGGGTTAGCTCTTTCTCCAGGTACTCAAGACGGCTGGAGACACGAAGAATGTCATCATTCAGAGCCTGAAGCAGAGGGAGAAGGAAGAGATCTTAAGGATCATCCAGCGTCCAACAGTCAGTTTTCCAAACTCCAATAACTCCAATAACTTACTGAAGAAAAGTTAGGAAGGCAAAATTAGAGAATGTCCACCGATCCCGGGGAAAGACACAGCTGCTTTAAAAAGTAGCAGAGATGTAGTACTTGCACCCCTCAAGATTCTGAAGCATCTGTCTGAAATCACGTCCAAAGCATCGCACAATAGGACCAGTGGAATTTCCTAAATTTATTCATACTGTTTCAGAGCTACTATAGCTACCCCACCCTTAACAGAGCTTAAAGCTAAGTCACTGTAGCAGAGGAGTGAGAATCTATACGTTTTGTATAAATAATTCTTTATTCGCTCAGCATCTCTTACACAAGTTGTCCGTATTTCATTTAATCTACTTTCTTGACCAATGTTGACTGCTATAATATACTCAGGAAGCAAAGGGACATTTTGCCCACCTGGTTAGATCGGAGTCTCTTGTTTTCCAGGTCATTCTTCTCCTGACGGAGAGCTTCTTTCTTGGCAACAATAGCTTCTCTCTTGGTCAATTCATCTTCCAGTTCACCCAGGGAACGCCGCTGCTTGAGGATTTTTTCCATCTCTATATCCAACCACTTCTTCTGTTCTTCAATTTTCTGGTAGACAAACAGGAGAAAAAGAGAGCAGGTCGTCCACTGGGATCAAATATGCTAGACCAGGGGTCTTCAAACTTGGCCCTTTTATGACTTGTGGACTTCAACTCCCAGAATTCCTCAGCCAGTGTGCCTGGCTGAGGAATTCTGGGAGTTGAAGTCCACAAGTCATAAAAGGGTCAAGTTTGAAGACTCCTGTGCTAGACAAGGTGTACGTTTTTATTGTCAATTCCCCCCAAAAGATTCCTACTCTAAAAATCCCTCTTTGGACCAGACCAAGTATATTCTCTTCTGCCCTTGGGGTTCATGGATCACCTCTTCCAATTAACTCAGAGAGCAGAACATTTTTGTGATGCTATTTTTATTTATTTTTTACTTATTTAATCTGTGCCCCACCTTTATTATTTTTACAAATAATTCAAGGTGGTGAACATACCCAAAGCACCTTTCTCCTATTTTCCCCACAACAAGCACCCTGTCAGCTGGCTTGAGCTGAAAGACAGACTGGCCCAAAGTCACCCAACTGACTTTCATGCCTAAGGCAGGACTAGAACTCACCGTCTCCTGGTGATTGGCCCAAAGTCACCCAGCCAGCTTTCATGCTTAAGGCAGGACTAGAACTCACACTCTCCTGGTGATTGGCCCAAAGTCACTCAGCCAGCTTTCATGTTTAAGGCAGGACTAGAACTCACCATCTCCTGTAATTGGCCCAAAGTCACCCAGCCAGCTTTCATGCTTAAGGCAGGACTAGAACTCACACTCTCCTGGTGATTGGCCAAAAGTCACTCAGCCGGCTTTCATGTTTAAGGCAGGACTAGAACTCACCATCTCCTGTAATTGGCCCAAAGTCACCCAGCCAGCTTTCATGCTTAAGGCAGGACTAGAACTCACACTCTCCTGGTGATTGGCCCAAAGTCACTCAGCCAGCTTTCATGTTTAAGGCAGGACTAGAACTCACCATCTCCTGTAATTGGCCCAAAGTCACCCAGCCAGCTTTCATGCTTAAGGCAGGACTAGAACTCACACTCTCCTGGTGATTGACCCAAAGTCACTCAGCTGGCTTTCATAGCATTCCAACGTCACTGTGCAAATGACATCGTTATACCATTTGGGTCATGATGTCCATGTTGTCCTTTGTCCCACGTGTTAGTTTAGTTTAGTTTATTAAATTTCTATACCGCCCCTCTCCCGTAGGACTCGGGGCGGTTTACAACCCAATAAAAACATATAATAACAATAAATATTTAAAAATAAATTAAATTACATTAATACAAGGCTGTTACTAAAACCTGTTAAAAACCCAATTCTAAAACCCGAACAGCCTTGTTTAAAAATTTAAAACCCGAGATGAGTCTTCAATTCTCTTCTGAAGGTGCGGAGATCATGACACGTCCGGAGTTCTGGGGGGAGCTCGTTCCACATCGTCGGTGCCCCCACAGAAAAGGCTCTCCCCCTGGGCGCCACCAGCCGACACTGCTTAGCCGATGGCACCCTGAGGAGGCCCTCTCTGTGGGAGCAAACTGGTCGATGGGAGGTATTTACTGGCAGAAGGCGGTCCTGTAAATAACTGGGTCCTATGCCATGGAGCGCTTTAAAGGTGGTAACCAATACCTTGAAGCGCACCCGGAAAGCCACTGGCAACCAGTGCAGCTCGCGCAGGATGGGGGCCATTCGTACCCGCCAGGGTGCCCCCACTACCACCCGCGCGGCCGCATTCTGCGCCAGTTGAAGCCTCCACGTGCACTTCAAGGGGAGCCCCATGTAGAGAGCATTACAATAGTCCAGTCTGGAAGTGACGAAGGCATGGGTGACCGTGCGTAGCGCGTCCCTATCTAGGAAGGGGCGCAACTGGCGTACCAGACGAATCTGGTAAAACATCCTCCCGGCCACGGCCGTCAGATGGTCCTCAAGGACCACCATTTTGCAGTGCCCTGCCAAGAAGCCCATAGGCAGCTGATTTTACCTGCTGCTGTTCTAGACTGATCATGGAGTCATTGCTGCCGCTCCTGTGCTTCCGCTGGTAGGCAGCTACTTCCTCAGTTTTGATCCTCAGAATCTTCTGATGCTGCTCGTGCTTCAGCTCCAACTCCTAAAGATGGAAGGAAAAAAAAAATATTCCATTTAGCTACTGTTTGTTTGTGTATTTATTTAAAACAAAGGAGAACAGCCCGGATCTTCTGGACAGCATATGGCTTCTGAACCACTTTTAATAATTCCCTGGGACAAACTCCAGCCATAATTGCTGAAAACTGACCAGCATTTGAAAGTGAGAATCCTACATGTGGAGCCTCCATAGACAGGGAAAGGAAGCCACCCAACATTGCCCTTGAGGCACGTGAAATCTGGGGAAAACATTACTATTCTGGTCTTGCTCTCCGATAGAACCCAGCCATGTCTGAATGTTAATCATGGTTCCTGAACGCCCAAAAAGTTATTGGTTCCCAGTTTAAAATATTTTACGCTGAAATGCATTTCCACTATGTCTAAATTCATCCCTTGCCAACCTGGATGCCCCGAAATGTTTGGATCTCAGAATTCACCAGGTAGTTTATGCAACTACAATTACAAAAGGCCACATTGCTTGTATCTGCCAATAGAAGATCCCTGGTGGCGCAGTGGTTAGAATGCAGTATTGCAGGTGAACTCTGCCCACTGTCAGCAGTTCAATTCTCACCGGCTCAAGGTTGACTCAGCCTTCCACCCTACCGAGGTCGGTAAAATGAGGACCCAGATTGTTGGGGGCAATATGCAAATAAGGTTTCCACATTGTAGGACTTCCGGTGGCTCCGCCTCGTCGATGGAGCCTCTAATGTGAGGCTCCGGTCTCTGAATCAGTATAGCCGTCAACAACAGCGCTCATCAGCTGTTTGTTGCGGCGGAAAAACTCCCCCTCGGGCAAAGAGGGGGAGTAGAGCATTAAGAGCCGGGTTGAGCCCTTCCAAGACCCCTGGATTAAATTTTCAGGGGCAGAGAAGGTGTGCTCCCCAGGCTCTTGAAAAGCTCCTGTTCAGAAACGCTTCTGTCGGCTGACAGAATTAGACGTTGCGACCGCCTCTGTTCTTTCAGGAAGAATAATAAAGGCTTTATTCAGACGGAATGGATACAGGAGCCTTCTGAGTACTGCAAGTATATTGTTACTTTGTTTCTGCCTTTGTATCTACAAACTTTTTTGAATCAATATAACCTTTTTAAGATGGCGTTTGCTTTTTCTGCTGAGTGAAAGTGAAAGATGAAAGTGTTTATTCCACTGAGAAATTGAAACGGAATTTTTTTTCTTTTCTTTTCAAGACTTGTTTGAGAGACTATTTGGACTTGATTTATTTATTGATTTTTTTACTAAATTATAAAATAATTGGACTTTTTAAAAAGAACTTGAGAAGGGCGGAAGTGGAAAAAAATTTTTTTTTTTTTTTTAGTTTCTCTTTCTTTGTTTCAATTATGACTACAAGACAAAAGGCAGCTGCTAAGGCGGCTATGCCCTCTCCAGGACAGCTTGTCAAATCACAGTCTGCTCCTTTAGAATCTCAAGAACCTGCACAGTCCTCACAAATGCTTACAGTGAAAGATCTACAGTCGGCTTTAACAGATGTAATATCTTTTTTTAATGATAGGTTTGATAAATTGGAAGATAAATTTGATGTGAAAATAGAGGAAAAGATGGTTGAGCAGAAAAAAGACTTTAAAGCTATGATAGAAGCCTCTAATCAGGAGATGAGAGAAGATATTGTAGACGCTATCAAGGGTGTTTGGGACTATACTATTGTTGTTGAAGAGAAATTAGAGAATGCTGAGCAACATTTTGAAGAAAAATTAGAAGAAATTAGAAGCGATGTTCAAGATCAAGCTACTTTGACACAATATCATCAGATGCAGTTTGCGGTTAGAATTAGGGGATTTAGAGATGTATTAAATGAGAACCAAGAAGATTTAAGAAAAATTTTTTCTGAAGCTTTAGCAAAATTTTTGGATGATTCAGTTGAGAATGTGGCCTGGCAGATTGAACGACTGTTCAGAGTGAACTCACGCATTGCAGCACAAAGGAATTTGCCTAGAGATATTGTGATATATTTTAATACAAGAAAATATAGAAATTGGGTTCTATCTATAGCCTATAATAAACAACTGAGTGTTGCTGGTCAAGATGTACAGGTTTTGAAAGAGATACCTCCTAAGATGTTGAGATCAAGGAAAGATTACGCCTTTTTGACGGAGGAGCTTAAAAGAAGAGAAATACAATATAGATGGGAGGTACCAACTGGACTTTCTTTACTTTTCAAAAATAAAAGATACCGTTTGTTTACTGTAGCTAAAGCGAAAGATTTCTTTGAGAATATATTGATGGCTGATAGATCTACCTCCCCAAAACCTAAGGGGGCAATGTTGGTTAAAGACCTAGAATTATTGCAATCTGCGGAACTTCAACAACCTCGACTAATTTCATCGGTTCTTTTGGATAAAGCAGTTGAGCAACCAGTGCAGTCAATTGATATCTTTCAACCTTTGGCACTAGACAAGCCTAAAGATCCAAGGCGTGTACGGGAACCTACTAAAGCTATTGAACAAAGAGAAAAAACACAACCAACTCAAACCAAGCAAACTGATCTGACATCTATGGAAGCCATGGGAGCAAGACCCAAGAGGCAGGAAGAAGTGGAATGGTCTTTGCAGAAGCTTTCACGTAAAGGCCATGTCAAATAAGTATTTGACGTGGAATGTTAATGGTTTAAATTCTCCACAAAAAAGGAAGAAGATATTTCATTATTTGAAGCAATGTAAAAATGATGTAATCTGTCTACAAGAAACTCACATTAGATTTTCAGACCAGAAATACTTGATTAATAATAAGCTGGGTACACACTTTGTGGCATCATCTTTAGATAAAAAAAATGGAATTGTTATTTATGTTAAAAATAATATAAAAGCTAAGTTATTAGAAGCAGATACTCAAGGTAGATTTTTAGCTATAGAAATTTTACTGGATGGGAAGAAAGTTCTCTTGATGGGTATATATGCTCCAAACCAAAAACAAGGCATGTTTTATAAATCATTACACAAAAAGTTATTAGAGTTGGACTATAGATCTTGTATTTTAATGGGAGACTGGAATGGAATCCTTGATGCTGGTTTGGACAAGAAAAAGATTCATTAGTTTCTCAATCGCGTTCAATTTTACCTAAATCTTTCTTTGATATTAAAGATGATTTTAATTTGTTTGATATTTGGAGAGAAAGACATGGTAGGGATCAAGAGTTTACTTTTTTCTCTGACAGACATCAATCATTTTCTAGAATTGATTTTATTTTAACTACTAGTGATTTTATGTTAAATTTAAAGAAAGTTAAAATTCTACCTAATGTATTGTCTGACCACAATCCAGTTATGATGGAATTAAGGTCTGGCCAATTTTTACGTAGATCCTGGAGACTTAATGAAAATCTGTTTAATTATGAAATGTATGTGCAAGAATGTAAAAAGGCTATCAAGGAATTTTTTAGGTTAAACAAGAATGTAGGTTTACCAATAGAAGTGGTGTGGGACTCTAGTAAGGCCCATATGCGTGGAATATTAATTGAACTGAATGCTAGGCATAGACGTAAACAGGAGGAAAAGAGGCGAGTTTTAGAAGCGGAAATAAGAAAGAAAGAGTTATTATTAATTGATAAACCAGATGATAGTGACATTAAAGAAGGGATAAAGGTTTTACGGAAACAATTTGATATTTTGATGACCGACCAGGTTGCCAGGAATATACAATATGCTAAACATAATACTTTTTTTAATGCTAATAAACCTGGCAGATGGTTGGCTTATACATTAAGGAAAAAACAAAAATCCCGTTTAATTGAGAAGGTTGAATATAAAGGGCAAGAAGTATTTCATCAAGAAACTATTAAGAAGGCTTTTCTAGAGTTCTACACCAAATTGTATGCTGAAGAAAAAGTTCAAGAGAAAGAGATAGATGCCTTTTTACAAAATCAAAATGTTTCCGAAATTACTTTGGAACAAAGAGATAGATTAAATGCTTTGATTAGGCCAGAAGAAATTATTGATGCAATTAAGCAATTGAAATTGGGAAAATCTCCAGGTACTGATGGTTTTACCACGATTTATTATAGGTGTTTACAGGAGGAAATGGTGGAACATATGAGGGAGTTATTTGTGAATATACAAGAGGGTGGTCGGGTTCCACCCTCCTGGAAAACGGCTAATGTATGTTTGATTCCTAAAGAGGGTAAAGATAATGTTCAAGTAGAAAATTTTAGACCTATTTCTTTGTTGAATACGGATTATAAGATTTTTGCCAAAATTTTGGCTAATAGATTAATGACAGTTTTGACACAGAGGATTCACCCGGATCAAACTGGTTTTTTACAAGGGAGACAGATGAAAACCAATGTTAGACAACTTGTTAACATATTGGAATATTTGGATAAACATATCCAAGTACCAGCTGTTTTAATGTTTTTAGATGCAGAAAAAGCTTTTGATAGACTGAATTGGACGTTTCTGCAAAGGCTTGTGGTAAGGATGGGAATGGGGGACCAGTTTATTAATTCTATATCAGCTATATATCAGAAACAAACAGGACAGATTATAGTGAATGGACAATTAACAGATTCATTTAATATAGAAAAGGGCACTAGGCAGGGTTGTCCCTTATCCCCTTTATTGTTTGTTTTAACCTTAGAGGTACTATTGAATAGGATTAGAGCATCAGAGGAATTAAGGGGGGTACAAATTAGACAACATGATTATAGATTATGTGCCTTTGCAGACGATTTACTTGTGACGCTAACTCAGCCAATACAATCGGTTCAGAGTTTGATGGAAATTATTCAAAATTATGGAAAAGTTTCAGGTTTTAAACTAAATTTATCCAAGACAAAGATGTTGGTTAAAAATCTTGATAACAAATTAAAACAAGATTTGGAAAGAATAACGGGATGCGAGATAGTTAAAAAAGTTAAATATTTAGGAATTTATATAGAAGCTTCAAATGGTAAATTATATAAGAATAATTATGAACTTTTATGGTGTAAAGTACAAAAAGAATTGGAGAATTGGAAAAAACTACAATTATCCATGTTGGGCAGAATAGCCGCTATTAAAATGAATGTATTGCCGAAATTTTTATTTTTATTTCAAATGTTACCAATACTTAAAAAGGATGGAAATCTCGATGAATGGCAGAAAGGTATAAACAAATTCATTTGGGATGGCAAGAAACCAAGGGTTAAATTTAAAATTATTCAAGACACAAGAGAGAGAGGTGGTTTGAAAGTGCCTAATTTTAAATTATATTATTATGCAGCAGTTCTAGTGGTTATAAGTGATTGGATTAACTTAACAAATGAAAGAATATTAAATATAGAAGGATATGGGTTAGTATATGGGCTCCACGCGTATTTAGTTTATGACAAAAAATTGGATAGGAGTTTTAAAGAACATATAATAAGAAACTCTGTCTTGCGAGTCTGGAAAAAGTATTATTATAAGTTAAATGGTAAAATTCCTTTATGGACAGTTCCCAGACACGCAATACAGAGTATAGGTATACAACAAATTCAAGACGTGGTGCCCTATGATAAACTTTTAAATAAAGAAGGGAATAGCATAGAACTGAAATCATTAGATAAATTAAGGGAGGAAGGTATAGCTCATAATTGGTTTTATCATGCACAACTTCAAGCCAGATGGCAAAAAGATGTCAAGATGGGTTTTTCTTTAAAGGATGATGAAAAATTAATTATACAAATTAGAGATCAAAGAAAGATGCATATTAAAAGAATATATGATGCTTTAATTGAAATTGATTCTGGAACTGAATTAATTAAAGACTGTATGATTAAATGGGAAGGTAACTTCGGCCACCCAATTATGATGGAAACTTGGAAAAGAATATGGGTGAAAAATGTTAAATTTACACAAGCTCAGCATCTAAGAGAAAATTTTTATAAAATGTTTTACAGATGGCATTTAGATCCCAAAAAATTATCGTCTATGTATCCAAATTTGCAACCCAAATGTTGGCGATGTGACTCTATGGACGCTACTTACTTTCACATTTGGTGGTCTTGCAAAAAAATTAAGGCTTTTTGGATAAAAATATGGTGGATTCTTCAAAATATTTTGAAAAAGCGTATTGAGTTTGTACCACAGTTGTTTTTGTTGGGTATTACAAAGGATTGTTCCACCACAGAGACTAAGTTGATTTTGAACTTGATTACTGCTGCAAGACTGTTGGTGGGACAATATTGGAAGTCATCTGAAATACCATCTATTGAAGAATGGACATTAAAAGTTACCCATCTTGTGGAGATGGCCAAGATTTCGGCATACCTGAAGAACCACTCAAATGAAACGTTTTTGATGGACTGGAAGAAATGGATTGATTATATGCAAAAGAAATATCAGTTGAAAGAATTAGATTTGATATATAGTTAAATAGTTTAATATAGTAGTTTAGTGAGGTTTCTTGTGTTTTTGCCCTGTGTTCATTCTGGGAAGTCGGGGGGGGAGGGGGGAGGGAGATAATATACGTTAGCTTATGTTTCTCAACTGTAGTTGGGGGCTTAGGGATTAGATAATTTTTGTAGGATGCTCGGTAGAATTGTAGCTAGTGTTTTGGATGGCGAGGAGGAGGAGCGAAAATACAAGAGGAGTGGGCTGGTGGAGGGTGTTCTGGAGGGGGGTTCCGAGCAGTTCTTTGTATTGTTTATTTTTATTATGTAATTTGTTTGTTTTCAGTTGAGTTAATAGGTTACTATGTTATAATTGTTAAAAGTTTTTTATAAAAAATTTTAATAAAAAAATTATTAAAAAAAAAAAAAAAAAAAAAAAGAGAGTGCTGTAAACTGCTACGGGGTGGTATATAAGCCTAAATGCTATTGCTGTATACTATACCAATACATTATGACATTCTAGATCCCTGAGAAGAACGTGATGCATATGAGGGCTCACACCAGCTAAAGAACTGGCAGCTGTGACTTAACACCATTGTCTATATCAGCGGTTCTCAACTTGTGGGTCGCGACCCCACTTGGGGTCGAACAACCATTTCACGGGGGCCGCCAAACAACGCAGTCCGCCATTTTTCCCCCTTTTCCTTAGCTGTGCTACTCCCTCTTATTCTATTGGCTTTTGAAAGCCAATAGAATAGACTCTCTTGAATAGAGTCTAATTCTATTGGCTTTCAAAAGCCAATAGGAATTGTCCAGGCTGTCTCTGCCCTGCTGAGCCCGCCAAAAGTCCCAGTCTGCAAACGGTACTGCAAGTTGTCTGCAGTGAAGGCGAGCTCTCCGGAAGTTTCCACCCCTCCCTGCTGAGCAACTACTAAAACTGTAAGTAAAAGAGGGCCAGGGGTGAGAGGTGGGAGGCCGGGGGGCGCCGGGAGGGTTTTTGGCACGCGTGGGGCCCGGCGGGTTTTTTTACCTCCCTTGGGCTGGGCCAGCTGGTGGCCCAGCCCGTGGTCACCCTGCACCATCGCCGCCGCGGCTGCCCAGGAGCACCTGGGCCTGCCTGCCGCCACCCCAAACGGGCGGCGGCCTACGCCTTGGCCGGCACAGGGGGCAGTGCCACGCATGCACGGCGCAGGGGGTAGCACCACGCATGCGTGGTGCTTTACAGGTCGGGGTCGCGGCCTGAAAAAGGTTGAGAACCGCTGGTCTATATAATAATATCTCTCCCTGCCTAAATATCTAAATTAATTAGATTCAAACATGATAGATAAGCTCTGCCTATCACCAGTTTTTCTCACTTGGATGCTGGAGCCCAGTCTCAAGGTTTCGACTGATGAGCCCAACTAAGCAAGCATCGTCAAGATGATCCAATCTCTTAATGCAAAACTTTATTGAGTACACCATTTCAGCAGAGATGAAAGCAAACCCAACTCTGGTTATTTCCCACGCAAACCACTATAATTAAAGCCTAGAATTCTCCCTCCCCCTATTAGTGCAGGTCACATGGTCCAATCGAGTGTCAAAATATTGTTATGAGAAAGTGTCTCTGTGGGTTTGCAAACACCTGCTGAAATGTCCTTGGTTCACGGGGGCCGACTTCTTGTGGTCTGGAATCTGCATTCCATTTCTCCCTCTCCTCCCTCCCTGCTGCGTTGGCAAGCTGAGAAGCAATCATGGTGGCAACATCATACACTCGCTTCGAGCTTGACACCCAGCTATCTCTACCTTGACCCGATGTTGCCTCTTCTGCATCTCCATTTCCAAGCGTCGCTTCTGCTCCACTTCTTGCCGCAAGCGCTTCTGAAGCTGCCCTTGCTGCTGCCGCATCAGCTGCACGTTCCTCTCTAGCTCCAGCAGGCGTTTCTCGTTTTGAGCAGAGAAGGAGGCCAGTCTCTCCGTCACCCGTTTCTTCTCCTGCAGGATCTGTGCCAAGAGAAACGAGACAGGGAGGGTAGCAGATGCCGGGACAGGACATTCAGTTCCTAAAATGGTCGGGACGATGGAACTGTGTCCTGATAAGGGTAGTCCTCAACTTACCACAATTGACCCCAACATTTATGTTGCTAAGTGAGACATTTGTCAAGTGAGTTTTGCCCCATTTTACGATCTTCCTCGCCACAGTTGTTACATGAATGATTACAGTTGTTAAGTTAACAACAGGGTTGTTAAGTGTGTCTGGCTTCTCCCATTGGTCGCAAAAGGGGATCACATGACCCCATGACACGGCAACCATCATAAATACGAGTCAGTTGCCAAGCATTTGAATTTTGTTCACGTGACCATGGGGATGCTGCAGTGGTCGTGTGAAAAACGGTCATAAGCCTCTTCTTGTAGTGCTGATGTAACTTTGAATGGTCCCTAAATGAACTGTTGTTAAGTCAAAGACTATCTGTACTTGGTTGCTCTTCCTTTTAAAGTTTGAGCTACTTCTCCAGACGTTCCCAGCATCAAGCAACAGCTACAGTGCCAGGTTTACATGTGACGCTTAAATTTAAAAATTCAAATGATTCAATCTGGGCCAAAAGACAATCCCATTCCACTCTGGGCTCACGTTAAACTCTTTACAAGTCACAATGGCTGGGTATCAGTAACATGCTAGAGTTATTTAAACTTTTTTTTTTGTTTGCATTTATAAACCGTTGGCTTCACACACATTATGCTACACCATGAAACCAGTTTACAGTGGCGGTAGGGATTTGCTAAACTATCTAAACCAGGGGTAGGCAACCTTGGCTCTTTTATGACTTGTGGACTTCAACTCCCAGAATTCCCAAGCCAACCATGCTGAGGGAAAAGGGAGAGGTTTCCAAGCTGAGCCATGCCGGCTCAGGAATTCTGGGAGTTGAAATCCACGAGTCATAAAAGAGCCAAGGTTGCCTATCCCTGATCTAAACCAAGGGTCTGCAACCCTGACAACTTTAAGACTTGGGGACTTCAGCTCCCCAAATTCCTCAGCCAGCTAAAGTCCACAAGTCTTAAAGTTGTCAAGGTTGCAGACCCCTGATCTAAACCATTTTGGCTCCAGGCTTCATTTGAACCCTCTTCTTTTCTAGGCTACCTTTGCCTTGCTCTGAGCAGCTTCCACTTTGCTGCGATATTCCTGGAGTTTCCACTTTTCGGCAGGATCAGACGGTTCTTTGCTTTGCAGCTCTTGCAATTGCCTCTGGCCATCATTCAGTTCCACCCGTACCTCCTCGGCTTCCTCCTCCAGATGTTGGATCTTCTGCTGGTACTGCTTGTTCATGGCCTGAGCATGCTTGCCTGAAACAGACGGACTTCTGTGACATGGAAGAAGGTCAGCCCAGGAAGTGGCCTTCTGAACAGAAAAATGAGACATCAAATGAACTAGAAAGAAGAAGAAGAATTGCGCAGAAGGATACAGCAGTCAAAGAGGAACAAAAGCAAAGTCTGATGTCCCAAGTGAAAGCTCTGCTAGTCCTTTCCACAAGCAGTGACGAAGAGAAATAGATGACCTGGGGAGGTAGGATTGTAGTAGAGGGCATAAGGAATGGCCCTGAAGGACAAGAGGTAGAGGATTAAGCATGAGCTGAGTTCATTCAAAAAAAAAAAAACCTAATTTAAGTAAATGTCTCGGGCAGGTCCCTCTGTAATTCACAGAATGGTGAAGCAAGGAAGAGGAGAAGGACATTCAGACTTGCAAGGAAGATTATGCTACTATTGCTTTTCCAAAAACTACTTTTTAGACCAATCTAGTATTGCAAGGGTCCCCAACCTCCAGTCCATGGACCGGTCAGCAACCGGTCCACACAAACAAGCAAAGCTCCATCCACGAGATGCAGGCAGCACACAAAACCTGGGAGTTGAAGTCCACCAGTCATAAAAGGGCCAAGTTTGAAGAGCCCTGCTCAGCACACAGCTCTGTACCTGTCTTAATGAGCTCTACTATCAGGTCCTCTTTCATACGGATGTTGATGGCCAATTCACGGATCTTCTGGTGGGCCTGAAGCAGCTGCCATTCTGAATCCTTGCCTGGGAAGCTCCCTGCTGGACTGCCCAGCTCCTGTTGCCTACCATCTGGAAAAAGAAAATACGAGTGAGAGGTGTTTGGGACCAATTTTCTCACAATAAGGGATGGGCGCAATGGCACAAAGACAACGGAGCCTTCATTGGGATTATGAGTAGTGAAGAGCATGCGCAAGATGGACGCTTCCCTGTGAGAGCAGCCGGGCCTCCGATGGGGAATGGCTAGAGACCTCCCCCCAGGGGCCGAGAAACATCTGGGACCCCTGGGATTTTGGCAGCGGAACATCTTAGTCTCCCTGAGATATGTCTGTCAGCTCCCTTCTTGCCGGGAATGGACGAAGCTGAGTGGTGGTAACAGCGTACTTCCCCCTGCGGCCTGCGGTGAGGTGAGAAGCCAGCTGGGAGTCGGGAGGCCACCGCGAAAGAGAAAGAGAAGAGCTCGGCGGCGGCTCCCCCCTCCCCCACCATGTGAACGAGTGACTCTTGAAAAGACTGCTGAGAGGCTCCTGGCTTTGAGAGGCCGCTGTGAGGGGGAACAGCTTGGCAGCTGGCCTCCCCCTCCCCCCTTCTACCATCATTATGCTCAGGTAGGCAGTCGAGAGGCGTTGGTGCTGGGAGGCTGCCGCAAAAGGGAAGATCAGCGGCGCCCCCCCCTACCATCATGTGAGCTAGTGGCTCGGGGAGACAGCTGAGAATTGCAGGGGATAGAGGGGGCAGCATGGACCTGGCAGTGAGGGAAACAACGTGGTCATGCTTCCCCCCCCTATGAACTGGTGAACGAGCGTCCAACGGTGAGGCCAAATGGGAGAACTGCAGTGGCCTCCCCCACCCCATGAGCTTTGTGCGGGAAGGAAAGTTGAACTGAGCACTATCAGGAGGGGCAGTAAGACAGCCCTGAAGAAAGAATCCCGGATTATGACTCTGGTGCTGCCCTTATGGACCCCTTTTCAGAGACCTGGTCCTTGCCCCTGGCAGCACATATACGAATCTGTGGATCGTGGATTAAACGAAGCAGGATGGAACAACATAGGGGCTTTTCCTGCTCGGACCACTCAAAATCTACCTTCTTCATTGTTATTATTATTATTATTATTTTTACCATCACCCTGATAGAAACTTGGTACTTGGACCTTAATTCAGACTTGACTGCCTGGTTTCTTGCCGGACCCTATCGATTCATCTTACTTGACTGGCTGCTTACTCGAAGTGGACGCTTCTTGCATTGCGAGACTCCCCCCTCTCGCAATTATGGCCCTCTGTTCTATCAAGGGCCCATCTCGAGGATGGACTTTGGAGTCCTGAGAGATGGCATGCATCAAAAAAGGGGCTTTGGGGTTTTTTAAATAGGTACTTAGTTAAAGTTTTAAGGGTGGGGAGGGGTGGGGAAGGAGTGTTTAGGGCAGGGGAAGAAATTGTCAGAAGGGAACAAGAAGACAGGCCAGGCGACGGAAGGGGACGGAGTCCCGAGGGTGCGGACGGGGGGCTGATTAAGACTAACTCAGTTCCAATAAGTACCGTTAGCGGGAGGGGCAGGTATGGTGGGAGCAGGGGGCCGTATCATAATAAGGGAGCGCGCACCCGCTGCTTACGAGCGGTCGTGCGCTCCGACCCCCAAGGCTCAACCTGTTCTCGGGGTTGTTCAGAACCACAGGGCCCTGGCTGTAGGCTGATGCTGTGCAATGCCAGGTCTGTGGTAAATAAGGCCCCCCTCATTCAAGATTTAATCTCAGAGGGGGGAGCAGACCTGGCGGGTATAACGGAGACCTGGTTGGGACCAGAGGGCGGTGTCCCTCTGGTGGAAATGTGCCCACCGGGTTTCCTTGCATTCCACCAGCCGAGAGCTCAAGGCAGGGGTGGGGGAGTGGCGGTCGTGATCAGGGAAAGTTTCAGGCCGAGGGAGGTCACTGTTCCTCAGACGGCAGGCTGTGAATCCCTTCTGGTGAAGTGGGACCTAGGGGGTCCGAGGGCGGTGTTGATTACGTACCTGGCGCCCTGCCACGTATCAACCTCCCTGCCCGAGCTCCTGAGCGTTGTCGCCGCGGTGGTGGTTGAAGTCCCCAGGCTAATAGTCATGGGTGACTTCAACCTGCCGTCCGGGGGCGGGGCGTCCGGGGAGGCTCGGGAGTTCATGGCTTCCATGACAGCCATGGACCTGACCCAGGTAATTCAAGGCCCCACACACACAGGGGGGAACACGCTTGACCTGGTTTTTGTCTCTGGACAGTGGCTGAGTGGTCAGAGTGTAGGGGATATAGTCATTGAACCCCTGTCATGGTCTGATCACTCTCTCCTATGCTTGGACTTTCGGACCGTTGCACCCCACCGCAGGGTGGCGGAACCGGTGAGATGGTACCGCCCCAGGCGGCTGATGGAACCCGAGCGGTTCCAGGCAGAGCTTGGGCCAATTCCTGAGGTTCTGACACACGACTCGGTTGGAGAGGTGGTGGCGGCCTGGGACAGGGCGGCTGCCGGTGCCCTGGATCGAGTTGTGCCTTTGCGGCCTCTGATTCGGCGTGGGTCTCGACCGGCCCCGTGGTATAACGAGGGGTTGAGAGAGATGAAACGCCGGAAAAGACGCCTAGAGAGCAGTTGGAGATCGAGCCGTGCCGAATCTGACCGAACATTGGTAAGAGACCATATTAGGTCCTACCTAATGGCGATAAGAGCAGAGAAGTGTTCCTACCTCACTGCTCTTATTGCGTCATCAGATAACCGCCCAGCCTCCTTGTTTAGGGTGACCCGCTCCCTCCTTCATCAGGAGGTGAGGGGAGACCCCTTAGAGGGTAGAGCTGAGGATTTCGGAAAATATCTGTATGATAAAATCGCTCAGATACGGGAAGGCTTCGACTTCAACTGGGTATGTCCAATGGGAGAGGCGGAGGCTGGTCTTGAGACTGTTACCTGGGTTGAGTTTGACCCCGTGACCCCCGAGGACGTGGACAGGTTGCTGGGGGGACTTAGGGCGACCACATGTTTACTGGACCCGTGCCCCTCCTGGTTGGTGCTGGCCTCCCGGGAGGTGGTACGAGGCTGGTTCCGAGCAATTATCAACGCTTCCTTGAGTGAGGGTGTCTTTCCCGCTGCCTTGAAAGAGGCAGTGGTGAGACCCCTCCTCAAGAAGCCTGCCCTGGATCCAGCCGTTTTATCAAACTACCGTCCCGTCTCCAACCTTCGCTTTCTTGCGAAGGTTGTTGAGAGTGTGGTTGCCCGACAGTTCCCGCAGCACCTGGAGGAATCGTCATATCTCGATCCGTTCCAGTCGGGCTTCAGGCCTGGCTACAGCACGGAAACAGCATTGGTCGCGTTGGTGGATGATCTCTGGCGGGCCCAAGACAGGGGTTGCTCCTCTGTTCTGGTGCTATTGGACCTCTCGGCGGCTTTTGATACCATCGATCATGGTATCATGCTGCAACGGTTGGAGGGGCTGGGCATAGGAGGCACTGTCTTGCAGTGGTTCTCCTCCTTCCTCTCTGGCCGGATGCAGTCTGTGTTGACAGGGGGCCAGAGGTCGACCCCGAGACCCCTCGTATGTGGGGTACCTCAGGGGTCGGTCCTCTCGCCTCTACTGTTCAACATTTATGTAAAGCCGCTGGGTGAGATCATCCGTGGTTTTGGCGTGGAGTACCACCAGTACGCTGATGATACCCAGCTGTACATTTCCACGCCAAACCACCCCAACGATGCCCTTGCCGTGCTGACCCAGTGCCTGGAGGCCGTGCGGGTATGGATGGGGAGAAACGGACTCAAGCTCAACCCCTCCAAGACCGAGTGGCTGTGGTTACCGTCATCCCGGTACAGCCAGCTGATTCCATCGCTGTGTATTGGGGGCGAAACAGTGGCTCCCACAGGAAGGGTTCGCAACTTGGGAATCCTCCTGGACTCACGGCTGTCCTTAGAGGACCATCTGACGGCCGTGGCCGGGAGGATGTTCCACCAGGTTCGCCTGGTGCGCCAGTTGCGTCCCTTCCTAGACCGGGACTCGCTACGCACAGTCACTCATGCCCTCGTGACCTCCAGGCTGGACTACTGTAATGCTCTCTACATGGGGCTCCCCTTGAGGTGCATCCGGAAGCTCCAACTTGCCCAGAATGCAGCCGCGCGGGTAGTGATGGGAGCGTCGTGGCGCTCCCACGTAACACCGCTCCTGCGTGAGTTGCACTGGTTGCCGGTGGTCTTTCGGGTGCGGTTCAAGGTGTTAGTGACCACTTTTAAAGCGCTCCATGGCATCGGACCCGGATACTTACAGGACCGTCTACTGCCAGCAAATACCTCCCGCCGTCCGGTACGCTCCCACAGAGAGGGCCTCCTCAGGGAGCCGTCGGCCAGACAGTGCCGGCTGGCGACCCCCAGGGGGAGAGCCTTCTCTGTGGGAGCTCCCACGTTATGGAACGAGCTCCCCCCCGAACTCCGTATAATAACAGATTTACGCACCTTCCGTCGGGAACTAAAAACATTCCTTTTCCGACAGGCCGGCCTGGCATAGAAGCTTCTGAGTATTTTTTAAGATTTTAAATTTTGTATGTTTTGGGTTTTAGGATTTTGGCCAAATGATTTAATTTATTTTTAATTATTTTAAATCTTGTATATTTATATGTTTTTTAAAGTTTAGGCTGTACACCGCCCCGAGTCCTTCGGGAGAGGGGCGGTATAGAAATTTAATAAAATAAATAAATAAATAAATAAATTTCAACTCAGGACTGCTGATTCTGATACTGCAGTGTTTCTCAGCCTTGGCACCTTTAAGGTGAGCGGACTTCAACTCCCAGAATTCTGGGAGTTGAGGTCCATTCATTTTATATCTGCCAAGGTTGGGAAGCACCATGACAGAGTGTTAGGGAAAGACTGATCAAAAGCATGAAAAAGTACGGGGTACCTTTAGACCGTTCCAAAGATTTATCCTGAGCTGCTTCTGGGGATTTTGAGTTGTATTTTTTATTCTTTTGGGTTGAAAGCTCCTCTTTGCTCCAGCTGTGGGTTCTGTTCCTATAAGAAGACCAAGTTGTTGGGTTTAATAAAAACACAGGATACCAATAAAGCAGACGAAAGAAAGAACAAAATTGAAAGCCATTTGAGAGGTATTGTACAACAAATATGAGAGATAAAAGTCTGTAGCAAGTCTCTGTGACAGGGTTATATGTGGTGGTAAGCCATGTCATTCTTAATCATAGTTTACTACATAACCCATTACTAACTAGGGTTATATGCTATGCAAGCCACAATAATCAGTTCACACAAAAGTAAACCTAAAACAAACCAGATTATGGCTTAGTGAGATACGTGAACCTTCTAACTCTTAAATTAAGGTTGAGTTAGCCTACCATACTCATACTCTCTTCAATGCAGCAATGTCCTTTTGAATCAAGGCCAGATGTTGAGTTTCTTATCCGTACTGTTCTGTGCAGAATAGAATTATCTCACTTTTCTAGCTGAAAGCTATGAACTATAGAAGCAAACTTTTCAGCTTCAAAGCAATCGTTGTCTTGCAGATTTCACCGTGAAGATAATTGTGGACAGGCAAAAAATTCAAGTCTCTTAATCCAAGAGACTCAAGCATCCTCCTTTGTAGATGTAATTTACGGCTTTGATTTGGACTGTCAATAAGAAGGCAACTTGACTGAAAGTCCAATCAGATCAGATTGGCTGATCAGGCTGACGAGGGGGCTGAAAAATGATGTTCTTTTTTTAGAAAACCAATTCAGAAAAATCAAATCAGTATCTAGAATCAAATAGAGGATTTCAATGGAATCAACGTTTCAGACTTGAAGCAACCCTTTTGAATTCAGTGCAGATGCTTCATATTTAAAAAACAAAACAAAACACCGTTTGAAACATTGTGGATACCACCAGACCCAAAACCATCTACAAGAAGATGTAAGATGTCACTCATGACTCACCTGTATTGCTGAACAGGCCAGACTGGCCAACATCTATTCTCATCCTCCAAAGATAAATCCAAAACTTTGTCCAGTGTTTTCATTTGTAACACATCCTTTGTCCCAAAGCTGTACGTACCATCTCCAGGGTGACTGTGACTTTGTCCCAATGAGTCTTCTCCATTGTGAGCTGTGACACTATGGAGCTATTTAAAGGAATATGTGCAATGAAGAAAAGGCTGCAGGATGACTCTAAGAATTTGCTTACAGCTCTAAGCTATTTGCCCCAGGAAGGTTTGAGGTGACACAGCTACTTAGATTGAATTTTAATGATTTATCTTCTTCCAGGGAAATAAAAAAAAATAACTTATTACAACACAAACATGAGCCACTTACTAGCCAATCACATTTTTGACCAGCAAGTTGCACAAGGCTAGGTCATGTCATCACATTATGTGTGATGGGAACCCCCAGAATTGGGTGAATTGAGAAAGCCATACTAAGTTAAGTATATAATGGGAATACGGTTAACGTGCCTCCCAGACACCTCATTATGTTCTTGCTTTTATTTTTCACTAGCCGTACCCAGCCACGCATTGCTGTGGCTCAAGAAAGAAAAGAGAAACTCAAGAAAGAAAAGAGAAAGCGCACGTTTGTAATATAATTTCACAATGCTTGTGGGTATACAGTATTTTTTGTTGTTCCATTGTGTGTGCAGATATAGATTACGTCCAACAGATGGCGCTGTTTTTCAAAAAAGTGTGTTTTTACCTGTCACAGGTGTGACATCTATATAATATAGGTATATAAAAACACGTGCGTATTCGAATGCAACGTTTTGTCAAAATTTCAAAGCAATCGGTGAAGAACTTTTGGAGATTTAAGATTTTGAACAAACAAACATTTACATTTTTATTTATATATAAAATTAATTCATGCAATGCCCAATAAGCTGATGCTCAAATTGTTTGCCATATTGTTAGGAAAAATGTATTAGGCATATTTTCCAGTGGAGAAAGATAGGTACCCAGGCCTGGGGCTCAGAATGTATTAAGGACCCTGCGACTTAGCTATACTGTTAGTCGATTAATCATCATGGCTGCTGTTTACATTTATTTATTTTGTGGATGTTTTTACTGTCTGCATGTTTTTACAATTACTTTGTTTTATGATTTTAGAACTGTAAGCTGCCCAGAGTCAGTCAGTTGAGTTGGATGGCTACAGAAATCGAATGAATAAATGAAGACTTTGAAGAAGGAGCTATCATCTTTTCCTCTCTCCCAAGATTATGATGTGATCTTGCACAGCAGCTTCTAAATTCCTGAAATAACCCAAAATTTTGGTGTCCTTACGAGAGATTTCACAAGTGTATGCAAAAACGTTAATTCAGATGCCTATCGCAATCGCTTCTAAATGTGAGTTTATTTAACTGGATGAGGGCTGAGGGTAGGAAGGGAGACATAGCCTGCAAAGGTGTCTCCAATCCAGATTTAAGAAAAAAAAGTAACTCCCAAGTATAAGGTGATAAAAACAACTCACAAACCTTACTGGGATTATTACAGGCAAGCTTGAGCCAGCGGTGGGACTGGTGTGCATCCACAGGGGCTGTGTGTGGCCTTTGGTCAAGCTTCACCAGGGGGACAATCCCTAGCAGTTCAGGCATGGCCAAATGGGGCATCTTTAGGTACTTCTGAAGTTCAGAGATGGTATCTTCCTGTTCTCGCAATTTGGCGCCCTGAAAAAAAAAAAATAACGCAAGACCAAACGTAACTGCTTGAAAGCGTAGCTGGTAACTTCAGGGCCATGGGCACCCCATGTAAGATGCTAAGAAAAAGACTCAGGCATTTCTTGAGCAGAGGTTTGAAGCTGCAGGACACAGCTTGACAAACTCTGAGTTTATTGCTTCTTATATACTTGTTACCTACATAGGCTTTTCCATTAGATGCTGACATAAAGTTTTCTAGTAACACACTACCTGATCAAAGACCAAGTAAGAAGCAAACAGGAGAAGGAACTAATCAAAGGCAGGAAGAGATAGAAAGGAACTTAATTAAGCATATTATCTGTAGGAAGAGATATGAAGTAACTTAATCATATTTAGGTAGGTGAGACATTAAGTCAAAAGGGCTGACTTTTGGCTGCTTCATTAGGGTATCATTGACATTAGGGTATCATTGACTTTTGGCTGCTTCATTAGGGTATCAAAAGGTTATGAGGTTTGTGGGGGGGGGAAGCATGGCAGTTTGCTGTGCATGCATTTTTCCCCACAACCCCACTTTTTTATTGTTCCTATTCTGGTGTCCCCTCCTTCAGCAAAATGAGTAAACTATCCGTTTTCAACAACATAAGAACATAAGAACATAAGAAGAGCCATGCTGAATCAGGCCAAAGCCCATCGAGTCCAGCATTCTGTGTCACACAGTGGCCCACCAATTGTACATGGGGATCTTGAGCAGAAAGAGAAGGCAAAACCCTCCCTTTCCCTTGACCCCCAACAAATGGTACTCAGGGGAATCCTGCCTGCCTCAACCAACATAGAGGCGGCACATGGACATCCGTTTTAATAGCCACCAATACACTTGGCATCCATGAATCTGTCTAACCCTGCCTTGAAGCTATCAAGGCTGACAGCTGTCACGACCCCTTCTGGAAGTGAATTCCATAAACCAACGACCCTCTGGGTGAAGAAATATTTCCCTTTATTTGTCCTCACTTTCTTACCTATGAGCTTTAGCGAGTGCCCCCTTGTCCTAGTATTGTGTGATAGAGAAAAGAATTTTTCTCTATCCACCTTTTCTATCCCATGCATGATTTTATACACTTCGAAACATGACTTATTGTCTTGTTTTTAAAGGGCGGTCAACCTATCCTCCAATGCACCTGAAGGCAGGAGAAGAAGCAACGGATGGAGAGCAACCTGGAACTAAGGAGAAATTTCCTGACAGTAAGAACAATCAACCAGTGGAAGGGCTCGCCGTCAGAAGTTGTGGGTGCTCCAACACTGGAGGCTTTTAAGAAGAGACTGGACAGCCACTTGTCTGGAATGGTATGGGGTCTCCTGCTTGAGCAGGGGGCTGGACTAGAATCCCTTCCAACTCTGATTTACTTTTTATTCTATCAAAGCGCTAACATAACTTTGTGTATCTCCATGCATCTATCAAAAACTGTACTAAGAGGGGAAATTGATCAAATCCCAATTGACTTCACCTTCTTTGGCGACATCACAGCACCATCTTCAGCTCGCTTCCAAGGCTATAGAAATACTTTATTTTTCCTTGGCACCCCACCCCCCTGCCCCAATTTATAGCAGATATATCCATCTAGCACAGCGGTTCTCAACCTGTGGGTTGCGACCCCATTTGGGGTCGAACGACCATTTCACGGGGGTCGCCAAACACCGCAGTCTGCCATTTTTTTTAATTTTTTTTTTTGGTTGGCCATTTTTTTTTGGGTCGGCCATTTTTTTCCCCCTTTGCGATGCGGGCCGTCGCGCCGCGCATGCGCGATGTGGGCCCGCCATTTTTTTTTGGCTGGCCATTTTTTTTTGGGTCGGCCATTTTTTTCCCTTTGCAATGTGGGCCGTCACGCCGCGCATGCGCGATGCGCCCCGTCGTGCCACGCATGCACGATGCGCTCCGTCGTGCCGCGCATGCACGATGCGCCCCGTCGCGCTGCGCATGCGCCCCATTGCACTGCGCATTCACAATGCACCCCGTTGCACTGCGCATGCGCGATGTGCCCCGTCGAGCCCCGGAAAAGGTTGAGAACCGCTGATCTAGCAGCTTCTGGATGTGCTGGGATAAGAAGTCTTCAAATTTCCCCCAAGTTTCTAACGAAGGACTTCCCAGATTTGCAGTCCCAGCACTTTTAAGGAAGGAAACTGCTTCAGAAGAACTACGTGAGAGATACGGGCTTGCATCAAATGCCTGGTTGCAGATCTTCTACCTGTTCCCACTGGCCTTTTGAGTGGACATTCAGAGAAACTTTGGGATTAGAAGATAGCAAGGCAAGTAGCTCAAAGGCAAGCCTGTAAGTAGGAGAATGGAGTGATTGACCCGAATTCCAAAGATGGATGATCTTCTCCCCTCAAATGCAGCTGAAAGAAGATAATTTATTTTATTCATTTATTTGTTTAAACTTATATGCCGCCCTTCTCCTAAGACCCATAAGCTCTCAAGGAGCCCAAAAGTGGAGAAAAAGAATACAGCTGCAAAGATGAATGACTCCTTGATCAGCAAGATGGCCGGCCAAAGGAGGAGAAGCTTGCCAACCTATCAAGGAGATACCTGGGCTTTGTATTGTTCCATAGCATCCTCAAGGGCTGCCAAGAAATCCTGGTTCTCCTTCTCTAAGCGCTCTACTTGCTCCTCCAGCCTCACCACCTCCTGCCTTCTCATCATCTCGGGTCCTCGTTGATGCTCCTCCTGGCAAAAGAAGAAGAGAACAAGGAGAAAAAAGTGGGATCTTCTGCATGGGCTCTTCAGAAAGTTCTCGGATCATCTCCCCATCCGGATCAGAGCAGAGCACCCTCATAACCACTTTCAGTATCTCCCCACGAGATGCTCTTGGCAAAAACAGCTCCATGTCTGGCACCCCCTAAATAATTTTGATTCCCCTGGATCAAAAACAGCTGGCTGCTATGAGGAACTACAGGCCATACGTAAGTTCCCTTTGTTGTCACATCAAGATTGGTCACAAAATTTAGCCGCAGCTACTTTAGGCAGCTTTCCAAGTTGTTTAATGATGGAGAAGGAGAAGGGAGGCTATTTAATTACATCCCCACCTTTAATGGTCCCCCAAGAGTGAAAAATTAAAAATCCAAAATAATCAATCACGTCCCTTCCAAACACTTCACAGCATAATAGTCTCTGGCAGCTCTTTAAAAATAAACAGCCACAATTGGTTGGTTGCTGGCTGCTTAACCTTAAAACACTCTGGTTTATTTAAAAAAAAAAAAAGCAGCCAGTGCATTTATTTGACTAACATTTAGTAAAAGAACAAAAACGATTTTCAAAGCATGCCATTTCGTTTTACATAGCCTATCATGGTCTCCAGTTATCAACAAAACTGTTGCAGGTTCTTTGGGCACATATTTAACTTTTGCAGTTTTGAGGGTTGGGTTTTTTGTTTTGTTTTTTTTGTTTTACTTATTTCACGATTCACACTTGTTTTAACCCATTTCATGTTTCATTTATTTAACTATTAAATTTCTACACCGCCCATCTCATCTAAGTGACTCTGGGTGGTTTACAACAACAATAAAGTTGATTCAGGTTTCCTAGAGACTTTTTTTCCTAACGGGCAACGTATCCTAGTCATTTGTGAATAAAATCTTCTCCCTTCCTTTCGTGCCCCATCGACCCAAACCCAGGGCATCCAAGTGCTCTTTTCCTATCCCTGTACTTGTCAGGTGCAAGCAAGCAGAACCACACATGGAGAGGCCCAAGTAGATACTGTGGGAAGAATCCAGAGAAAGAAATATTTGGGGGAATATTAAAAAGGCAGAATATATTTCCCCAAAGGAATAATGGAGAAGATCTTTAAAAAGGCAGGAACTTCTCCTCACACACACCCAGCCAGACAACTCAGCAGAAACCAGCTTTTAGAAATGCAGATGTAATAGTCCATTCAGGAAGGTTGGAGCCTTCCAGCTAGAAGCTCAAGAAATTAGGAAGACAAAGACCCTTAAAATCTACATATCCCACCCAAATTCTAAGGATAGGAAAGATAATAGGATTAACCTACCACCACCATCAGAATACCAGAAAGGCACACTCAGACTCAGGTCAAAGTATATGACACAGGAAATACAAAGCCTCAACAAGAACAGGAAACAACCTCAAGAGCCCCAGAAGGTATAAAAATCCACTCCCTGCTACATGTGGTCACTCTTTTCTTCCACAGCCATCTTTCTGTCTGGATCTCCTCTTCAATAAACTATAACCTTCTTCCTAAAGCAGTCTCCATGTTGTTTATTCCCGGCTTGGACTGGACCCTGATGAAGATTTTTCCTTCAACAATACTTTATTGTTGATCACCTATAGGACAAGAATCTTGCCAGGGAAGTCTGCCTTCCCCTGGGAAATAGCAAATATAGACCTAACGTTTGGACCTCAAATGTTGCCTCTCCTGAACCAACTCCTCTTCCTAAATGGGCTCCCTCCCCTTCAGCTGGTGGTTCCACCACAGTACCTGAGTCTTGACCAGCTTGGAACTGGAAGTTTTGGAGTGCAGCTCCTCAGCCGAAGTGCTTCCCATCCCACTGTCTATGCCAGAGGTCAAGCTCAGCTCACTGGCCCCGTTTTCCACTGCACACAGCCAGCCCTTCACTTGGAGCCCCTGTTCCTCTGTCAAATAGCCTTGCAGCTCCATCAAGAGCTGATAGGCGGCATCTGTGCAAGTCCGGTAGTGGTTGCATTCGGCTCGTAAGCGAGCCACATTTTCCTCCACGTGGCCCTTGATGGGCAGCTCCGATCGACGAATGATGCGAGTCTCCGAGCGGTGTCTCTGTTCCAGGGCCCTCTGAAGTTTCTTGATACGCAGCTGTAGGGCTTCGACGGGCTCTACCTCCTTGCTGCAATTCACCACAGCCCAATTTTTGATATTCTGAGCCCACCGGGCATAATTCAGAGTAGTCAGACTCTCATCAAAGTCGGAGGAGGAAGGGCTGACGCAGGCGATCATCACCGTTTTGGCGTTCCCGCCTAAAGAGCCTTTCAAGATCCTAAAAGCAGAGCAGGACTTCACCTTAGCAAGACTGAAGTAGAATGGGAGGAATCACCCACAAAGAAAGAACAATGTGGTTCCGTTTTTGTTTTGGGTCATAAATATCTCTTGGGAAGGAAAAACGTCTCAGGGGCTGTAAATTTAATTTAATTTAATTTAATTAATTTAATATTCACATTTATATGCCACCCTTCTCCGAAGACCCAGGGCGGCTCACAACAGGAAATGAAAATAACTGTGGCACTGACGTTCGTTTATTTATGCAGTTCTTAGCTTCAAATCAATTTTATTCCAAGAAGGAAAAAAAGCACCCATTAGCATTGTAGAATCCTGCCCTGAATTTAAAGTATGATTTGTTTACTTATTTTTGCTGACTATGCCAGAATTGTCTGGGTTCTCGTGATGTGCTAAGCCACACAGCCTAGCTTCCAAACATCAGCTTATGTGTTCTGCAAAGCCAGCCAGCAAAGCCTAGAAATCAAGGTTTTGCTTGAACCCAAGGCTGTTATGCTTTATCCAACGTCACTCTTATGTCCACAAGGACTTAGCACATGCTGAAAACCCCGACAGACTATTTCCCAACTACTGAGCTGTATCATCTATTTCAGCTTAAAAAAGAAATGAGGGGAGATAACAAAGGACGATTCCCAAAGTGGAATTTTTATATTTATATATATATATATAAAACAGCTTAACATTGGATATTAAAATGAGGATATTACATCTCTTGGGGATGTCTGTCTCTTGAGATAAGGAACAATCCCAACCTCTTAGCTTTCAAGAGAGTCTTGAAAATGGCCACTACGTCTTCGGAAGGCCATTTGGACACAGATCATACAGGAGGGTTAATGAAAAAGATCAGATGGATTGGTGTTTTCACTGGCTTGCTCATAAGAACGTAAGAACCTAAGAAGAGCCATGCTGAATCAGGCCAAAGCCCATCGAGTCCAGCATTCTGTGTCACACAGTGGCCCACCAATTGTGCATGGGGATCTTGAGCAGAAAGAGAAGGCAAAACCCTCCCTTTCCCTTGACCCCCAACAAATGGTACTCAAGGGAATCCTGCCTGCCTCAACCAACATAGAGGCGGCACATGGACATCCGTTTTAATAACCACCGATACACTTGGCATCCATGAATCTGTCTGACCCTGCCTTGAAGCTGTCAAGGCTGACAGCTGTCACGACCCCTTCTGGAAGTGAATTCCATAAACCAACGACCCTCTGGGTGAAGAAATATTTCCCTTTATTTGTCCTCACTTTCTTAGCTATAAGCTTCAGGGAGTGCCCCCTTGTCCTGGTATTGTGTGATAGAGAAAAGAATTTTCTCCTGATTTTTCCACCTGATCAACGACTACAGGTATTCCTCAAATTTATGTCCATTTTTTCACACTTACAACCATAGCGGCATCCCAGGGGTCACGTGATCAAAACTGAGACGCTTGGCACCTGACCCATATTTATGACGGTCGCAAGGTCCCGGGGTCATGTGATCCCCTTTTGCAACCTTCTGACAAGCTAAGTCAATGGGGAAGCCAGAGTCACTTAACAACCGGGCCACTAACTTAAAAACAGCAGCGATTCATTAAACTGTGGCAGGAAGGTCATAAAATGGGGGCAAAACTCACTTAAATAGAAATTTAGGACTCAGTTGTGGCCGTAAGTTGAGGACTACCGATATGTGAACACAACCATTGCTTCAGCAAAGCAGATAAGATTACACCCTAAGCCGAGCTGCTGAAGGAATCAGAAAAGAGACTACCTGGTGATTTTGGAATCCCGATATGGGATGTGGCTGCTTTTCCGGCGTGGGTCTCCCAGGGCACTGATGACATTTCCCAAGGCCAAGAGGCTGGCATTGATCTGAATACTCTCCTTCAGCCTCTCCCCGGTACACCCTAACTTCATCACCCGCTCAGAACCAGCCAGATCCACAAAGTGAAACTTGGAAGTGAGGATCTGCCCAAAGGTTGGAGCCAAAGTCTTCTCTGGGCAGGTGAAGCGAGCGAGGCAGTTGCTGCTCTGCCTTTGTGCCATGGTCACAGTGAAGATGGTATGGGAGCGACTTGACTTCCTGTTGAGGCGGGTGCTTCCCGTGTGCTTGGCTGCATTGCCCATTTCCAGCAGGCTCAGAACCTCATCCAGACCTTCCACCTCAGTTTCCTTCACCCCGTGCAACACTGCAACAAGAGAAGAAAGGAATTGTTAGGAAGGAAGAAGGAAGAAGGAAGAAGGAAGGAGGAGGAGGAGGAGGAAGAAGGAGAAGGAGGAGGAGGAGGAGGAGGAGGAGGAGAAGAAGAAGAAGAAGAAGAAGAAGAAGAAGAAGAAGAAGAAGAAGAAGAAGAAGAAGAAGAAGAAGAAGAAGAAGAAGAAGAAGAAGAAGAAGAAGAAGAAGAAGAAGAAGAAGAAGAAGAAGAAGAAGAAGAAGAAGAAGAAGAAGAAGAAGAATCATCATCATCATCATCATCATCATCGTTCCTGGAATTTTATATACTATTTTGGCAGCTATGATTTTAAAAAAAGGGACAATAGTAAAAGGAGTGGATAGATGCCATCCCAAAACAACTGCAGAACCACTTAAACATCATTGGCATTGACAGAATCACCTTCAATCAATTGCAAAAGGCAGCTTTACTTAGAACAGCTTACATCCTGTGATAATACCTCTAACACCAGCAAATAGCAACATCTGCCTATCCCAGATCCTTGGGAAGACTCAAAAGGTGGACAAAAGTGCCAAATCCAATCTAAACATCTGGTTGACTGTGCAACTAATCGTAATAATAATAGTAATAACAATAATAAAAAAGAGGGCAGGTCATTAGGGAAAAAACTAGCCAAATCAAAAATATCACTGGAAAACTGAACACCTAGCAAGGGATGGATGTTGCCTTCAGCAACAAACTGTGTGATCAAACTCATTTTACAAACGAGGAGAAACACATCTCCTAAGGGGTTCCTTATGGAGGAAGAGGGGAAGTGGGGTGTCAAACTGCCGGCCCACGGGCCGGACATGTCACCAGAAAACCGTGCCCACCCCATTGCCGGCAGTGGAGAAAAAGCTCTGATACATCGTGCGACATCACAAGTTTGACACGCCTGGCTTATACCTATATTGCCTCTGTCATCCTCCCATATCTGTATGTCCTTGCTGGCTGTGTCCACTTGCAACAAGTCTCGGAACTCCTCCTTGTACACTTCCAGATAAGAGACGCGGACTGTGTAGTTGAGCAGATCATTCTCATCCATCAGCTTGAAGGCTTCAGCCATGGCTCGAGGGATTATGCCCTGCTCATCCTCACGGATGGAAGCTGGATAGGAGAAATGGGATTTGTTAGTGGCCCTGACTGCAAGGAGGATGCATCCGCTCCCCAAGGGAAAATACTCTGATGCCACGGAATGGTCGTCTTCTTGGAGACACCACTGTCACATATGCTCCCTTTCCCGGCCTCACTTAGCAACAGTGGGCTCTGTTGGGGTTGTAAGTACAGGGCTACCTGCACTCATGCCTTCTAAAATAAGAGAGACTTTAAAGCAGAGGTCCCCAACGTTTGGGGCACCAGGGACCGGTTTTATTTATTTTTTTATTTATTTTATTTATTTATTTTAAGATTTTTATACCGCCCCCCTCCCGAAGGACTCGGGGCGGTGTACAGCCCAATTAAAACGACAACATACAAAAATTAAAATTATTAAAAATAAATTAAATAATTTGGCCCAATATTTAAAAACCCAATACATAATCTAAAAACGCAATCCCCTAAAAACAATTATGGCCATTGTTGGAGCTGGAGCCATTATCCCAGGCCAGCTTGTCGGAATAAATATGTTTTTAACTCTCGACGGAAGGAACGCAATTCCGTCATCGTACGGAGTTCGGGGGGGAGCTCCTTCCAAAGCGTTGGAGCTCCCACAGAGAAGGCCCTCCCCCTGGGGGTCGCCAGCCGACATTGTTTGGCCGACGGCACCCTGAGGAGACCCTCTCTGTGGGAGCGTACCGGACGGCGGGAGGTATTTGCTGGCAGAAGGCGGTCCTGTAGATATCCGGGTCCGATGCCATGGAGCGTTTTAAAGATGGTCACTAACACCTTGAAACGCACCCGGAAGGCCACCGGCAACCAGTGCAGCTCACGCAGGAGCGATGTTACATGGGAGCGCCATGGCGCTCCGGTCACTACCCGCGCGGCCGCATTCTGGGCCAGCTGAAGCCTCCGGGTGCAGAACAAAGGCTGTGTGGTTTTGTGCGCTGCCTGCATCCCAGATAGGCCTTTGCTTGTTTGTGCGGACCGGTTGCTGGCATGCGACGGCCCGGTACTGGTCCATGGACTGGGGGTTGGGGACCCCTGCTTTAAAGGACCTAATTCATGCAAGAAAACCAGTCAACTTACAGACACGTGCTTCTCCAATGGTGTAGGTCTTCCCCGAGCCGGTCTGGCCGTAAGCAAAGACAGTGACATTAAAGCCTTCCAGGAACGCTTCCACCAGCGGCTGCACACAGGTGGCATACACAGAGACCTGGTCTGATGTTTCGGTGAAGATTGTCTCAAACTGGAAACGTTGGCTGTGGCCCAAAGTCACCTCCTTCTTCTCAGGGTCTCCCTGGAGGCAGGTCTGGTGCCCGTGTAATTTTTCCTTGGGCAACAGTGGCCGAATGCGAACGGCTACCCTGACCGGGGTCTCTTCCATCAATGGCTGGACCTTGGCTTTCAGACCCATGGTTGGCAAGGGCAGGAAGTCAGGAGAGAGACAAGCCCAAAGGCGGCACCATCTTTCTGCTACAAGAAGGAAGAAGAGGTCTGGAAGAGGGAGCTGTCTAGGCAGCTTCTTGGCTCCTCTTGTCTAGTCCCACAACATTCCCAAGATCTGGGAGGGAGACGTGCCCAAAAGAGAGGACGGGACCTACAGCATCACCTGCCCCAAGGATGGGAACTGTAGCCAAGGCTGCTTCCAAGGAAAGAAGCTGGTCTGTTGGACCCACCTCTGCGTTCCTTCCACTCCCTCACCAGGGACAATCATCGAGTCCTCTCCACACGCTCAGAGGCACCCTGTGTCCAAAAAGGGGGAGCCGCCTCTCTCGGTCCCGACTCACCTCATGCCGCCTCCTTTCCTTGCGCATCACACCCTCCCCGTCCACCCCAAAGTCCTGGGATAGCCGGCGCGGAGCGATGGCGTCAAGGGGCGGCTCCGGTTCCTTCCTCCCCCCCTCCAAATCCGAGGGAGGGCTGGGGGGGGTAGCGAAGGGGGAAGAAGAAGGAGGAGGAGGAAGGGGGAGAACGCGCCGCTATTTCTGGGAAGAGGATGAAGGAGCTGGTCTCTCCCGAGCCAGACTGCAGGGCGCATTTGGGACGCAGTAGGGACTGTTTGGCTTTCCAGATGTTGGCGAACTACAATTCCCAGCAGCTCCAGTGGAAAAGCATGCCGGGAATTGTCCTGCATCAACATCTGGGGGAGGGGGCGATGGGGGGGAGGGAGGAAGCCTCCTTCTTGGAATCCCAAAGATGCTTTTTCACGAGGCAACTGGACTTTCTTGTTTTTTTCTTCTCCTTCTTGGAAAGGAACTCAAATCCTCTTCGAGGGCGAACGGGGGTCGGGGTGGGGGGTAGTGGACGCAGTTTGGGCCTTGCTGTTAACTCCGGGAGAGAAAAAAAAATCTCCCCGACGATCTGGGTTTTCCTTCGGTGTGAACTTGTCTTGAGCTGCGCTACCCTTGCCAAGAAAACTGCAGGGACGAGAATCGGACAGGACTGAATGGAAGAAGCAAAAAAAAAATACGAAGTTTTGATTTAACTGTGAACTGTGCGTAAGGAAGACGGAGGGAATTCTCGAGGCGCGTCTGCTTTGGAGGAGCTAAATTCTAAATTCTGTTGTTTTTTTGGAAGAGCTGGAGAAAGTACGAGGAAGGTGGATCTGTCGTTCCTCAAGTTTCAAAAAGCAAGGACAGTGGAGGAAACAGGGCTTAGTTTACATGACAAAACACGCCGGGCCTTTTTTTTCTCTCTCCAGCTTTGCTTAGCAAGATTCCTTCACTTAAGCCATGACCAGCCAGCTTTGATAAATAAACCATGGATAGTGAGGGAACCTGCCCTTGTTCCTTAAAAAAGAAGAGAAGAAAACAAACATACCGACACATATTTTATTTCAGAAATAAAGCGATTTTGAAACCAGAAAGTTACAGTGTAGCCCAGCGAAGTTTCATTCTTATCGTGCTTAACTAAAACTGTGATAGGAACAGTACTGTACAACGGAGATGGGCTAATGCAATAACTAGGTTAATCGCAAAGCCATCAGAGTCTAAAAAAGGAAAACAGAAAACGACCTGTCCAATGGAGCATTCATCAACCCTTTTCCCCTTGCAAAAATGGCTATTTCTTCCAGAAAAAAAAGAAAATGTTTTGATTTCAGGAATCAGGAATCAACGATGACTTGAAAGCGTCAAAAAATAATTTTAAAAAAATCACTGTTACCCTATCATGGCACAGATATACCTGGGGATCTCTTTTCCTTTATGATGTCCCACTGATGTTGTCTTTGTCGCATTCCCAGCCCATACATAAGACAGCTTCAGCCACTCACATCTGTGTTGCTGAGATGTCTTTTTGACGCTATCAAAGACATCTTCCAAGGTATGCAAAATCTGTTAGGCTTTGTCACTAATCATCTGGGAAGGAAGTTGGAGGGTGGCATCAGCCGCCCCTGGCAGAGCCAGACAAAGAGAGTCAATTTGACACTGGCGTAGTTTTGTGCCAACTCAAGTTGATGCCACCCTCTACAGACCAAACCTCCCTCTCATGGTGGATGTAAGCACAACCAAATGCACAGCTACTACCGGGAGAAGGAGGAGAGCCAGTTTAGGTAGTCCTTGACTTACAACAGTGCGTTTAGTGACCATTCAAAGTTACAATGGCACTGAAAAAAATGTGACTTATGACCATTTTGTCAACAGTGACAATCTTGGCAGCGTCCCCGTGGTCACATGATCAAAATTCAGATGCAGTCTCCAGACCTTGTAAGGCAGTCCCATTATTCTGCTCCAGGCAGACAGTATCTTGAATCAAGTCTGCTATATTGTTCCTGACTTTAGAGATGAACAACCTTTTTGCTACCTGAATCAGGGGTCCCCAAACCCCGGTACCAGGCCACGGCATGCCAGCAACCGGCCCACACAAACAAGCAAACATCCCCCTCCGTGGGATGCAGGCAGCACATGAAACCATGCCCTCTCCGGTCCGTGGAAAAACCTCTCTCCACAGAACCGGTCCCTGGTGCCCAAAAAGTTGGGGACCTCTGACCTAAATCATACTTTTTTTTTTTCACATGCCGAAGACCAGATGAATGGTGGCGATAGGAAAATATCGTTTTGCCTCCTCCCTTTTTTTTTTTTTTTTTTTGGTTAAGGAAACAAATTGCCTTAAATGAGATTTAGCACCTTGTGTGGGAAATGGCGAAAGATCCAACCACTTTTTTTCCAGTAGTGTAATCTTGGGGTGCTCGTTTTACGTAGATGAATGCTACAAGCTTAGCGAGACATTTGTTAATTGAGTTTTGCCCCATTTTACGACCATTTTGGCCCCAGTCATTAAGTGAATTGCTGCAGTTGATAAGTTAGTAAGCCGGTTGTGAAGTGAAGGTCTCAAGAGGGGATGCCAAGCATCTGAATTTTGATCACGTGACCACGGGGACGCTGCCAAGATTGTAACTGTTGACAAAAATGGTCATAAGTCACATTTTTTTTCAGTGCCATTGTAACTTTGAACGGTCACTAAATGCACTGTTGTAAGTCAAGGACTACCTAAACTGGCTCTCCTCCTTCTCCCGGTAGTAGCTGTGCATTTGGTTGTGCTTACATCCACCATGAGAGGGAGCCTTGGTCTGTAGAGATCTAAGCTTGTAGCATTTATCTACGTCAGCGGTTCTCAACCTGTGGGTCGCGACCCCATTTGGGTCGAACGACCATTTCACGGGGGTCGCCAAGCACCGCAGTCGGCCATTTTTTGGGGGGGGGTCGGCCATTTTTTTTTTGGTCCGCCATTTTTTTCCCTATCACAATGCGGGCCGTCACGCCGCGCATGCACAGTGCAGGCCTGCCATTTTTTTTGTTGGTCGGCCATTTTTTTCCCTATCGCGATGCGGGCCGGGGTCGAGCCCCAGAAAAGGTTGAGAACCGATGATCTACGTAAAACAAGCACCCCAAGATTACACTACTGGAAAAAAAGTGGTTGGATCTTTCGCTGTTTCCCACACAAGGTGCTAAATCTCATTTAAGGCAATTTGTTTCCTTAACCAAAAAAAAAAAGGAGGAGGAGGAAAAACGATATTTTCCTATCGCCACCATTCACCTGGTCTTCGGCATGTGAAAAAAAAAGTATGATTTAGGTCAGAGGTCCTCAGCTTTTTGGGCACCAGGGACCGGTTCTGTGGAGAGAGGTTTTTCCACGGACCGGAGAGGGCATGGTTTCGTGTGCTGCCTGCATCCCACGGAGGAGGATGTTTGCTTGTTTGTGCGGGCTGGTTGCTGGCATGCCGTGGCCCGGTACCGGGGTTTGGGGACCCCTGATTTAGGTAGCAAAAAGGTTGTTCATCTCTAAAGTCAGGAACAATATAGCAGACTTGATTCAAGATACTGTCTGCCTGGAGCAGAATAGTGGGACTGCCTTACAAGGTCCGGAGACTGTCCGGAGACTGCAAGTAGTCCAGAATGCGGCCGCGCGAGCTGTCTTGGGTCTCCTAAGACATGCTCATATCACTCCAGCCCTCCGTGAGCTGCACTGGCTACCAATTGGTCTCCGAACACAATTCAAAGTGTTGGTTATGACCTATAAAGCCCTTTATGGCAATGGGCCAGGATACTTGCGGGACCGTCTTCTGCCTCATGAATCCCAGCGACTGGTTAGGGCACATAGGGTTGGCCTCCTACGGGTCCCGTCTGTTAGACAATGTCATCTGGCGGGGCCTAGGGTCAGGGCCTTCTCCGTTGCTGCCCCAGCCCTCTGGAACCAGCTTCCCTCAGAGGTTCGTACTGCTCCCTCCCTCCTAGCTTTCCGAAAACTGTTGAAGACATATTTATGCAGACAGGTTTGGGGCATGTGAGCTGCGCTCTGCCCCTGGGCCTTTGACTGTGATTGTGTGTTGTGTGAGTGAGGTAGGTTGCTTGGTTTTTATGCTGTAAGTTAGTGATTTTAACTGATTTTATATTATGTTTTTTATACTTGTATTGTTGTTGTGAGCCGCCCTGAGTCTTGGGAGAAGGGCGGCATACAAGTTTAATACATAAACAAACAAACAAATAAATAAATAAATAAGGTGCAAATATTACCAATTGGAACCAGGGGCATTGAACTTTCTCTCTGGAAGCCTAGTAGATAAATAAAATTAAATAATAATTAAAAGTAATACATTGGCCTGAGATTGCCTCTTGCAAATACTCAAGGCCAGCCCAACCTGCTTACCTTACATGAATATGTTCTATGTGACTCTCATGGCGTGGCTTTTCTGCGTAGACACATTACCCTGTATATGTGCTTTGAACCCAGGTAACTAGCTCATCAGAGCCCCACCCTATATGAGAAGTGTGTGCAACACACTGAAAAGACTTGAGTTTCTACAGCTACGGAAGACTCTGAGTCCCATCTGAATCCTTTAGTTCCTCCAAGGTGGCTCCCCATCCATTGTTAGTTTTCATTTTATCCATGGATTTGGGGTGGGATAGACTTAGCCTGCTAGATCTGTTAATTGAGTCATTGCCCCTGATACCCTGGTTTTTTTATTGCTCTTAAAAATGTGTTAGTTAGTAGCTGCCAGGAAGGGAAACCCCTTCAGTTCCTCTGCTTTGGTATGATCCATGCAAATAACTCCCACGATGGCAAGTGAGAAAGACTCATTCTTGTTTTGACTGAACAGGGGAAAACAGCGGAAAACAGTTCCCTTAGCTGATAGTCTGGACGAAAAAGAGATCTATAAATGGTTCTCCGAATCCCCCTTCGCAGGAGTGCCAGCTTCACTCCTGACCACCAGCCTGGGGCAGAGGTCTCCACTTCTACCCCTGTGAAGATGGAAGCCAACGTGGTGGTCCTAGGAGCTGACAGTGTGGGAAAGTCAGGTAAGTTGGCGACAAAACTACTCCAGGGTGTTTGCTAGTCTATGCTGCAAAAGGCTCTCTCTGCTAAAAAAAAATTAAAAAAAGAAAGAAAAAAAGAAAGAAAAAAAAGCCACAGAAAGAAACTTGCAAACGTGCAATGCAAGCTTCAGTTTGCAGGATACCATTGAAAAGTGAAAGTTGCCATGCCCAGAAACGGTAGACAGGTACAATGCAATGGGGCAACATTTAATGAGCGATGCTATCTGCAGCTAAACAGTCCTCTGCTCCATTAACCAAACAAATTACTAACTGGCTTGTCAGATTCCCTACGGGCTGCAGAACAGCAAAAGGAAATGAAAGGTCGTTCACAGAATTGGCCACAATTCTGATCTTCCGTGCACTTCCAATCCAATTATCTGCACGCTTAACATAGAATAAGTCTCGTTGAATTCGGAGATCTGATGCCCAGCCACAACCTGGATCTCTGACCTTCTGAGCTGAGCTGTTAGGACTGGATCTGTACCTGATGTGCTTTTCATAAGTTGCCAACCTTAAGATACGCTTGGGCCGAAAGGAAATTTTTGATCTTCTGTTCCAAAAGGAATTTATACGTGGGCTTATTCAATGAGTAAGCAATCTCTAGAATCATGCCTAAATGTATTTAGGGTTATGGGCAACATTTGAACATAAATAGACGGTTGCAACGAAGCTTATAACTTTTTAGGGGAATTAATTGTCAGCGTTGCAAAGCTGGAATCACGTAGAGAGTGCTGAAAATATAGATTTTACAAAAGTTGTAGGTTCTTGTTTTCTATTGAATTTTACAGTGTCTACCCCACACATTAAAAATAGGGTAATGTGTTAAGGTACAAAGGTAAATTTTAAGGACATGGGTCTTTAAATAATATTTGAATTTGGTTCGGAAGCTGGGTTTTATTTTTAAGCAGTGGGGCAAACGGCTTCTGCTTTTTTTGCTGGTGAACAATGACATCCTTTTCCATTCCTCCTCCTGCCCCATCTGTTCTATACAACAGTTTCAACTCCCACTCTTTTTCACAGCTCTGACGGTGCGTTTCCTTACCAAGAGGTTTATTGGGGAATATGGAGACATGGGTGAGTGTTCGGATTTTTACACTGTTTGGTGCTGGTTCATCTTTTTCATCCTGGGAATGGTGGTGACGGATGGTTGAACACTCACAAGAAACCTATCGGAATATCTTTTGGATAGGAGGACAGGGTTTCTCAATCCTCACTGCTTTAACATATCTGGACTTAAACGCCCAGAATTCCCCAACCAGCTTTGCTGGCTGGAAAATTCTGGGTATTAAAATCCACACATCTTAAAATAGCCAAGGTTGAAAAACACTGGGCTAGAGGTTATAGGAAAAGGAAGAAGTTTGAGATTCATAGGGACATGAAAAGCAAAGTAAAAATACTAACCTAAGTTCTGTTTATCCGTGATTGAATGGAATGGAGAATAGAACAGAATAGAATAGAATAGAATAGAATAGAATAGAATAGAATAGAATAGAATAGAATAGAATAGAATAGAATAGAATAGAATAGAATAGAATAGAATAGAATAGAATAGAATAGAATAGAATAGAATATGAAATGAATGGAATGGAATAAAACAGATTGTAGAATAGAATAGAATAGAATAGAATAGAATAGAATAGAATAGAATAGAATATGAAATGAATAGAATATGAAATGAATGGAATGGAATAAAACAGATTGTAGAATAGAATAGAATAGAATAGAATAGAATAGAATAGAATAGAATAGAATAGAATAGAATAGAATAGAATAGAATAGCATAGAATAGCATAGCATAGCATAGCATAGAATAGCATAGAATAGCATAGAATAGAATAGAATAGAATAGAATAGAATAGAATAGAATAGAATAGAATAGAATAGCATAGAATAGCATAGCATAGCATAGCATAGAATAGAATAGAATAGAATAGAATAGAATAGAATAGAATAGAATAGAATAGAATAGAATAGAATAGAATATGAAATGAAATGAATGGAATGGAATAAAACAGATTGTAGAACAGAACAGAACAGAACAGAACAGAACAGAACAGAACAGAACAGAATAGAATAGAATAGGAAGGGACCTTGAAGATCTTCTAGTCAAACCTCAAGCAGGATACCCTATACCATTGGACAAGTGGCTATCCAATCTATTCTTAAAAACTTCCAATGATGGAGCACCCACAACTTCTGGAGTCCAGCTGCTCCACTGGCTAATTATTCTCACTGTTAGGAAGTTTTTTCTTAATCCCAGGTTGCTTCTCTCCTTGATTAGTTTTCATCCATTGTTTCCTGTCTTGCCTTCTGGTACTTTGGAGAATAAATTGACCCCCTTTTCTTTGTGCGATTCCCTCAAATACTGGAATACTATTATCATGTCATATATGACATATGTCACATATGCTCTATGATCGCATAGGTAAGATGGCTAACAACTTGAAAAAAGAAAAAATGGATGAACATTTTAAAACGCAATTTCAAACCAATAGTTCCATGGACTTCAAAATCATTTAGCATTCAAAATCCTAGCAAACAAAGATGTTTTTCAAAAGGCTAAGAGAAGGGAAGTTGAACAGCACTAAATTAAGCAGCACGGTAATTGACCAAAATCACACGATATTCTGAAGTGATAAATGATTATTTTAAGATCACAGTGGGTATTTTCAGAACACTTGAGGCAGAATCTAAACAAACCCACTTAATTTAGCCTGGCCATTAGCAAGCTTTACACATCCTGTCCAAAAGGAAAATAACTCTTATTTTTAAAGCAATATCCCCAAAAGAGGAACTTAGACAGAAAAAGCCACATCTGCTTACCTTATGACATTTTCAATAAATGTATGATGATCCTTTAATCTTAAGAGGAAATTATTCATGTAAAACATTTTCAGATGAATGCACAATAATTATGGTAAACTATAAGCCATAGTTTATATTTTACAGTGGAAGGACTCACCTATGCCAAATGTGATTTTTTTTTCATTTGGCTTAGTGGAATGTGTGAATACAGTCACTTGTGCTTTATTTAAAAACCATTATCAAGTAAACCTTAGCTTGACCAGCATCTGGTTTGAGGACAAAATGTTCTTTCTTGCCTTCTGCCATGAAATCTGACATCACACCTAGATGGTGAAAAAAAAGATTCAATGACTAATGAAAAACCAGTATAATGCAGGTGTTAGTAGTGTGTTGAACTGGGACTAGAAAGACCCAGATTCAAATCTCTTCTCAGCCATGGGGCTCACTAGTTTCTCTTGAGCCAAAGCCTATTTCTTAATTCAACCTCTTTCATAGGGTTGTTGTTTGGGGATAAAATGAAACAAAACATCCTTGCAATTGCAGCAGAAATTCCAGATCTACAGGGGGATAGATAGACACACAGAGGATAGATAGATAGATAGATAGATAGATAGATAGATAGATAGATAGATAGATAGATAGATAGATAGGATAGGCAGATGATATATAGATAGACAATAGAGAAATTAGATGATAAATGAGAGAGAGAGATGATAGATAGATAGATAGATAGATAGATAGATAGATAGATAGATAGATAGATAGAAAGATAGGATAGGGAGAGAGAGAGAGAGAGAGAGAGAGAGAGAGAGAGAGAGAGAGAGAGAGAGAGAGAGAGAGAGAGAGAGAGATTGACAGACATTTAGACAAATGGACACACACATATAACAGGGAGGATGGACTGATGAATGAATGGATGGATGAATAGACAGACAGACAGCTATTGTAGATATATGATAGATACCGTAGGTAGATAGGCAGGCAGACAGACAGACATTGTAGATTGATGATAGATAGAGGAGGGGGGAGAGAGAGATAATATACACATAATACATACAGTGCATACACATACACAGATGTATCTTTTTCCATCCAAACAACCCAAGTAGGGCAAATCATGCAGGGGTTTAATAGGAAAGGATAGAGGTTGGGAACAGAACATTGAAATAGTTGTCTCATTTGTAGGACAGAAGAATCCTTATCTTTGTATAGTATTTTCTTTGGCAAGTTCTACTTGCCCTATTGAACGACTGGAAAAATCACATATAGGATTGTTCACATATTGTACCCGTTGATCGTTTGGGGCTCATATACCAAAGGTTTGGCACTTAAACCACAAAAAACTATAACAACACAGGATGCTCGGCCCTGAACAAACAAACTACCTCATGGCTTAAGGTAACCTATGAAGCCAGCCAGCCAGGCAGGTGTGTCACTATTGGGAGAAGCCAAAAGATACTGTAATGAGTAGAATAGAATGCATAGTGAGTGTGTGTAAAACTCTCAGGCTGTGCTCTGTGGAGCTGCTCTTTCATTACACCCAAGGCTGCTGAAAGGGAGTGGCCGAGGAGAAAATACATAGAAAGAAGAAAAAGGATGGCGCTCTTGAGAATGGCTTGTGGCAATCTGAACTTTCTGCTTTTCCCCACCCAGAGTCTATCTACACTCACAGTTTGGCAGTAGAAGGCAAAGAGATTCTTTTCCATATCTGGGACTTTCCTTGCTCGCAGGTAAGAAAGCAAGGATAACTATCAATATAAATCAGTGTGTGTACTTGTGTGCATGCGTAGTCCAGTATAGTTAAGGTTTACCTTCCAATAACAAAATACGTGCCTAATCATTCTTCTCCTCATCCTGCATTGTTGTTTTTGAACTAATGGCTAAAGACTAATAAAGTAAATATATACAATAGGATTGCCCATCAGTTCATCTTAGAGGAGGATTTTTAGAATGCGTGGTTGAGCAAATGTAACACGTCTTTGCAACTCATTAAAGCGCCCATGCCTGCATCAGCCTGGAAAGAGACATGGCTTTCCTTAATGAGTTGCAGACAACTACCCGTAGTGTGATTGCGCTCCCACACATTCCAAAGCATCTTGTCTTACATCTAAGGCCCTTGACACAAACTTGATATCCAGGTCTTTTGTATAAAAGTTTGGAAAAACAAAAACATGCAAACACTCCATGCTGTTGGTTTTTGTAAAAAATTTTTTTTAAAAAAATCCTTCCACTTGCACCCTGTGAAGGGTGAATTCATTGTTATCTATATGCCTCCTGGCTACTTACCTATACTTCGGTTTAATTCTGAAGTCAGTTTTTTTTTTCCAGTTCAAGCAACCACATAGTATGTTGAGTTTTAACTCCCAGAAGACATGGGGAAGAAAAAGTGAGAATAAAAACTGGGTTTGACTTTAATTTAAATTTAATGAAAATTAAATTGCATCAGTTAAGTACAATTAGGTGAATGTTTCCGATGCAATCAAGAATTTTCATCTTAATTTGGCAGATCCTTTTGGAAGGTTGCTGGGAGCCATATCCAAAGATTTAGAGAACTACATTCAGCCTGGGAACACAGGCTGAATGTGGTTCTCTAAGCTTGAGCTGACCTAGATGTCTCTCACACCAGACTTCATTTTAAAAAAGGTTGTGTTTTCCCATTGCACCAAGCCATAATATGATTGATTGTTTATGATTTCACATATATTGTGAACATTCTGGTTTATAAACCACATTGTACCAATTTCTATTCTATTGTTGTTTTCATCAGTATTTTCATGCAGTCTACCATAAAGTTCTGACTGGATTGGATAGTTTTGACTATCGTGTCCTTCCCAAGGAGCTAGGACAGCCAAAGACATTGTCATAATATTTATGCTTTTCCATGTGGTACAACTTTTGCAGTTCGTGAGTTGAGATTCTGTCCACTTGCTTTTCCAGATCTTTTGCTATGACACCAAGCACACCAACCATTATTGGCAGGATTACTTTTGTTTTCCACATTTGCTCGAATAATTATGATTTTTCAGTCCAACGACAAATCTATTAGCCAAATGTTGCAAACATTTGTTGTTTTCTTATTCAGGAGAAATCGGAAGAGAACTCATCCAAAGATAAACGCATCCAATGGGCTGATGGCTTTGTCTTGGTCTACAGCATCTGTGACCGTGCAAGCTTCAACAGTGTCAAATCCAAAGTCCAGTTCATCAAAGCCACCAAGGAAGGCCCAAGCCAGGAGAAAGTGCCCATTGTTATTGTGGGCAACAAGCGAGATTTGCACCATCACCGGGAGGTTTCCAGTGAAGAAGGACGTCTCCTGGCTCTTTCCATGGACTGTGAATTCTATGAGGTATCAGCAGCTGAAGCCTACCATGGAGCAGTCATGGTCTTCCATGGCTTAGCAGAATGCATATGTGAGGCCAAGCTGGCCCTGAAAAAAGGCACAGGAATCCGCAATATTGTCAAGAGTGTATCTGCTGTCTTTGCTCGGAAAAGAACAGACTCAATGTAAAAAAAAAGAAAGCTAGCATTCTGTAAACACTCTGGGAGAACATCCCATTTCCCCCCACCCTCTTATTTGGGCAGACCGGAGCATGGATTTTGCTGATGTGGAGTCGGCAGCCTCCTCATTCTGCTAACCCCGAAGGAGAATCAATCCAAGAGGTGATATATATGGCAGTCCTGGGTGCAAATTCAAGAAGGAAGGAAACGGTCATGCCCATCTCTCCATCCTGAAACACCAGAACAAAAAGGATTTGCCCAAGAGAAAATTAACATCTTGCCCAAATCCACCTAGTAAGTTGGAATTTGGGAGTCCCGTGTTACTAGTGCAAGCTCCAGTGCTGTACTCAGTTTGATATTTGCAGAGAGCTATATGGATTATTATTATTATTATTATTATTAATTTAATTTCTATGCCGCCCTATTCCGGAGAACTCAGGGCGGCTCACAGCATAATAGAAATTACATACATATAAAAAACCCTTAAGTTAAAAAAAACAAAAAACAAAAAACCAATCATTCCACAAACATACACTGGCTAGGGGCAAGATGTTGTTAGCTGCCCCAGGCCTGCCGGCAAAAGTGTGTTTTAAGCAATTTACGAAAGGCGGAGAGGGTGGGGGCGACACGGATCTCCGGGGGAAGTTGGTTCCAGAGGGCCGGGGCCGCAACAGAGAAGGCTCTTCCCCTAGGCCCCGCCAGGCGACACTGTCTGGCTGACGGGACCTGGAGAAGGCCGACCCTGTGGGCCCTAACCGGCCGCTGGGATTCATGGGGCAGCAGACGGTCCCGTAAGTAACCTGGTCCGATGCCATGTAGGGCTTTATAGGTCATAACCAACACTTTGAATTGGGTTCGGAGACCAATTGGCAGCCAATGCAGCTCGCGGAGTGATGCCGAAATGTGGGCATTTCTAGGCAAGCCCAACACTGCTCGCGCGGCTGCATTCTGCATTACCTGAAGTCTCCGAACATTTTTCAAAGGTAGCCCCATGTAGAGAGGGAACATCATCACTCTGTCCCCTACGTAAACTGGACTAAACCAGAGTTCATCTAACCATAGTTTACTAGATTAACAACAGCTTAATCTTCAACATTGCTCTGAAGCCATAAGGGGACATCATAGGATGACACCATATTATGAAGTTCTACTCCATGCTGTTCAGGAGATGTGATAGATGGTCTGTCGAAGTGCTTGGAAGCTACCAGTGTGGATGAGGAGGAACTAAGTGAGACTCAACCCTAATAAGATGAAGTGGTTGTCCATTCAGACAGTGATTGACTCTGAGACAGCATCCCTCTTAGGTCTGGAGGAGGGGGATTGCTTCCCCTGAAAGAGCTTGTTTCCAAACCAGAATGCCTGGATTCATACTATACTGTAAGCCAAAAACCAATTAAATGTAGCTCAGTGCACTGGATGATCCCTGCCCCTAACAGTTTTGTTACTGGGTTGGGAATGCAGCCTGAGTCCACAGAAGCTAAAATGCATTGATTTCAGAGGGATAATTATAATAATCTCCTGCAAAAAACACACACACAAAAAAAGGCCACCATCAAGACCTACATAGAGAAGAGGTCTACTAGTCCAACAGTCGAACTTCTGCTTTCCATTCAGAAGGTCCCTGGCTTAGTTTGACCATTTTTAACTGGCAAAAGTTCTCCAGATGTTGCCCCACTCCCTACCTCTGGATGCCCCATTGGATGGAGAGCCCTTAATTAGAAATGCCAATGGTGGCAACCCATTGCCACCATTGGCATTTAGAGGGTACCTTCTCCATTCCAGGTTCTGGTGGGCTCTGGAAGGCTGACTAATCCAGTTCATAGTGCTGCTCTACTATCTAGGAAAGTAGGGATTAGCTGCCCTTTTATTCTCACCGTAACCAGAAATAGGAACTGTCTATGGTTGCTGTAAGCTAATATTGCATCTGCAAGGATTTAACTTAAATATTTGTGCATGAAAATGATTGTCCTTTCTTGCTCCGTCTCTTGAATCCAGTGGAATTTGAACATGGATAATTTGTTTGCTGTCTTAGTAGCTTCTCCATGTACATCAAAGGCAACCTATCTCTTCCCCCGTAAGGACCTGCATGAAAGGAGAGAAAAGAACCCATTGAAGGAAAAGGGAAAGGAAAAATGGAAAGGAAGGAAAGGAGAGGGGAGGGGAGGAGAGGAAAGGAAAGGAAAGAGAAAAAGAAGGAAGAGGAAAGAAAAGAAGATAGAAGAAGGGAAGGAAAGGAAGATAGACAAGAGGAAAGGAAAAGAGGATAGAAGAAGGAAAGGAAAGGAAGATAAAGGAAAGGAAAGGAAGATAGACAAAGGAAAGGAAGGGAAGATAGAAGAAGGAAAGGAAAGGAAGATAGACAAAGGAAAGGAAAGAAAGATAGAAGAAGGTAAGGAAAGGAAAGGAAGATAGACGAAGGAAAGGAAAGAAATATAAAGAAGGTAAGGAAAGGAAAGGAAGATAGATGAAGGAAAGGAAGGGAAGATAGAAAAAGGAAAGGAAGATAGATGAAGGAAAGGAAAGGAAGATAGAAGAAGGGAAGGAAAGGAAAGGAAGATAGACAAAGGAAAGAAAGAAGAAGGTAAGGAAAGGAAGGGAAGATAGAAGAAGGAAAGGAAAGGAAGATAGACAAAGGAAAGGAAAGAAAGATAGAAGAAGGTAAGGAAAGGAAAGGAAGATAGACGAAGGAAAGGAAGGGAAGATAGAAGAAGGGAAGGAAAGGAAAGGAAGATAGACGAAGGAAAGGAAAGGAAGATAGACGAAAGAAAGGAAAGGAAGATAGAAGAAGGGAAGGAAAGGAAAGGAAGATAGATGGAAAGGAAAGGAAGATAGACAAAGGAAAGGAAAGGAAGATAGAAGAAGGGAAGGAAAGGAAAGGAAGATAGATGGAAAGGAAAGGAAGATAGATGAAGGAAAGGAAGATAGAAAAAGAAAAGGAAAGGAAAGGAAAGGAAAGGTATCAGCTCAGAGAAACTGGGTGGCCTCATCCATTGTTGAGTTTGTCCAGCTCTCTCAACTCCCCTCTCTGCTGTCATCAACTTGGAAGAGCCATATCAGTTGCATCTCTCTGCTGAGATTTGCATCTCTCTGCCAAATTCTCCTTCCACCTCCAGTTCTGTCTTGCTTGCTTTTGTTGACTCAGTTATTGCCAACCAGCAGCCGGCAAGTTAGAGGCTCAGAACTGGGTGTTCTCCTGTCTCTTTCCCTCCCTCCCTCCCTCCCTCCCTCCTCCCTGACCGCACACAAGGGCTCCTGCTGAGGGAGACACAGCACACGCGCCTGTACAGTTAAAGACGTGGCTTCCTTCCAGGCCCTTGTGCGGGTGTGTCAGGCCTTTCATAAGAATAGAGAGGAGAAGAGCTGCAGTTCTTTGTCTCCTGCTCAAAAACAACCTTTAGGCCTCCAGAACTGAGGAAAAGTGGAGGGGAAAAAAGTATATCAGAAGAATGGATTTCCTGAGAGGAAATTCATTGGCAAGTTGATCCCAAATGCCTCGCTCTGGATTGGCAGATTGACTAGTGCAGGGGTCCGCAACCTAGACAACTTTAAGACTTGTGGACTTCAGCTCCCAGAATTCCTCAGCCAGCTATGCTGGCTGAGGAATTCTGGGAGCCAAAGTCCACAAGTCTTAAAGTTGTCAAGGTTGCGGACCCCTGCACTAGGGCGACACAGGCCGTCCTTGACTTACAACAGTTCATTCAGTGACCATTCGAAGTCACAACGGCGCTGAACACAGGGACCTCCGACCAGTTTTCACACTGAACAACCGTTGCAGCATCCCCACAATCACGCCATTCGGCATGGCTTGGAGCATTCCAGCTTAGTAGATCAGAAAACGCAAAGAATGTAAGTGTCCAGTTAACTAGGATGAAGGGTTAACTTTTAAAAACAAACGTGGCGCCCAGATCAACAAGGGATATATAGGTTATATTACCCTGTGCTGTGTTTCATTAAGCTGTGCTTATTGCCCCAGCCACAACTGGCTAAGGTTGCGGTGTATGATGAGAATCTTGTTCTATCACAGCTATTTTGACGCAATTAGGTTAGGCGATAGCAATCCCTGCTCGTAAACTACAATGTGTGAATCCAAGTCCATGCTTTGAGATGAAAATACTGCAGCTGGGTCTGGAGCTTCCCCAGCAAATAGGGGTTGCTGTTTGGAATTTTGAAAGATGAAACATTGAATTTTGCCAAATATTTCAGCCCATCCTTTCCTGCAGGATTATTATGAGTATAACAAGGAAAGTGGAGATTGATGATTGCTGTGCTGAATTTCAAAGAGGCAGTGTGTCACACGTATCATCAGAGAATGAGGTGGAGAAATGGATCAATAGACATTTCCACCACTCTCATCATTCAAGCCAATTTATTTCCAATATTCAAAGGCAAGCATCGCTGCAGGGAAAAAACAACAAGAAGCCAAAGCTAAATCAACACCAGGCACAAGATGCATGGATTGCGTTAAGTCAACGTGGAAGCCTACCGGAACATAATTAGAAGTACCAAACATGTTTATAAAAACATATAGACACACACACACACTTTGGGTGTGTCTGGTGGTGGTGTAGGGGGAGAGAATGAACTTAAAAATAGTCCAATGAGAATCAAATATACTCTCTGGATAAATGTTCTGGCTGGATTTATAATTTATAGAACCCTAGAATTGGACGCTCCTTAGTGCTCATCTGCTCCATTCCCCTGCCTGGTGCAGCATCTACGATAGATGTGGCCATCCAGCCTCTACTCTTGAAGACCTCTAGTGAAGGAGAACATACTGTATGTAGCAGCCTATATCACTGGCCCACAGCTCATACAATCAGGAAGCCTCTTCTGATGTTCATCCTGAACTTTCTTGTTATTTTAACCCAGGTTCTGGTCCTGCTCTTTGGGGCCATAGAGAATATGTTCATGCCTCCAAGTCCTTCAACATCTTAATTACTTTTGTGATAAAGCCATAGTTTGTTGGATAAACCCACAAACTGTGGCAAGCCATATGGACCCAATCATGATTTAAGGATCTACTAACAGCACTTAACAAAACCCAATTTTCTGGTACCCTTCTTACTTTTTAAAGTTTGGAGTTCAGTCCTAAACTTTAAAAAGGAGTCCTGAGCATTGAGCTGTACCACAGCTGTTCCTCAAAGCAAAGTCAACTTTCTGATTATTTCACCTACAGAATACTCAGCTCGGATCTTTGAGATCCAATAATTCTTATTCTGTACTTTTGATGCTTTTACAGCATAATCAATGTGTAAATCAATGTGTATGTGATGTATTTTGGTTTTGAAAAGGAAATAAAAAATGACCTGCACAAATCTATTAGTTTGGCATTTTAAACTTCATCGTTTATTTGTTACAGGGAGGGGATTAAAAAGCAATACTTATAGAATATATGAAGTATATACATGGGAAGGTCAATATACCTTAACTTTGCTTGTCAGAAGGTTGCAAAAGTTGATCACATGACCTCAGGACACTGCAACCGCCAAACATCTGGATTTTGATCATGAGGATGCTGCAATGGTCGTTTAAGTGTGAAAAATGGTCGCTTTTTTCAATGCCATTGTTAACTTCAAAAGTCAATAAAACTGTTATAAGTCAAGGACTATCTGAATATGGATGTGGCAGAGGCTAAGGTAGCTTGCAAGAAAAGAAAAATTAGGACAGGGACAATGAATGGAATGGTATTGACCTGTACTTGTTTTAATCATTTCATTTCTTTCCCTGCACTTTTTTTTGAAGTCCCATAATCTGACAGGGAAAACCATGAAGGATATATATGAACCGTGGTGTGCAGTGGTTAGAATGCAATAATGCAAGTTAACTCTGTCCACAGTCTGGAGTTCGATCCTGATGGGGTTCAAGGCTGACTCAACTTTCCATCCTTCCGAGGTTGGTAAAATGAGGACCCAGATTGTTGGGGACAAATAATGCTGACTCTGTAAACCACTTAGAGCACTATGAAGCGGTATATAAGTCTAAGTCAGTGTTTCTCAACCTTGACAATTTTAAGGCCTGTGGACTTAGAATTCTAGGAGTTGAAGTCCACAGGCCTTAAAATTGTCAAAGTTGAGAAACGCTGGTCTAAGTACTATTGCTGTATATAAGTAAGAATGAGAAAAAGCTGCACATCCCTTCCTACATGGAATTCCAACCATCACTGGTTTCTGGGGGGGGGGGAACACCTGGAGACAGGTAGCCAAGTATGCCTTCTGAGGTAGGAATGTTCCCTATTTGACATGCACCTTTTTGTCTGCAGCTGCTCCCTCACTTTTTTTCCTGACTTTCTTGTTCTTGCTGGATAAACTGTTCTTTCCAGCTGTTGGCTATATGGTCCTGGTTTAAATCAAATGGTGCATGGTGTATACAACAAATGATTTGCTGCATTGCAGTATTGTAAACATGCCTGAAAAGACCTCTGCCCGGAGATTTTAAATCACTTTAAGCACAGCAACATTTAGCCAGATGGGTTGTGATTCAGATCCCCCATACGGAGAGCAGGCAAATTATGTTTTCAGCCAAAAGACAAAGATAAGTTCATGCAGTTAACCTTTCAGCCCCAGAGTTTAATCCAACGCCCACATTACTTATGCCCAAGCCCTCTCCCCTTTGCTACTGTTCCAGAAGAATTGAACAGGAAAATTATTTGTCTTCCTATTCAATCCCTCCTCTTGTGCTCTTTGCATAGCCCAAAAACCAAGAAAGAGTTTTCTACTGTTTCTTATTCCGGCTCTCCAAGCAGTTCCTCTGACTGTACATCCATCGGGTTTTTTCAGTCCCTGAGAATTATGGGATGCTTGTGTATTTACAGTACAGATTGAGAAATGTCCAAGATTGAGACAGTCGGGGACAAGGATTGCAAAATTCATTTAGCACTGCTTCCTCTCCCGTCACCTAACCAGACCCACAAAGGCATAAACAGGAATTATTGATACCAAGTGATGGCTTAGTTATGGAGCCCCGGAGCCCGGATGTAAAGACTTCCAGTCCATATTTTGTTCAATTCAAACGGATGCATTTGTACCTCTTTTAGCTCAAGATCTCCAGATTTTAGGTACATTCCCCAGTCCCCCCCCACTTCCATAGTGAAGAACCATAGGGAAAAAAGAACACACGATTTCTCCAACCTATGTTCAGTTAAGGAAATCCAGCTTGCTTTGATTCCTGATTTCACTGACCAGTTGCTCTTACCATTTTCTAAAATGTTTTTCCTAACATTGAATCAGAAATGGCTTTCCTGTAACTTGATTAGTCTTTGCTATATGATGGGACATTAGCTATCATGAATTTCTTCTATGCAACTACTGTTCATGTCCTTGGAGTCTATACAACTACTATTCTCTCTCCCTGGAAAGTCGTGTCCGACCCATCGTGACCCCATGGACAATGTTCCTCCAGGCCTTCCTGTCCTCTACCATCTTCTGGAGTCCATTTAAGCTCAGGCCTGCTGCTTCAGTGACTCCATCCAGCCACCTCATTCTCTATTATCCCCTTCTTCTCTTACCCTCAATCTTTCCCAGCATCAGGCTCTTCTCCAGTGAGTCCTTCCTTCTCATTAGGTGGCCAAAGGACTTGAGTTTCAACTTCAGGATCTGGCCTTCTAAAGAGCAGTCAGGGTTGATCTCCTCTAGGACTGACCGGTTGGATCGCCTTGCAATCCAGGGGACTCGCAGGAGTCTTCTCCAGCACCAGAGTTCAAAGGCTTCCATTCTTTGGCGCTCAGCCTTTCTTATGGTCCAACTTTCACAGCCATACATTGCAACTGGGAAAACTATGGATAGCCTTGACTATACACACTTTTGTTGGCAGGGTGATCTCTCTGCTTTTTAGTAATGCTGTCTAGATTTGCCATAGCTTTCCTCCCCAGGAGCAAGCATCTTTTAATTTCTTGGCTGCAGTCCCCATCTGCGGTGATCTTGGAGTCCAGGAAAATAAAATCTGTCACTCCCTCCATTTCTACTAAAATACCAAATATTAGAAGCGAGTCACACATACAGGAGTCCCAGGGGAGGGGACGGGAGCCCAGTTTATCTAATTTCTGTTCATCATGCAGCTAGAGGGTCACAAACAGACACATCAAAGCCAAATTGGTTACTTCTTTCATCTGATGAGGTTTGGAAAAAACCAGTAACGAGATTAAGCAGAGATCTGCCATAACAGTAGACGTGAATAAAAGCAAAATGTTCTTTTTCCCTGCTGCTGTTAAATGTCACATTGGCTCCAAAGACTTAGATGTTAATTTCTCTGCCAAGGCTACACCACACACAACATAAGAACATAAGAACATAAGAAGAGCCATGCTGAATCAGGCCAAAGCCCATCGAGTCCAGCATTCTGTGTCACACAGTGGCCCACCAAATGTACATGGGGATCTTGAGCAGAAAGAGAAGGCAAAACCCTCCCTTTCCCTTGACCCCCAAACAAATGGTACTCAAGGGAATCCTGCCTGCCTCAACCAACATAGAGGCGGCACATGGACATCTGTTTTAATAACCACCAATACACTTTGCATCCATGAATCTATCTAGCCCTGCCTTGAAGCTGTCAAGGCTGACAGCTGTCACGACCCCTTCAGGAAGTGAATTCCATAAACCAGCCCTATTTATAGATACCAAAGTCAGAAAAGCTATACAATACATAACTATACAGTACATAACTGGATGCAGGATGCAGCTGTTGTAATAGTTAATGGTTTAAAGATTTGGACTGTTTGGACTGGAGAAAACCATCGTTCAGGTCCTGACAATGGTCTTCACCTGGTGACTTTCAGCAAGCACTTCCACCAATCTGCCTTGTTCCATCTCTTTCAGAGAAAGACGGGTGCTTTTGTCACAATAATGGCACGGGGATGGAGAGAGAATTTAACTCCTCTCATACCACAGTTGCAACCCTCATCTCTCGCCTCCTTCAAAACCATCAATTTTGAATCAACAAGAAATCAAGCTACCTTCAACGTACTTTGGAACCATTGTCGAAGAAGCATGGAACTGTCCTCAGAAAGCCAGTAAAAGCTGATTATTTTATTGGAGAATTTGTAAATGCTGTACTAATAAAGCAGGCATTAAAAGAGCAGATGGCACATGAGGGTCACGGGGGAGATTTAAACTAAGTTACACATAAGCAGTAAATTAAGCAGAAGATTTGGGTTGTCAGTTGCTTTGTTAACAGAGCCCAAACCAGCATATTGTTTTTGTGAATTGCGTGACTCCAGCCATGGTGATTTGTCAAGCCATGTTTCATGGCTTTAAGTGTCAATTGTGATTTTGCAAGCCATAGCTAAGTGTGATATTAAATCTCAGCCTTTGGAGCTGCTGAACTGTAGTTTAGACTGTTGTGTGGTCATCTAACAGTTATACATATACATATACATATACATATACATATACATATACATATACATATACATATACATATACATATACATATACATATACATATACATATACATATACATATACATATACATATACATATACATATACATATACATATACATATACATATACATATACATATACATATACATATACATATACATATACATATACATATACATATACATATACATATACATATACGTGTGTGTGTGTGTGTGTGTTTTCGTAGACCCGAGTACGCCAAGACCTGCATATATATATATATATATATGGTTGATAATGTCTGTAAAGATATGACGTCAAAGAAACAACTAGAACACAAATTAACCGGCTAGGACCGATGACGCGGTCTAAGAGCCAGGTGCAAGCGTTAGCTAACCCTATTTAAAGTGTCTCCGTTAACTGGCTTTTAACCCTGACGATGTCGGAAGTTCCCGCCGAAATGCCACCCCCCAACTAGGGGCATAGAGCAGGCTCAAGTCACAACTGCGAAAAATTTACAAATTCAAATTTTTCTTTTTTGACAAAGAGGTAAAGAATTAAATTGGAGACTAAGATGGCCATTTCAAGCTCATGAATTTGTAAATTTGAATTTGTAAATGTTTCGCAGTTGTGACTTGAGCCTGCTCTATGCCCCTAGTTGGGGGGCGGCAAGGCAAAAGAGATTGTAAGAAGTATAACTGCAGTACAGCAGTTAAAAATGTCAAGGTGTAACCAATCAGACCAATCTGTCTGAAAAACTTCCTGTATATATATTCCCTTGACTCAGCTGGCAAAGAGGGGAGGAGAGCCTGTGGCTTGGTGGTTAAATCACTGCCTAGTATGTAAAACTGCCCAGGTTCGAATCCCATAAAGGGTATGGCTAACTGATGAGAGCAGAATGAACTCGAAATGGCCATCTTAGTCTCCCAATTTAATTCTTTACCTCTTTGTCAAAAAAGAAAAAATTGAATTTATATATATATATATATTCATCCAGGTCATGGTTGTCTCAGACATGCTTTTACAAAAGGCAACTGGACTTCCTTGGGTTTTTTTCTTTGAAAACGTTTTGTTTCTCATCCAAGAAGTGAAGAATGGATGAGAAGCGAAATGTTTTCAAAGAAAAAAAAAACCCCAGAAAGTCCAGTTGCCTTTTGGAAAAGCACACTCGGGGTAGCAATTCATACTTAACAAATCCTAGTTTAGCTTAATGAGCAAACCCCCTCACTAGCTTACTCTTTCTTGATGGCAGCTCTATAGAGTCCTGCAAAGTGGGCCCTTAAGTAGGTGGCTTCCAGGCTAGAACGGAACAGCCCCTCACTCCACCTCCTGCTGCTGGATCCCTCCTTGTAAGGAGCAGGTTTCCGGGCCATAGTAGGTTCAGCTTCCAAGGGTGGGCTTTCATGAAGGGTATGGGGCTCATCAAGATTGAGGAATGGAAGAGGATAATGACCCCGACTGGATCGTCTTTCTTGCAGCTTCTTGCTCTCAGGAGTAACAAGCTGGACCCCATCTGGTACTTGGCAAGACTCTGGTGGAACCGCCCCCATTGTTTCCTCTTCTTTCATCACAAGTCTCGGGAAGGTGAACTAGTGAGTGGAAAATGGAAGAAAGAGAGAGAGACAGAGATCCCTGGTGATTTAATGAATTATTTTCTCTTCCCAAAATCTATGTTTTCCACCATTGGCATTTCTGGGACTTTGATGCCATTCAAGACCCCTTGCTTTTTTTGACATAGTCCTTCGGGAACATTGTTTTCTATTCTTGGTTGGTAGAGAGTTCAAAGAGTGAGTGGCCTATGTACATTTGCTTGTCTGGACTTCCCCTGTGTGTTTCCTTTGGGAAAAGAAAAGAAGAACGATGTTTGATTTTGCTCAATCTGGTGGACTAAAATTGTATACATTATGGGAACTTAGCTCACAAGGTATATTACAGTGAATCAGACTATCCTGCTGAGCCATCACTTTGTTTAAGCCTCTCAAGCATAACACAGACATTGTACTTGGTTCCTCCTCAACAAAGATTTAGCATGTGGTGTGAACTCAGCAACCGACCGCCAACTCAGTCAAAAATGGCTGCTTTTAATAGCTATTTAATAACTAGCTTGCTTTCCTGTTATAGTCTAGGACAGCAGCCCCCAACCTTTTGGGCACCAGGGGCTATTTCTGTGGAGAAAGTTTTTTCCATGGACTGGATGGGGCATGGTTTTATGTGCTGCCTGCATCCCATAGTTGGGGCTTCGCTTGTTTATGTAGTCCTGCTGCTGGCATGCCGCGGACCGGTGCTGGTCCACAGACCGGGGGTTGGGGATTCCTAGTCTCGGATCCTGACAAGCAAAGGGTAACAACTGACTGCACGTATTTTTCATCAAGTGGGACACTCAAGGATTATTTAGTTTAGTCAGTGGTTAGTTGGAGGATGAAAGCTAATTTGGACTAGAATATTAGGGATTAGATACAGCTCACAGCTGACATGTGTTGCTAGATTTAGTTCTCAGCAGCCCAGGGTAGGACTGGAAGCGCTCCTGTCTGAAATGTTGACAGTTGTGACTTAAATTCTAGGCAAGAGTAATGTATTCCTCCCTTAGCAGCCAGGTGGGAAAAAGGAACGAGAAAGAAATAGCGGAATGCAAACACAAAAAGAAAGGATATCGGGATGAGAAGGGAAAACTATAGGAGTGAAAGAATGCTAGAACAAGGGAGAAAGAAAAAAGAATGTTGCAAGAACAAGAGAAAGGAAAAAGAAAAAGCATAAAGGAAAAGCACACCAGAACAAGATCTGTCTGGCCATCTTGAATATTGCCCAACAAGCTTTTGAATGTAGCATTTTGTTTAGTATCCTTTCTCATTTCACCCCAAAATAAAGATGCTGCTAAATAGGGCCTACATTGCCACCAATTGAGTATTCTAGAATGTGCTACCTCTGAATATGAGCTTTTATACTTACCCTCCATGAATTTCAGCTGCCTTTCATACTATGGGAAAGCTGAAGAATTGAGCTTCAGCAGTCTCCATGTGCTAACTCAGATCTAGCGGTTCACATGTCTACATTGACGGCTGGAGATGATCTACCACGGAATCATAGAATTGGAAGGAATCGCACAGATCTCTCAGCCAAATGCAAGAAAATCAATTAAGACAGTTCAGAAAGGTGGCTAGCTAGCCTAGAGCGATGAAGAACTTGCAATCTTCATAAGTAGCCTGTCCTACTCTTGTCCAATTCTTACAATCAGAAAGTTCTTCCTTACCTCCAAGGTTTCATGGAGAAGATGCTAGAGACCAAAATCAAACATGTGTTTCTCCATTGAAATACTTTCCCCTTCCACTTCAGAATATAGGAAAGTTCTTCAACAGCATGTTGGATCTGAATAAGCCTCCATCTTGTTCTGCATTCCTTGCCAGAAATGGCTGAACAGAGGCATCCAGGAAGTTCCTAAGCTAGAACTGGACAAGCACTTCTCTTCCACTGTTCCCTTTTAGTCACTGAGACTAAGAACACAATGCCTGGGATTCAGAAGGTGGCATTCAGCCATGCAAGCTGTTCTCCTTGCATCTGTTGCGTCCCTTTTTCAAGTCCGCCCAATCGGTGGCCACATCTTACAATTAATTATGCATTGGTTGAACACATCCTTTTAAATCAGTCTCAAAATCTCTCTGGTTTTGGCTTCAAGAAACATACAAAATCCAGTCCTTCCTTCCTTCCTTCCTTCCCTCCTTCCCTCCATCCCTCCATCCCTCTTTCTCTTGCTCTCTCGTTTGGTTGTGTGTGTGTGTTTACACATTTATCTTCCTGTTTAAAATCAGTAGTCCCAAAGGATTTTGGGAAAGATGTTAATCAAATCCATGAATTACTATAGAGCCAGTTAAAAATAAAACAGCCTTTTCACCTTCACCTCCAAATTAATCTCTCAGAAATGGAAAAAGATCTTTACTAGAGATCAGACTCCAGTCTTGGCACTCAAAACAGGAGGCAGCTGAGTTAGAATTTCTTCGCCCTGAGTTTCGTTCAGAAAAGAATAGGACCAAATGCCAAACCTCTTTCTGCAGGGAAAGCAAAATCCATAACGGGGAAAGAGGGACATTGTCTGAAAGCAGGGCCTATCAATTGGTTTCTCAGCGATAGCATTTTAGCCAGGACTTGTCCTGCTTTCTGAACCGTGAATCCAGACTTATTTTGTCTGCTCAAAATCCGGATAGTGGCTCAGGAAATGGAATGCAGAGAATCTAGGAAATAGCTGAGCAAGGATTATGTTGCCCATGAGCCAAAAGGATCCAAACTTCACTAAAATCCTGGTTTCGCCTTGTAGATAAATGCAAACTTTTTTTTTATTTGTTGAATTTGAAGACTGCCCCTCCGGCTCACATTAATTGTAATGCGTACAATTAAAACATAAAAAATTTAAAACCCATATAAAATACAATACTTCAAAAAAAAAAAAGAACCGGATAAGAACAAGAATAAAATATGTTAAAAGTTAAAAGGTGAGGGGAAGGCGATCAAGGAGCCAACTGGCTCCAGGGTTGCATCCTGCTTGCAATGAGGTCCATGGAAGTTGGCAAAGCCAAGTCTTTAAAGTCCTATGAAAGACCAGGAGATCAGGGCCTCCTCATCTTGGCAGGGGGGGGGGGGAAGGAAGTATTCCAGAGAGTGGGATCCATGGCAGAGAAGGTCCCCTTCCTGGACCCTGCCAGTTTGAAATTCTTTCAAACTTGGCAACTTTAAAACTTGTAGACTTCAACTTCCACAATTCCACTGCCAATCCAGGGAAGTCACAAGTCTTAAAATTGTCAAGTTTGGAGACCTCTGCTTTAACTGATGTGATCCATAGCATATCTTCCCTACTAACTGGGTAAGATGGGCTGACATAATCAGGATAAGATGGTTTCCAAGGTAACTTGACCCCATGCCATATAGGGCTTTGACCAACACCTTGAACTGGACCTGCAAACAACATGTAGCTCCCGCAGCCAAGATGTTATGTGTTCCAATTTGCACAGTAATCTACCTGAGAAACTCAAATACTTTGGCCACCTAACGAGAAGGAAGGACTCACTGGAGAAGAGCCTAATGCTGGGAAAGATTGAGGGCAAGAGAAGAAGGGGACGACAGAGAATGAGGTGGCTGGATGGAGTCACTGAAGCAGCAGGCCTGAGCTTCAATGGACTCCAGAAGATGGTAGAGGTCAGGAAGGCCTGCAGGAACGTTGTCCATGGGGTCGTGATGGGTTAGACATGACTTCGCAACTAAGAACAACAATCTACCTGAAGTCCTAAGAAATTCTCATTCCATACTCCAAATAACCCATATAAGCTCCAGTCTCTATATTCTGTGCCCCTGGAACAGCTACAGATCTTAGAGAAAGATCTGGAGAGAGTTTTCTTTTCTTTTCTTTTCTTTTCTTTTCTTTTCAAAAAACTATAAATTGAACTTATAGTTCAGAGTCATTTCTTGTGAGATGGGCAGCTATATAAATTTGATGAGATAGGCAGACAGACAGACAATAAAACTGTTGTTTACTATTAAGGCCCTTCTTAGTTCAGCAACATATGCAACTTTATATGACACTTACCAAATATGAGATGCACATAGCCAGTTTCGCTCCTTGGTCCTTAGTAACCTGGATAGCTTGGGATGTCTGTCTGAAAGCAAGCTGGGAAACAGCAACCACTAAGGATTTAATGCTTCCAAAGATGCTGGGAGGAGGCACCTTTTCTGATACACATCCTGCTGGAGACTTGTAGACTACAAGCAAGAAATGGGAAAAATGTATAATTAATAAGCCAGACCGCTGTTCTTTAACTGATTAAAGATGTTAAATGATTCCATACATTCTATGTCAATGGTTTTCAACTTGTGGGGGGGGAGAAGCCCATGAGGTCCTCAAGAAAACCCATGAAGACTCGAAGAAATGTTACGATTTAAATCTTGATTTACCCTAAGGCTTGGGAGCCTGTGGCCATGGTCCGTGGTCACAAAAGGTATTTAAAGAGAGTCGGTGGGGAAGAAAAGGTTGAGAACCACTGTTCTATGTCACCCAAGGATCTCTGCCTATGAGAAGACTTGATTACGGATGATTGGGAACAAGCAGATACTTTGGTAGCTCACATAACATAATTTAATGTCATCTCTTTACAATCCAGTCTTCCAAGCAGCGTAGCCCACACTGACCCCTCAGATCTTTGGGTGTTGTTTGTCAGTGTCAACCTAGGAACAATGGAACATCCCTTTATCTGCTTGTGTGAGAAACAAAGCTCCCTCAGCAATTCCTATAACTTACAATTTTGAAAATGTTGCTGTTCCAAACGGGGCAGGTTTGTGTGTGGTGTTGAACTCAAGACCAGCATGTTCTTTGACAACCTCAAAGAAACGGAGGTAGGAATGTTTCTAGCACCCTCTTCTGGAAGGCAGGGCTAGATGAATCAAAAGTTGGAATTAAGATTGCTGGAAGAAATATCAACAACTAAGATATGCAGATGATACCACTTTAATGGCAGAAAGTGAAGAGGAATTAAAGAGCCTCTTGATGCGGGTGAAGAAGGAGAGTGCAAAAGTTGGCTTGAAACTCAACATTAAGAAAACCAAGATCATGGCATCCAGCCCTCTCAATTCCTGGCAAGTAGATGGGGAAGAAATGGAGGTAGTGACAGATTTTATCTTCCTGGGCTCCAAGATCACCACAGATGGGGACTGCAGCCAAGAAATTAAAAGACGCTTGCTCCTGGGGAGGGAAGCTATGGCAAATCTAGACAGCATATTAAAAAGCAGAGACATCACCCTGACAACAAAAGTGCGTATAGTCAAGGCCATGGTTTTCCCAGTTGCAATGTATGGCTGTGAAAGTTGGACCATAAGAAAGGCTGAGCACCAAAGAATTGAGGCCTTCGAACGATGGTGCTGGAGAAGACTCCTGCAAGTCCCCTGGACTGCAAGGCGATCCAACCGGTCAGTCCTAGAGAAGATCAACCCTGACTACTCCTTAGAAGGCCAGATCCTGAAGTTGAAACTCAAATACTTTGGCCACCTAATGAGAAGGAAGGACTCACTGGAGAAGAGCCTGATGCTGGGAAAGATGGAAGGCAAGAGAAGAAGGGGACAACAGAGAAGGAGGCAGCTGGATGGAGTCACTGAAGCAGGAGGTGTGAGTTTAAATGGACTCCAGAAGATGGTAGAGGACAGGAAGGCCTGGAGGAACGTTGTCCATGGGGTTGGGATGGGTCGGACACGACTTCACAACTAACAACAATAACTTGTGGAAATAGGGATACTGGAGCCTAAGAAACTGCAATTAATCAATCAGAATAGAGCTGGAAGGGACCTTGGAGATCTTCTAGTCCAGCCCCCCGTTCAAGCAGGAGAACCTATACCATCTCAGACAAGTGACTGCCCAGTCTCTTCTTAAAAACCTCCAGTGATGGAGCACCCACAACTTCTGAAGGGAAGCTGTTCCACCATATAACCTGATTTTGTTAGCCAACTCCAAAATGTCTTTTTAAAAAAATCAGGACTACAACACTCAAATTCTAAAGCCAGTAAATACCCAGCTTCAACTTCTGATAAAGAAAATGGGTTTATAAAACTAACAAGACGAGCGTCTCCTAAAAGGGAAAGGTCTGGATGCCAAACAACATGTGTTGTTTCATTTTTTTAAAAAAAGCAAAAAGTAAAAGATGCTCTCTCTCTCTCTTTATTTGGATACAATATTTTGAGTGGAACCCAAACAACAAAGCACAAATAAATGACAGATTATATCCTCAATCTAATTCGTGTCATTTTTTAGTTCAGACTGTGGCAGAGATGCAAAACTGCCTAATTTACATTCTATTTTTATATAACGTTATTAGAGGTTTTTTAAAAGGAAGACAAATGCTAATACAAACGGATATAAAGTAAGGAAAAGAAAGAAAACAACGAGAAAGCTATGTGCAAAAAAAGTAACAGAAATAAAAAGAAAAATAGAGAAAAAAAGATGCTAAGAAGTAGTTTCCGATCTTTTTTACACAGTCACGAGTACAATGATAAATTTACCTCTTACTCAACGGTTACAACATAACAACACAATTCTTTTCTTTTTATAAGTTGTTCTGTCTAATCATCAGAACTACAAACCAAGTTCATTTTTTCCTGTTTTGTGCAAAAAGTCCATAAAGAGTTTCCATTTGGTCCTTTTTGTGTATCAAAGAAGTTAATTTAGTCATCTCAGCAAGTTCCATCATCTTCACCAACCTTTCCATCCCACTGCAGTTATAGTCTAAAGCAGTGTTTCTTTATCTCAGCAGTTTTGCTGGCTGAGGAATTCTGGGAGTTGAAGTCCACATCTTAAAAGTTGTGTAGGGTTGAAAAACACTGCTCTTGAGTTCTGCAAAGGGAGAAGGCTAGCAGCACGCTCCCTTCCCTCAAAGATAGAAAGATAAACATGCTCTGATGACGATACCACAGTCACTTAGGTATAGCTCCGCTGTTTCTGGCTCCAGACTCTATTAGGTACGTGGTTACACCTGCCAGGTATCGTAGTCAGTTGGAGTCAGTAAAGCACCGGAAAGCATTCTCGCTTACACGGTGCCATGCGTTTCCATCGGCCGTCCTGTACCGCAAGTATAAAAAGACACCATTGGCTGAAAGACTCTGCTCCTGTGGCTCAGGAGAGGTGGAGGCCATTGGACACATACTCCTTTGATGTTCCTTAATAATAATGATGATAAAGTTGGAAGGGACCTTGGAGGTCATCTAGTCCAACCCCCTGCTCAGGCAGGAAACCCTATACCATTTCGGACAAATGGCTGTCCAGTCTCTTCTTAAAAACTTCCAGTGTTAGAGCATTCACCGCTTCTGGAGGCAGGTTGTTCCACTGGTTAATTGTTCTGTTAGGAAGTTTCTCCTTAGTTCTAGGTTGCTTCTCTCCTTGCTTAGTTTCCACCCGTTGTTTCTTGTCCTGCCTTCAGGCGCTTTGCATTCCCTCTTCTTTGTGGCAGCCCCCCCCAATATTGGAAGATGCTATCATGTCCCCCCTCGTCCTTCTCTTCGTTAAACTAGACATACCCAATTCCAGCAACTGTTCCTTATATGTTTTAGCCTCCAGTCCCCTGATCATCTTTGTTGCTCTTCTCTGTACTCTTTCTAGAGTCTCAACATCTTTTTTACATCGTGGTGACCAAAACTGGATGCAGTATTCCAAGTGTGGCCTTACCAAGGCCTTGTAAAGTGGTTTTAATACTTCACGTGATCTTGATTCTGTCCCTCTGTTAATGCAGCCTAACACTGTGTTGGCTTTTCTGGCAGCTGCAGTACATGGCTGGCTCCTATTTAAGTGATTGTCCACTAGGACTCTGAGATCCCTTGAGCAAGGTACCACCTATATTATACCTGTACATTTAGTTTTTCTTGCTTAAATGTAGAACCTTCTATAAAGCTATTAGGAAAAACCGTATCCTCCCCATAATTGATAGTATCCTGGTCGTTCAGAAAGTATTTATCTCCAGTGGCTGCTTAAGGACGAGCAGGCAGTGATCATGGCGCAGGTGGTTAGATTCTGTGTAGCAGCACTGGGGATTCACCAGAAACATAAATAAACATTTTACATCTTTTTAATAATATTTTATAATCAATTTTTTATGTGTTTTTATCCAGCATTGGACTATAGTCAATGTATTTTTTATTGACAGGTCAGTATGACTCAGTTTTTCTGACGCTAGCTACCGGTAGTTTTTTTATACTGTTTGTAAAACTAGGCAGACCTTGGCTGATTACATCATTATGGTAATATATTGCTATGTCTTCTTGTGTTGGTTCTGTTTAGCTTTGTTTTATTTGAATGTTTAATTTATGTGTTGGCCTTCGGCTGTAATAATAAATTGAACACCACAGTTACCCTTTTGTGTCAAGAACAGCTAAGGACCCATCTACTTTGTGTAGGACAATCCTCTATGTGAAAACATTATTTGTTTAACGTCTGGCCAATTTAAAGACAAAGAATAAAAAGGTAGAAGAAGAGGATCTTGAAATAGCCTATTAGGAGAACAAATTGGGCAGATCACCTGTGCTGGCAAGCTCCTTAGAACTAGGAGATGGAGCAAACACTTTGAGGTATTTATGGAGGCCCACCTATGTTTAACTAGACTCTTTAGAAATCAATAAAAATAACAGTGCCAGTCAATCTCCATTGAGGAGCAAATACTACAGTCCTGAAACATCTTGCTAATACGAAAACTGGGGTGCATATATGAATGTAAAGAGCTGAAGTTTTTCAGCTCCAAAATGAGATTTTTTTTTACAATAGATCAACCAGGCACTATATTAACCTGAATTGGGCTCTGTTGTCCGATCCACCACCTTCTCCAGCTTGCCGACCGCAGAGGTTTTGGCCACCTGGTTCTCTTGACTCCTCTTCGCATTCTCTGTCTTGACCCTCAGGCTATTCTTGGATTGCTCATTATTTTCAGCAGACAGTCCTAAGACTTTGTCCAGGATGTCCTTGACAGAACATACCAAGTAGTGAAGGTGAGCTAGAATGGTGTCCTTCAAATCAGAGGTAGCCTGAGGAAGTGGAGATAATGGAGAAAGTTCTTTATTATGATCATTTTATGTTTTCAAGCAAGACAGTGGATCTATCTGGTAGAATTAGTAAATAGTAAGAAGGAGCTGTCCAGAGGTTCACTAGGCTAGTATAGTTCTAACTGAGAGCTCAGCAGCTTCTAAACCAGGGGTCTTCAAACTTGGCCCATTTATGACTTATGGACTGCAACTCCCAGAATGCCTCAGTTGAAGTCCACAAGTCATAAAAGGGCCAAGTCTGAAGACCCCTATTCTAGACAGGCACCAACATTTAAGTCACGAAAGCCTACATTTTTGAGATGAGAGCTACTGTATACTTGGAACATGGGTCCAGAATAAAATAAGTACAGCCAGGTTACAATCCTGGTTTAATTCAGCAAGATAGTTTTCTTCTTATTATTATTATTATTTTACTTACTTCCTCCACCGGTTTCTGAAGAATGGGTATCTTCTTCTCCAAATGTTCCAAACCTTGACAAGCCAAAACATTGGCTGCCGCAACTGAAACCCCCCCCCCAAAAGAGAAGAATGTTAAAACAGTGTTGGAACAGAAGGGAGGGTCAGCCACTTGACGAATTGATTCCCCTGTATACACATTTCACCAAGATTCACAGACTATGTTTGGGTGGTGCACTAAACCACAGTTACAATACATGCTACCATGTTACAAAGTGCATTCCTCATCTATATTGTAATTATATGCAACCTTCAGTTTGGAGAATAGAGTATTTTGGAGAATTCTAATACATGCCATCCCTCTTCTGAACTACATCATTCCAGAGGTTGTTGGATGGTTATCCAGAAGTAAAGTTTGCAACTGGAAGTCGTTGAAGGTATTCTGGATATGGTATGGCATGAAACAGCTGGACTGCTGCCATGAAACTTCAATGCTACCAGTCTGGGGACTTCTGGGAAATCTCTGAATTACCTTGGAATGGTCTGGTAGAGGTACAGCATGGATCAGGGAAAGAAGATACCTGTATGGAACTAACTGCCAAAAAAGCCAATTCAGTGCTGGGCTGCATTAACAGAGGGATAGAATCAAGATCACGTGAAGTATTAATGCCACTTTACAAGGCCTTGGTAAGGCCACACTTGGAATACTGCATCCAGTTTTGGTCACCCCGATGTAAAAAAGATGTTGAGACTCTAGAAAGAGTACAGAGAAGAGGAACAAAGATGATTAGGGAACTGGAGGCTAAAACATATGAGGAACGGTTGCTGGAATTGGGAATGTCTAGTTTAATTAAGAGAAAGATGAGGGGGGACATGATAACATCTTCCAATATTTGGGGGGGGGGCTGCCACAAAGAAGAGGGAGTCAAGCTATTCTCCAAAGCACCTGAAGGCAGGACAAGAAGCAACGGGTGGAAACTAACCAAGGAGAGAAGCAACCTAGAACTAAGGAGAAATTTCCTGACAATTAAAACAATTAACCAGTGGAACAACCTGCCTCCAGAAGTGGTGAAAGCTCCAACACTGGAAGTTTTTAAGAAGAGACTGGACAGCCATTTGTCTGAAATGGTATAGGGTTTCCTGCCTGAGCAGGGAGTTGGACTAGATGACCTCCAAGATCCCTTCCAACTTTATTATTGTTATTGTTATTATTATTATTAATATATTTTCCACAATATGCCTTATATAGCAATACTTTAGCCATGATGGGAAATCAAAGGCATTAAGGTACCAAAGAACTGTAATCAAATAAAATGATACTTATTCACTTATCAAGTCACAGAACAATGGACTGTAATTATCTGATTCTCCCCCAGAAGATCCAGAATATATGTCAGCAAGGCACCAACCAGTGGCACTACAGAATGGACTCTGGAGACACTGTGAGAAATTAAAATGGGTGTTTGGGTCCTTTCCAAAATGAAGCTTATACAACACTTACGTTGAGGCGCCAGCTTATGCACCACAGGCTTCACACTCCACAAAGCCAAGGAACTGGCATTCTGGAGGGCCCGCTCACAGGTGGCACACACTGATGCCGTCAAGGGGTGAATCTCTTTGGCCCTGGCATACGTCCTCTGGAGATGGCTGAGGGCTGAATTCACCACAGGGAACTGCAGAACTCTCTGTAACACACTGCTTTGCTGTTCAAAAGAAAATAAAATTAAAAAGAGGATGCGAATATAACCAGAGGAGAGAAAGAACAGTGAAAACACTATAGTAATTATCATTCATTCTTTCTCTGGTTTATTATTGACTGGGAATCTGGCACCTTTGCTATCCCAAACCTGTATAATAACAAGTTACGTCTGGGATTTCTTTCCTAGAGAGAGCTGGAGATGCTGTGTTAAAAACAACGATAAGTAATTCCAAAGGGCCATTGGTCAGCCAAGCTTGTTTATTTATTGGTTTATGGAGAACCAACCTAGAACTAAGGAGAAATTTCCTGACAGTGAGAACAATTAACCAGTGGAATGCCTTGCCTCTAGAAGTCGTGAGTGCTCCATTGCTGGAGGTTTTTAAGAAGAGATTAGACAGCCATTTGCGCAGAATGGTATAGGATCCCCTGCCCGAGCAGGGGGTTGGACTAGGAGATCTCCAAGATCCCTTCAAGCTCTGCTATTCTCTGTTTAAAAAGCTGCTAATTACCAAAGATCTATTTGCTTTTCTGGGCTGAGATGGTCAACCTATGATCTGAAAATAAATTACTGCATAAGCTGTGTCCTGTGTCATACATGAAGAACACTGTCTCTCTCTCTCTCTCTCTCTCTCTCTCTGTGTGTGTGTGTGTGTGTGTGTGCGCACCTTCTGAACAATCTTGACTTGTGGCAACCATATGGGCAAGTCCATGCCCTTTTCTTGGCAACAGTTTCAGAATTGACCAGCTTCTGTCTTTCTTCCTGAGAGTGACTATCTCAACGTCACCCAGCTGGCTTCGTGCCTAAGGCAAAATTAGACTCCCAATCTCTCCGCCTGTTGCCTTAGCTTAACCAGTACAGCAAATGGGCTTGGAAGAACAACCGGTGTGACAATTTTCATCCCCAGACAGCGTAAGGGGAAGATACCTCGACCCATTTGAATCTTCACCCCTTTCCCACCCTCGCCCCCTGCAAGCTGCTATTTACAAAAACGTGAAAAAGGCAAGAGAAATCGTCTTCGTGCTTGACATTTAGCCTGGGGAATCTTCTTTTGCCGTTTCACGTTATTTTGAAAGCCAAACGCTTTTCTGCAACAATGGCTCAGGTTGCTCTGTTTCAAATGAAACACATAGATGGCTTTTTAAAAAAAAATAAAAATAAAAAATGAAAATAGTAGACAGTGTCTAATTCAGCCAAGATTAAAATCTGCTTTAGACTGCAGAATTAGATCAAGTCCCCTGAAGTACAGAGAAGAGCAACAAAAATGATCAGGGGACTGGAGGCTAAAACATATGAGGAACGGTTGCTGGAATTGGGTCTGTCTAGTTTAATGAAGAGAAGGACGAGGGGGGACATGATAGCAGTGTTCCAGTATCTCAGGGGCTGCCACAAAGAAGAGGAAGTCAAGCTATTCTCCAAAGCGCCTGAAGGCAGGACAAGAAGCAACGGATGGAAACTAATCAAGGAGAGAAGCAACCTAGAACTAAGGAGAAACTTCCTGATGCTGAGAACAATGAATCAGTGGAACAACCTGCCACCAGAAGCGGTGAATGCTCCAACACTGGAAGTTTTTAAGAAGAGACTGGACAGCCATCTGTCCAAAATGGTGTAGGGTTTCCTGCCTGAGCAGGGGGTTGGACTAGATGACCCCCAAGGTCCCTTCCAACTTTATTATTATTGTTATTATTATTGTTGTTGTTGTTGTTGTTGTTATTGTTGTTGTTATTATTAATCTGTTGACTAGCACAAATAGTACAAATGGTGTCTCACCAGACATTTGCTGATGTTAATGATTATTTTTTTAGCCATTTTGAGAGCGATAATTATAGCTTTACTATAAAAAGGAGGTTCCCATATTGGGTCAACTTACCTTGGGGCTTCCACTCTGCATTACTGGTTTGCTTTTGGCTGCCATTGTCCAGCATTAGCCTGCAACTAAATCATGGGGTAACGTAGGAAAAAAAACCGAGATTATTAAAAAAAATAATAATCTGGGAATACAACCTGTATTGGAGAAAAGTGACTACAAAAATTGCCCAGCCTCTGTCAGAAAGTCAGCTCTTTGCCTGCCCAACTGAATCCTGAGGGTTTTAGATAGGATGGGGAAAGCAAGCTGCTACTTCCATGTGCAAGAGAAGACTTTAAAAAAAAAAACCCTCTTGGAGGTGATGGCCAAGTTCTCATATTACTCTAAGACCAAACTGGTTTGTTTGGTTGGGCTGAATCCAGTACATGAACCCAACTGCTGTAGTTTGTAAACCATGGTTTACTGATCAACCTGTTCAGCCAACCCCGTTGGGTGGTAGCTTGCCTAAAGGGATTCTAGAAGCCAATTTCAAAGACCATCTACCAGTGTTACGCGATGTTAGTTGCACAGAAAGCTACTCACAGGGTGCAGAACTCTTGAACGCGATGTCAGTTGCACAGAAAAGCTACTCACAGGGCCAGTCTCGACTGTGAAAGAAGAAATTTGTGCCCCAGACTATAATGCTATGAAGCCCCACCTTCCAGCTGAATAATTCTGCCAAGCTTCTTCTTCAGGGATTAAGAAAGATGTCTCCCTCGGGTCCCCTGAAAGTCAAACAGACGTCTGAAAAATACCAGCCGAGGGCAACTCCAAATTATGGAAAGAATTGTCCAGACAACATAACAAAATGTGAAAACTGCCATCTCTCAGGATCTTTGGAAAGTAGCTACAGTACTCCAACATTTTTGGGGGATGGGGGTGGAGAATCTAGGTGCTTTTAGGGAATGCCTTGCTAACACACACACACACACACACACAGAGTCTGATGCACAGGCTTTATTTTCTACATTAGCTTGGCAATTCTTGGCATACACCTGGAGGTGAGGGAACCCCTACTTCTCCTGGCCATCTGATTGTTGATTGTGGTGTGATTGATGAGTATGTATGGGGTTTGTATTTTTAATGTTGTTCGGATTTGTTCAATTGTTTATATATATATGTTGTAAGCCGCTCCGAGTCTTCGGAGAGGAGCGGCATACAAATCCGAATAAATAAATAAATAAATAAATAAATAAATAAATAAATAAATAAATAAATAAATAAATAAAGGTGTAAAAAGATGACTCTGCCGTCTTGCTTGGGGCGTGCAGAGAAGCACACAGTCTTGGGGGCCGGTTAGCACCCTAAAAGCCCTCCTCCCACTTTTTCAATTAATTTTTTTCACATCCCTTCCCTCTTTTAAATTTTAGACACCGCTTCTAATGCTTTTAATGTTTTATGAGTCCCTTACCTCTCGCACGAATGAAGGCGAATATACGTGTCCCAGGATAATGTTGCAGGATCCAATCTAGATCAGTTGCCGGGACCAGAGGTTTAGTCTTCCGAGCTTCTGGACTTGTGCTGGACTTGAGCTACAAATATTTTCTTCTTTTGGCAAAGTCCTGGGGCTGGTGGCAAATCTTTTGAAAGTATGTAATGGACACACTCAGAAAACTGCTCCTAAGTCAAAGTCTGTCAAAAAAAAACATCCCTCCATCATCCTTCTGGATGTTATGTATCATATAAGGAAGACCTTTGTGGACCCATAAGCACAAACACCAGAGCTTGGTGGTTTTTTTGTGTGTGGCATTGAAACCTCCTATTTATTTATTTTTAATTGAAAAGTATTTTGGGGGGAATCAGCTGCAAGAAGGGAGATGATGTCTGAGACATCTACACTCAAGACATTGCCAGCGACTCCTTTGTAACTATGAACAATCCTTCCGTGAATCCCACAGTTTTCAATATGTTGTTCATGCTAAAATAACATTTTTTTTTCTTGCAGAGGTAGGGAAAGATGGATCAGCTCATCCTCGCCCCACTATTTCATCTAATACCTGCTTCTTTTGACTCATGAAAACCACCACCTTTTCCTTTGCAGGTTTAATGCTTTTCACCCTAATTCGTTACTCCATGATGTAGGCAAAAAAGCAAAAGAGATTATGTAAATTAGAAAATTCTTCCCTTAAGCCTGGCAAAGAGGCACTGAAGCACAAAGGGCAACAGCCATCCCAAAATGAAATATTTGGCAACAACTATACAGTTGGCCGAGAGAGGACTGAATGCATTTAAAAAAAAAAATCAAAAAAAAATCCAGAAGACAAATTCATCTTAGGCTTATACATTGGGGACATTGAAGACAAATTATATACTCTCTATATAAGAGTATATATACTCTATATACACAAAGTATATAGAGAAATTTAACCGGCATCTTAGGACATGGAGATGAAGGTGTTGGTAGAACAAGTAGAAACTTCATTTAAATTCCACCTCTAGTTCTTTCTGCTTACTCTCTCATGTGGCTCTCATTTGCTAATGTACTCTTAGTTTCTCACGCACTTCGATAATACAACTTCAGGGCCCATAAAATCCAGTGGAATGACACCAGGCTTCTCCAGAAAGAGCATTAAGAAAATCCAATGACTCCCATATCAAAAAGGTGCCGGAGTTGAATTAGATCAAACTTTCCTATAAGAAACTATTCCCTTCAGATCACATCGATTTCGTATCAGGCTGTCTTCTTTGTGGGTGGGTGTGCAGCCTTTCATTTATTTTACGAGCCGTGGTAGTGCAGTGGTTAGAATACAGTACTGCAGGTTACTTCTTCGGCCTGCCTGCTGCCTGCAGTTTGGCAGTTCGATCTTGACAGGGTTCAAGGTTGACTCAGCCTTCCATCCTTCCGAGGTCGGTAAAAATGAGGACCCAAATTGTTGGGGGCAAATATGCTGACTCTGTAAACCGCTTAGAGAAGGCTGTAAAGCACTGTGAAGCGGTATATAAGTCTAAATGCAATTGCTACGATCTTATTCGTTAAATTTATTGGCTGCTCATCTTGCTGTGGTGCTACTCTAGGTGGCTTTGTACAGTTTAGTTTTTATCTTTTTATCCTTTACCATTTGGTATTGCATTCTTTAAAAAAAGTATACAGTTTGCCTTGTACTCTTTTAAAAAAGTGTTGAAAGCACAGAAGACGGCTAAAATAACCTTCCCCAACGAGCTCTCAAGTGGATAAAATATGGCTAAGCAACTCTCCATATGGTTTTGCCATATGAGCTGATTGTGTTTGTATGAATACAATTAATTTTTAAATTTTTATTGTATTTGTTGTAAGCCGCCCTGGGTCCTAGGAGAAGGGCGGCATATAAATTTGATTATAAATAAATAGATTAATCAACTACTTACAACCTTGACTTACAACCACAATTCAGCCCAGCCTTTCTGTTGTTTTAAGTGAGACATTTGTGAGTTGAGTTTTGCTCCATTTTATGACCTTGCTGACCACCGTTGTTAAGCAGATCACTGCCGTTGCTAAGTTACTAACCCGGTTGTTCAGTGGATCTGGCTTCCCCGTTGACTTGCTTGTCAGAAGGTCACAAAAGTGGATCACCTGACCCCCAGGACACTGCAATAGTCGTTAAGTACGAACCAGTTGTCAAGCATCTGAATGTTGATCACACGGTCATGGGCATGCTGCAAAGGTCATAACCCTGAAAAATGGTCGTAAGTCCCTTTTTTGGCGCCGTTGTAACTTTGAACCGTCTGTTGTAAATTGAGGACTACCCGTATACGTCTTGCTATGCACAATAAATTAGCAGGGGACTCATTTCCAAAGTGAAAAGTTTAGATATTCTTTTATTTATATTTTTTTTTCCTCAGCCAAAATGGAAATGCAATTGCACTTATTCTGGAGAGAATCAGAATACTGAAGAAAAAAGGCACAATACTGTTCCTGAATCCCATTCCCACCAAGAAAAGCGAACTGTCTCATTTCTAGCAATGTACGGATTAAGTACAAACATTAAGTATAAACTTTCTCCCTCACTTCCATTTAGCACCTGAAAACAATGCTTCATATTGTATAAATTGTCTTTCAGGGGATCCAATGTGTTTGTGACGAATAAATGCTCATCGTCATTCCACAGGCAAAAGAATTAGCGTGACATTAAAAAACAAAATCATAAAAAAATTCACAGCCTGCCAGAAACAAGAATAGCTAAATGTTAGCTAGAGACAGCAGTTTGGGAGCCTGTAAACATGTACTGTTTCTGGTTAAAGAGGGCTTGTTAAGCTCTGGAATTCATCCCTAATAACAGCAATAAACCCTTAAAAAGCAGTGCTGGGGTGCTGGAGGAGTGGGGGAGAAATACATAATCTAAAAGGCAATTCTCTTTCAAATTAACTTCAAATCTGCTGTTCTCTATCCCAGAACGAAAGACTTGACTGGCTCCTCACCAAGGTTTGAGACCGACACATCTTGAGTAGGGACAGTTTTCCTTGTTTCGTTGCGTAGCTGGAAAAAGGTCTTCAGTCAAGGGCGTTTTATCTCTCTCCCAACTTAATCCAGGTCATTTGGGCTGCCCAATATGACAGCCCAAGGAAAAGAAGAAGAAAGAATTCAACTAGGGGTAGGGAGGACAAAACTCCATCATCAAAGAAGTGGAGGCCAATATGCACCAGGGGTGAAACAGGCTCCAAGTCAATGCTTCAACCGTAGGTGTGGCCTCATCACAGTGAGGATTCCCACCAAAGAGGAGATGACACCACACAGCCCTATAACTCCAGGGTTGGTCTTGTAGATGCCCAGTCGGTCCAACGGACTAAAGATATCACAAAGGTTCTTCACCGTATCCAGCAAGAGGGGTGGGTAGTTCTTTAATGTGAGGAAGGCAAGCAGGAGAAAAGTCTGTAGCTCACCGTTGGTCAGGAAAGCCATCTTCTGGAATTTCTGCCTGCCGGCTGTCGAGGTCTTTTGGGGCTTCTGGCTGCAGGTGGTCTGCTTCATGCGCCAGCAGAGCTCATAAAAATCCTTGACCAGGTTTATCACCAGGGAATAGTAGTAGCACTTGGTCGCCCATTTGCGCCACTTGTTCTCATTGATCTCCGAGAGGAGCCCAATGCTCTTCACCCACAAGACGGTGTCACAGGCAAAGTACACAACCCGGTTCATATTGGAGGCAGTCAGGAAGAAGCGAGGAATAACGTAGGGCAACTGAGAAGCTTGATGGGCTGCCATGACGGCATGCACGATATTGCCAAGTCTAAACACTGCAAGAGAAACCAGAGCTGAAACAGGGTGGTAGAAATAGGCCTGGAGTCTGACGGCGCCACTGATGCATCACGTGCAGCCACGTACTCCGTCAGCTTTGGGCCATGACACAATTCAAGGTAGGAGAATAATGGGGGAGAATAAAAATGGCTTTGCCCAAGAAGATAATGAACTTAGGGTCCAGGGTTGAGTTCCAGTTCTGGAAAGCTGCTACTAAAACACTCCAGTTCATTGATGGCTACTCCCAGATTTCATCAAGGGTGATCTTCTGTAATCTCTCTCTCTCTCTCTCTCTCTCTCTCTCTCTCTCCCTCCCTCTCCCTCCCTCCCTCTCTCCCTCCCTCTCTCCCTCTCTCTCCCTCCCTCTCTCTCCCTCCCTCTCTCCCTCCCTCTCCCTCTCTCCCTCCCTCTCTCTCTCCCTCCCTCCCTCTCCCTCCCTCCCTCCCTCTCTCTCCCTCCCTCCCTCTCTCTCTCTCCCTCCCTCCCTCCCTCTCTCCCTCCATCCCTCTCTCCAACCATCCATCATCCCTCCCTATCTATCTATCTATCTATCTATCTATCTATCTATCTATCTATCTATCTCATTCCATTATGTATTCAAGATGGACAGTGATTAATATTTATATGTTATTTATATGTAAGGGTATAGGTCTACATATGTTGTATATAGTATATAGTATGTTGTATATAGTATGTTTAAATGTGTGTTATGTATGTGTACACTTTGAGAGCAACTAAATTTCATTTTTAATGTGTGCCATTGTGCCCACAGTAAAAAAATGACAATAAAGGTTATCTAATCTAACAATATTATCCATCTCTCTCTCTCATCTATATCATCTATCTATCTATCTATCTATCTATCTATCTATCTATCTATCTATCTATCTATCTATCTATCTATCTATCTATCAATATCATTATCCATCTCTCTCTCTCTCTCTCTCTCTCTCTCTCTCTCTCTCTCTCTCTCTCTCTCTCTCTCTCTCTCTCTCTCTCTCTGAAGAAGCTTCTTGGATGAGACGTGAAATGTCGTCAAAGAAAAATAAGAAAGTCCAGTTGCTTCATGAAAAAGCATCTTTGGGACAACTACCGGTATGACTTGGATGACTGACAATCTCCATAGACATTTAACTCTTTGAATGTTTTGAACCAAGCTGCAATGATGGGGTCCCTTACCATTCCTGCAATCAAGTTCCATCATTAAAAGAAAGGCTGGGGGACAGATATCAAGCCCGCCCCCAAGCATAAATGAGGACATTTGTCATGTCAAAGCCAAAAAATACATAGCTCCCTGTCTCCTGGTTAAATGTCAACAAATGTGGATGATTTTAAATGGAAAAGAAAAGGCTTCTGCACTTAACAATACAAACACACCATTGTACAACAGCAAAGGTAGGAACTGGGAAAGGATCAGGCCAGTCAAACAGGCTATTCTCACCCCAGACCAAAAAGAACAGTAATAGCACATTCCTTATGCAAAATCATACATGCAAATTGATGAAACCTACATTAGGACACAAATAATCCAGGTCATGTAAATGCAATAATCATGACATGGTAAACTAATTGAGAAATTTTGATTAAAAAGCAGACCTGGCTTTCCCATGCAGGCACAAGGAATGAAGATCAGCAAGCAGGAATCAGCAGTTCCCAAGTTAGAGAAAGTCGTAACGCTTGGAGACTCAAGGCCTCAAGGCCATCAAGAGAACAACCCAAAGATCTCTTGGCTCAGGAAAGCAGAAAAATATAGAATTTAAGCCTCTGAGCACAGACCTATCTAAAGAGCTTTGATTGCAATATTCCCGCAGTGGACAAATCTGGATCTATTAGGTAATTCCAGGCAAACCAACCAAAGGGATCACAGGAGTTATAATATTTTGGAAGGCATCAAAGCTGAGCAAGGTTGAAGTACAGATGAATCATCCATCTACTACTGCAACCAGTAAGGAACCCCCACCGTTAAATTCCTGTCAGGAACTGTCCATAAAGCCCAAATCCTTTACAAATGACAAAAATCAGAGTATAATCCTAGGCATTATTCAATATTTTCTTTTCTGGGACTTAAGTAAGGAGAGTTGTGAACTTCAACCTGAATCACTGTGCCTCAGCATTAATGAAGCAGTCCACGATGGAAGCAGATGAGATGCTTAAAAGCTTACCCCTTCCCATGGTCTTAACAAGGGTGAGACTGTTTTGATCAATAAATTAAGGACAGGTTTACTTTTCCTCTCCACTCCTGTTGGATTATCACAGACTGTCTGGACAAGCCCCTGAAGTTTTCTTGGCAAGGTTTTTGTTGTTTTTTTTTAAAAGCGGTTTGCCATTGCCTCCCTCCAAAGGCTAAGAAAAAGTGACTGGCCCATGGTCACCCAGCTGGTTTTGTGGTTAAAGCAGAACTAGAACTCCCAGTCTTCCAGTTTCTAGCCTGATGCCATTACACCATACTGGCTCTCAAGGGCAGCACTGCAAGATTCCTAGTCCGTAAACCCAATTCTGGTACACAGTATTGAGGTTTCACTTTTTTCTTTTTAAAAAGATGACTGTTCTTTCTACCCCATCCACCTACCCGTTACTTTGGGACTGTCAGCAATCCACTCCTTTCCCTTTTCTTTCTTCCACATACACAGTATCTAAAACTAACATACTCACTCTTGCGTCCTGAGCTCATGCTTGATTCCAGAAGTCTGAGCTTCATAACCACTTTCTCTCGGTGAGTCTTACGCTCTAGAATATAACTAAGCAGCATGCATGAATACTGAGTTGCTCTGGAAAGGGAAGGAAAGAGAGGTGCATCGCTGGTCACACATCACAAGCAAAGCGGGCTGCGTCTTCCCACAATGAAACCGAGGGATATATCCATACATACATATATAGAGAGAGACATACTATGCGCACGGGTCCCTCCCCATGCAGAAGATGCTAGAGGGCTGTTTAGCTGTAAGGCAAGTTTTCTAATATATAGTTTTGCACAAAGTAAAGTTGCTGAATCAGAGGAGATGTTGCAAGTGGTGCATAAGAATCTATTCTATTCAATTATCCTGGAAAAACATGTTTATTTCCAAAAGCATTTGCTGGCAAAAAAAAAAAAAGGCTTTTTCCTTCCAAAGCTCCTCTCAGTGCTGGTTATCAGAAGATCATTTACAATTATTTATATATATATATATATAGAGAGAGATTTTATTAGTTTTTATAGGGTTATGGATAGGGGATTAGGATTGGGATTTGGGTTAGGGTTGGGGTTTTTCCAAGTAACATTTTCAATATTTAGCAAACAGCATAATGTCTGGGTACATGTATTCAACTAACAATAATAGATATAGTTAATTATCATAAACAGTATGTTAAATAATCACTCAATAGCCTTCTTCTTACTAATATATATTCAAACTTACATATCACATTCCTTTCTCTCTGACTCGTTTTTCTAGCCATTGAAAGAAATTATCCCATGTTCTAAAATACACTGAATCTTCTTTCTCTTTAATCTTTAAAAGTCAATCTATCCATTTCTGCACACTCTAGAATTTTCTTAATTAGTACTTCTTCAGTTGGTAAATTTTCATTTTTCTAATGTTGGGCAAATACAATTCTTGTTGCTGTTAATATATGTAGTATTAGATATCTACGATCTTTCTCATAGTTGGCTCTTATTATTCCTAACAAATCATTCTGGTTTAAAGTCTAATTTCGTTTTTTTTAGTCATCTTCTCCAACCATAAATGTATTTTAAGCCGAAATCTTTTTGCTTTAGGGCATGTCCACCAGAACCATTTACAATTCTTGTGAAGTAGCTGTAACCCACGATAGGATAACACTTTGAATCCTGCACAAAAGGCATCATAATGGAATTGAACGGAATGAATAAAACAAACAGCCAATTTCTTGCATCTGTGGAGTATCCATCATAACAGGTCATAATACTATTTATTTATTTATTTTTTCCTTTTTGCTCCTACCTGAACATCCATGAAACTGAACCTGGGGGCTTCGCACCAGCTTTTCTGGCATTATACATTAAGCAATATCTTGGTATAACCGGCAAACGGTTGAAGCAGGACTAGACTGAGGTTTGGTTCCATCTACAGCTGTGGGAGAACTGATCACGCTGAGCCTAGAGCCAACTTTGAGTCCAATTTATTACACAGATGGTTGTGCTGCTGCAAAGGCAAAACTGGAGGACAGAGTGCTACCCACTTTGCCTTGAGGGTATGAAGGTGAGGTGGGTTGTGAAGTTGCCAAATAACAATCCCTTGGCTCAATGTCAATTTTAAAAGCAACCTGCAGTGCTGAAAGATAAGTTTACATAACACCGGCTAATAATAACACAAAGCAGGTAAGGCTGAAACAACGGTGATTAAAGCCTGCATTGGCAACTCTTTGGCATGGTTTTTTTTTTCCTACCTCTCTCAACAGGCCTGGAGGAAAGAGATGGGGGGAATTTATTAGGCAGAGGTACACGTGGTCTGTGTGATTCTCACACCTACATAAAGCAGCAAGATCATCATTCCTACACATGATTTGTTTTGCTCAAAAACCTTCCCCCTGCGAAATTATCAGGCAAGCCTGTTTCTCCTACTAGATTTATTTATTTATTTATTTATTTACATTTTCTTATTGATATCTTGTGGGATGATGCAAGGATCCCTTTCCACTTCGTAATCTGATTTCCATCATGTTTGTGGGACATCTTCAATCTTCCACCACCCTGTCCAAAAGCTTCCATGGCTGGGAATCCAGGGAACTGTGGTCCCAACACATTTGGAGGACAGCAGGTAAATATACCAGGTTTGGGATTTTTTGCCTGTCTGGGGAACTAGTTTATGTTTTTGTGTACAATTCACAAAATAACAGTGCTCTGTGATGTCATGCTGGCCACAGTGACCACGGAAATGTCTTCGGACAGCACCGGCTCAATGGCCTTGAAATGGAGAGGAGCACGACCCCCTGTAGTTGGCTAATGGAGTTAAAAGGAACTCATTGTCCTTTACCTTTACAATCCACAAGAGAAGGCAACTTCGAGCCCGCCAGCACCTGTTAAATCTCCACTCTCTGTCATTGCATTCTTTGCAGTATTTATACCTTGCGTGTGGGAGTGGAGCTGTGTTTGCAAATCACTGAGAAGTAGGAGTGAAGAGCTATGAAGAAATATGTCAAATATAAATTAAGGGAATCAGATCTACTGATGCCTCTCTTGAAGCAAGCCTCAATGCAAATATTCCTACAACTCCTTCAAGTTATCAGATCTGCGACTGCCATTACACAACTGCCCACCTTGATTAATGTGAGCCTTAACATGTTGTGCAAACTCAGTCATTGTGTGAACCAATGTCTCATGCAACACCAGGGAACAGGTTGTTCAGTAATCAGATGACCACATTGTGCAAAGATATCTGTAGCCTATATTCACACAAGTCTGATGAAGCCCAAGGGGGTGCAGGAATACCGTCTCACACCTGATTCGTCAGTTTTCCTGTGGCTTTAGACCAAAATCCAGAATCCACGAGTCCTGTGGACTTGAAATTTGCCAACATTTATAAAACGTTTTATGGTAAAAATGATCACAAAACATCTTGTGACATACTGAAGTTTGACTGTGCTACACGGCTCAATCCAGGCTACTTTCAAGGCACTGCTGAATATCTCTCTGAACTTCTAGCAACTTTTACCTAGTGAAGGTATTGAGGAATAAGCTTGACCAGCCCAAAGCACTTGAGGGCAAGACAAAAATACCGGGTGGAAGCCGGTTAAAGAGAGATCCAACGAAGGAGGAATTTCCTAACAATGAGAACAATCAGTGGAATGGCTTGCTTCAGGAATAGAACAGAACAGAACAAAATAATTGGAAGGGACCGTGGAGGTCATCTACTCCAACCGCCTGCTCAGGCAGGAAACCTTATAGCATTTCAGACAAATGGTTATCCAATCTCTTCTTAAAAACTTCCAATGTTGGAGTATTCACAACTTCTGGAGGCAGGTTGTTCCACTGGTTAATTGTTCTCAGCATCAGGAAATTCCTCCTTAGTTCTAGGTTGCTTCTCTCCTTGATTAGTTTCTATCCGTCGCTTCTCGTCCTGCCTTCAGGCGCTTTGGAGAAGAGCTTGACTGCCTCTTCTTTGGGGCAGCCCCTGAGAGATTGGAACACTGCTCTCCTGTCCCCCCTCGTCCTTCTCTTCATTAAAGAAGCTGTGGGTGCTCCATCACTGGAGGCTCTCAAAAAACGAGACTGGACAGCCATTTGTCTGAAAGGGTATAGGGCAATGTTTCTCAACCTTGACCCTTTTAAGGCATGTGGACTTCAACTCCCAGAATTCCACAGCCAGCAATGCTGGCTGTGGACTTCTGGGAGTTGAAGTCCACATGCCTAAAAAGGGTCAAGGTTGAGAAACACTGGTATAGGGTCTCCTGCTCAAGGCAGGGGGTTGGACTAGACCACCTCCAGGGTCCCTTCCAACCCAGTGCTCCTATGATCTATCTCAACTAGGAGTTGCAATGGGGAGGGTCGTGGGAACTGCGAGTGCCCTGCCCCTGGGGATGGGGAGGGGGCTCTGCACGCTCCCTGCAAAGGAGGGGGGCCGCCACCCCCTCTTCTCCGCCCCCCTCACCGAAAGAGGCGCTCCCGACCCTGCGTCTGGTTGGTGAAGTGCACAAAAGCCTCCATGCCACCTGCAGCCACCGCCGGACCGCTCCGAACTCTGGGCAGGAATCAGCTGCTTCTCCGGGCAGGGAGGGAGGGAGGGAGGGCAGGGAGGGGGCGGGGCCGAACCGTGGCCACGCCCCCCGGCCTCCCATGCCCTGGACTCCATTTCCCGTCCTCCCCTTCTTCCTTCCGCCCGGGGTTGCCGCAGCAACGCGTCAACTTCCGGAGACAGGTGTGCGCTCGTGGGGGGGGGGGCGGACAGGTGTGTGCAGAATTAGGCAGAAGCCACGAAGAGGCTTTTTTTTTTCTTTTCACCCCCCTCCAGGAGCTTCGATTTGGGGCTGCTCCGCCTGCGGGAATCATTTTTTTTCTTTGTTTTTAAGGGAGCTTTTCCCAACCAGGGGACTGCAGCACCCATTATCCCCAGCTGAGGGGTGTGTGTGTGTGTGTGTGTGGAGTTGCAGTTCAACGCCTCTAAAAGCCGCTTCCCCTCCCCCCCCAGGTGGTTTACTTAGTGCAGGGGTTCTCAACCTTGGCAACTTTAAGACTTGTGGACTTCAACTCCCAGAATTCCTCAGCCAGCTTTGCTGGCTGAGGAATTCTGGGAATTGAAGTCCACAAGTCTTAAAGTTGCCAAGGTTGAGAACCCCTGAAAAGGGAGCCTTTTGCCAACCGCAAGATTTCCAGAGAGGCTGAGCCTCTGTGATGCCCTGGAAATCTTGTTTTGTTTTTTTTTGTTCGTTTGTGTTTTGTTTGTGTTTTGTTTCTGTTTGGCTTGTATTTGCTATGCTTTGCTTTTGTTTTGTTTCTGGGTCTGCCCCCAGCTCAAACTTAGGGGACTTTGGGCAGGGTACAAAAAAAAGCCCTTTAAAAGAAAAACAAAGTTTCCCTAAGTATTGCAAAACAGTGTCATGTTACATTGAGAGCTGGCAAGGGTGTGTGTGTGTGTGTGTGTGTGTGTGTGTGTGTGTGTAGGATTGCAGCAAAGCAATAAATGGGTTGCCTACAGGGCCCGTTGGGTGCAACGGTTAAGGCACCTGGCTAGAAGCCAGGACATTGTGAATTCTAGTCCCACCTTAGGTATGGAAGCCAGCTGGGTGACTTTGGGCCAGTCGTTCTCTCTCAGCCCAACCTGCCTCACAGGACTGTTGTTATTGGGGGGGGGGAGAAATAGGAGGAGAAAAGAGCGTTAGGTATATTTGGTGCTTTGAATTATTTATGAAAAAGAAAGGTGGGGATTTAAAAAAAAAGAAAGCTTGAGGGTGATCTTTGCTTCTCTCTCTTTCAAAACCAAACCCCACCCTCCCTATTTAGGAAGGCTGATTGGTAACTGGATTGAATTTTATCGCAGAACTCAGCTGAGCTGAAGAGAAGATGCCTTTTTATCTTCGGAAGCAGCACTTGGACATTCCTGCACCCACCGAAAAAGACTGGATTAAAAAAGATGAAGAAGAAAATTTCTTCCAGAACGATCCCGACGAACTCCTAGACTCCTTGCCTCAGCCTTTCTGCATGATCAATAAAATATTGAAAGACTTGTTTGAAAGAGCCTGGGAACGAATCGAAGAAAGGCGCCCGTTACAGGAGACGAAGCAGCAAAGTTTCACACCCTTACTCTGTCACCCTACAAATAAATTCATGGTAATCTAAGGCTCTTTCAGATAAAGAGCCCAAGGAAACCTTGATATGTGACCTTGGCACCATATTATTTTTCCTCTACAGCATCATCCAGTTGGACAACCACATTGGTTTTCTTTTGGCTTAACTCTGGTATAATTTCAGGGAGATATGAATTGGACGATACCACCAAGACATAAATCTAAATATTTCTAGATCATCCCTTTGCCCCAGAGACCCCTTATTTATAATTCCATCAAAACCATTACAATTAGCACAGGTTTATTAAATATTTTTAATGAGTCAGACAAGTTAAAGCATGGAACTAGTTAAAAGCTAGATGAAGTAAATATATATATATATATATATCCTCCATATAAAGACATTGTAGTATAGAAAGATTGGAATTATTATGACATTCATATTGTATGTTCACGTTTCTGAGGTAAACATGTTCTCTTCTTTTAAATCTTCCCAGGTATCAGGGAGAGTAAACTGCCTGTCCGCTTCTGAAGGGTACATCTTTATGGGGCATTCCACTGGGATTTCTGTCTTCAGCTCAACCACCTGTGAAAACTTGTCTACTTGGGAGGCAACCAAACTTGAAATTTGTTCCATTCAGCTCTCAGTCCTTGGTGGTGTCTCCCATCTCCTTGGAACAGTGGATGAGATGGGTAGGCAGTTATGCATTTATATTCATTAAGAATGAACGGTTAATTTGCTGATTGGTTTTACAATTTATTATGAGTGTTATTCAATGAAGTCTTGTAAGATGAATTTCAAGTTTTTCTTATTTAGTAGCCATGGAGAATAAACTTCTTCAAACAGAAGAAATGATTTTCATTTATGAGAATTAGTATTCTCAGCCAATCAAAGTATAGTTAACTAGATAAATAAAGGCACCATCTAGGTGTTTGCTAATGAACATGAAGGAAAAATTGCCCTCCCCTAGAATCATTCTTGTTTTGTTTTCCAGGTTTTGCACGTCTTTTTTGTTTTGTCAGGGAAAACCTCTTGCATATAAGATCCATAAATGAAGTGGTGAGTTTGTCTCATATTAGCTGCTAGTGCTTATATTTATCTACCTGTCATTTTTCAGTTGTCTAAATTCTACTTTTTTGAACATCCCAGTGATTAAAACCCATTGTGTGATTCCCATAATCTTAAAAATGTTATGTTTTTAATTGAACTATTGTCAGAGTTTAAAATCTAAGCAGAATCGGGTCTGGTTAGTACTTAAAGGGAAGATCTCCAGGGCTATAGACGTAGATTTAGAAGGGGGGGGGGAAATATCTAGGAGAAGGCTGTGTCAAGAATACTGCATGGATAGTTCAGTGGGAAGAAGACTTTCTTTTTTTCTTTATTAGTTGGGAGGATATTACTGCACACATGTCTTTTGAGGCCACTTTCACGAGACATCTGGTTGACCACTGTGCAAAAAAAAGTACAGGTAGTCTGCAATTTACAACAGTTCATTGAATGTTCAAAGATACATCACTGAAAAAAAGTGGCTTATGACCCTTTTTCACACTTGTGACCATTGCAGCACCCCATGGTCACATGATCAGAATTTGGACACTTGGCAATCAGCTGTTTATGATGGCAGCAGTGTCCCAGTTGTAAAAGATTGTAAAAATGGGGCAACATTAACAATTTTGGCAACAGAAATTTGGGGCTCAATTGTGGTCATTAAGTCAAGGATGATCTGCGCTGGGTTTAATTCTTGTCCCCCTCAGACCTTCTCCAATAAAGTCTTTTGCTTTTCTGTCCAGTCTCTCAGGGAGCTGCGCAGTTCTGCAGCAAAGAGATGCAGTTTTGAGCTCCTTGCTATCCTGGTTGAATAGGCCTAGCTTAATCTCATATTTCATATTCTCCCATTTGTCAGGAAGATATCAGCAAGCGAAACGTCTGCGTGGCACTGGAACTTTCTCAGGAGAGTGACTATGCAGGATTCTTGCTACAAGGCAAGTCTCGGCCTCTCTTAACCTTCTGATGTGCTTGAAGTCCAGATCCATAGTTGGGTGGTTTTGATATAAAATAATAATAATAATAATAATAATAATAATAATAATAGTAATAATAAAGTTGGAAGGGACCTTGGAGATCATCAAGTCCAACCCTCTGCTCAGGCAGGAAACCCTATACCATTTCAGAAAAATGGTTGTCCAGTCTCTTCTTAAAAACTTCCAGTGTTGGAGCATTCACCGCTTCTGGAGGCAAGGAGTTCCACTGGTTAATTGTTCTCACTGTCAGGAAGTTTCTCCTCAGTTCCAGGTTGCTTCTCTCCTTGGTTAGTTTCCATCCGTCGCTTCTTGTCCTGCCTTCAGGCGCTTTGGAGAATAGCTTGACTCCCTCTTCTTTGGGGCAGCCCCTGAGATATTGGAACATTGCTATTATGTCCCCCCTCGTCCTTCTCTTCATTAAAGTAGACATACCCAATTCCAACAGCCATCTTTGAAAGTAGCCCTTCCTACTGAAGCACTTAATTTGTCCTACTCATGATTAATCCCAAAGGTGCTTTTTCATGAGGCAACTGGACTTCCTTATTTTTTCTTTGAAGACATTTCACCTCATCCAATAAGCTTTTTCAGTTCTCAAGGAGCTTCTTGGATGAGAAGCAAAACATCTTCAAAAACAAAAAAAACAAGGAAGTCCAGTCCATCATGAGCACCTTTGGGATAACTGTGGGATAACTGTGATCTTGATATCCAAGAATCTCCATAGACATTTTGCTAAGGATTAAATTTGTTTGAAGTCCAAATCCCTGGAGGCACACCATTATTATTTTTTTTAATCTACCTAATCATAGATTTCATAGCCGTGGCATGATTTTGATATTTTGTTTCTATATGGAGATGCGGAATGCAGTTGGATATGTTTATAATTCGTATACACAAACAACAGTAATTTGTATCATAAAGAGCCAGCTTGTTTTTTCTCTCTCTAAAACCTGATTTACAGGATAACGTGCCATTATCTTGTTAGAACAGTTGTGTTGAAATCCAAGCTGCATTATTAACCCAGAAACTTTCTGAACAGTATTTAACATTTCAAGTTTGGAGACAGTGAATACTTTTGAATGCACGTCTGACTTCTTTTTTTTTTTTTCACTTTGCAAATCAGGCTCAAGCAGTTCTGCAACTGACTTCCCTTTTATATATATACTCAAAAGTTTAATGAATTTCCATTAGAAATTTTCTAAAACTCCTGCAAGCTGCTTGAACAGCAGGGGACAACTTGCAGCCTCTAAAATCTTTTCCTTTTTGCAGTCTGAGCCCGTTCCAACTGCAGAATTAAGTCTCAGGTCATTTTAAAGTGTGGAAAACATAAAATAACTTTTCTATCAGCATATGACAGTTTTGGTGAGATGGGCAGCTATATGAATTTGACAAATATACACAAATAAGCTTGGAACAGTTTTTTAAAAAAAAAAAAACAATAGAAAATCTCAGCTCAACTTGTATACCTCCCACTTTGTCTCATTCCTTGAATTGGCCCTGTCATCCATCTAAACTGCACCACATTTACATCTCCTGTCCAGTAAAAATTTGTCCACCTTTTACTTGTCCTAGAGCAGACATGTCAAACACAAGGCCCGGGGGCCGGATATGACCCGCGAAGTGGTTTCATGTGGCCCGTGAAGCCATCCTGGAAACAGTGAGGGAACTGCCCTCTGCTGCCTTGGCCCTAGCCCAGGCCGGCCGGCTGGGAGCCAATGTACAATTTTGTGGTGGCCATCTATGCTGAAACGCATTCAGTCTTAGCTCCACAAGGCTGTCCGGAAACAGCGAGAAACCAGCCCCTGCCGTGCCGGCCCCACCCCTGGGTGCCTGCTGGGGAGGGGTCACCCTTTGTGAGGAATGAAGAAATGGACCATGCCTTGGCGCTTGCTCCGGTCCCACCCCCTTCTGCCAGAGACCCTCAGATCTGTCCAACTCTTGCCCAGGCCCCCACAGGCACCCTTGACGCGAACGATGTAGAGCTGGCCATGCCCACCCAGTAGGCCACACCCACTCCATCCACGCCCACCCAATAGGCCGCACCCCCCCCCAGGGCAACCGCAATGCTGACGCGGTCCTCAATGAAATTGTGTTTGACACCCCTGTCCTAGAATAGCAATTAACAGTGGGGGCAAAAATCTGTGAATCTGTTTTTGTTGTCATGGGACACAGTTAATAATAAGAATCATTCTGTATTTTAAAGGACTGTGAGACCTTTCTTCTCCTTCTTTATTGCTTAATGTGCTTTCTTCTGATTTTTCAATAAAGGCAGCTCTGAATCTTGGCTGGAGATTTATCGATTGCCTAAGGATTCCTGGCAGAAGGAGACCGAACATCTCCATACAATTGCTCTCCCAGGTTCAGAGTTTGTCAAGGACACGGGACTCAGCCAGCTGCCTGTGCAAGAGAAATTACCAGAGAAAGCTATGGTAAAAATCATTTTTTTTACGGGTCCGAATGATTAGCAGCTGTAAACGTTTCCCATTTAGCTGAAGAAATATCACTAATGTTCTCAAGGAACCTTATTGCTAAACCATCTTGATTCTTAACCCAACATTTAAGCCATATAATCTGCTCTCAGTGATAATCTGTGTTGTGTACTACAACACAGATATGGCCGGAGAATGAGCTTATCTCTCTCTAATTGTGTTAAAAGTGCCTAAAACAGCTCAGCTGTCTATGGGGCTCTCCCTGAGAATTAACCTTAATTCTGGATTTTCTTTCTTCTTAAAATTTATATCTGGTGATGCCAGATAGAAGCATCCTGCCATTTTTTTCCTGACAGAATACTTCTCCCCTCTAGGATGTCTATTCACATTTGGTAATTTTTAATAAAATGAATAAAAAGAAGAGTACTTTTCAAATAAGAATCGGAACCTGCTTGCTCTTTGGGTTTCTGGTGTTGCTGTTGTTTGGTTAGGGGTTCTAAGAGCTGTACTAATTCCATGGAAGCGTAGTTTTAGGTAGAGTCAGAACATCAGCAGGTGTTGTATTGCCTCTGTACAAATCGATGGTGAGACCACACTTGGAGTACTGTGTACAGTTCTGGTCACCGCACCTCAAGAAGGATATAATGGAACTGGAAAAGGTGCAAAGAAGGGCAACAAGAATGATCAAGGAAATGGAGCGCCTCCCTTATGAAACCAGATTGCAACGCCTTGGTCTCTTCAGCCTTGAAAGACGGCATTTAAGGGGTGACTTGATCGAAGTGTACAAAATCATGCATGGGATAGAAAAGGTGGATAGAGAAAAATTCTTTTCTCTATCACACAATACCAGGACAAGGGGGCACTCCCTAAAGCTCATAGCTAAGAAAGTGAGGACAAATAAAGGGAAATATTTCTTCACCCAGAGGGTCGTTGATTTATGGAATTCACTTCCAGAAGGGGTCGTGACAGCTGTCAGCCTTGACAGCTTCAAGGCAGGGCTAGATAGATTCATGGATGCAAAGTGTATTGGTGGTTATTAAAACGGATGTCCATGTGCCGCCTCTATGTTGGTTGAGGCAGGCAGGATTCCCCTTGAGTACCATTTGTTGGGGGTCAAGGGAAAGGGAGGGTTTTGCCTTCTCTTTCTGCTCAAGATCCCCATGTACATTTGGTGGGCCACTGTGTGACACAGAATGCTGGACTCGATGGGCTTTGGCCTGATTCAGCATGGCTCTTCTTATGTTCTTATGTTCTTATCTACCTAAGTTCTTCCAACGTTGTTCTATGTATTTCTGAACCATTGACGTTTTTGTATTTCTGTAGCACAAGAATGTTGATATTCAAGTAACTGAAGATATGGTAAGCAATCCTGACTTTGAACTCTGTAGGTTGTTAAATGGCTGAAAACAGCCCTAGTCAAACAACTCGATTGTCAAGAAGTGTGCTTTGAGAAGGAAGTTATAAAATGGGGCGCCATGGATACAATTTTTTTATTCTGTATATGTTACTCCCATGTGACATACAAGATAGCAATGTGCTAACGGTTGTCTCTCTTGATTCTTGGAAGCAGTGCTGGGATTCAGATAGGTGAACAACCAGTTCTCTGTATGGATGCCACTTCTGGAAGTCCATTCTGGGCCTGGTCAACAAAAAATTAGCTACCAGTTCTGCCAAAGTGGTACGAACTGGTTGAATCCCACCACTGCTTGGAAGGCTTTGGTCCCACTTGGTTATGAACATTGGGAAAAAAGCACATTTTTAACAACAACAACAAGAAGAAAATGGAATGGTGGGGTGCTCAAAAAGAGGGGGAAGTCTGTGGCATCCCTTTTATTTCCAAGAGTGCCTGTGGGCTTTAATCAGGTCTCATAAACTTTCACAGAAAATAGAAATGGTAACTAGTTGCAGCTCAGGGCTCCCTTGGGCCAGAAAAAGAGATCAAGAGAATCTGGGGTTATGGGCAGAATCCTGGGTAAAAGAGATCTAGATGACAAAAGGGAACATTTTGATAAATCGATGGCGGGAATCGGTTGCATTTACTGTGGTAACCATTTTGTGTGACTGCCACAATGTGTTTGCAAAAATCTACAGGCACTCACCCAACCCCCCCCCAAAGCTGAAATAGTCCTGTTCTACTAGATCCCATTTCTTGATGTCTTTCTTGATGGCCACATCAATCATGAATGGTGGTGAGTGAGAAGTCTTCAAGATGTCTTCCAGGGCAAGGGTCTGCAACCTTGACAACTTTGAGACTGGTGGACTTCAGCTCCCAGAATTCCTTAGCCAGCTATGCTGGCTGAGGAATTCTGGGAGCTGAAGTCCACAAATCGTAAAGTTGTGAAGGTTGTAGACCCCTGTTCTAGGGCTTGTTTTCTCCACAAGACTTCAAAGAAAGCCACTGACTTTTGACTTTAAAACTGAAATGGCACTCTGGGACTATGAAGTACCCAGCCAGTTTTCAGAATCCAGTTGAGCCAGTACAGCAGCATTGTGCTAAGCATCTGGTATCAGATGTTGACAAATTGATGAAACATTGCGACATTACAACTTAGAGCCCGCCTTTCAAAACCTTTCACCCTGATTCTTGACACAAAAACATAAGTTGTGGAATTTTCATTGGGATGCTACGAGACATGTTTCATCATTTACCCCTTTTACTGGCACACCCCCTGCCCTTCACACTCGTCTACGAGCTGTGAGGAAAGTTGCAAAGTCTTATCCTGATTGATTAGTTATGTCTAAAGAGAACAGTATTTAGGATAGGATAACCCAGAAGTCTCCAGTCTTCTTTAGACTGTTGGGCATGTTTGAAATATTTCAAATTTGACATTGGACTGTTAAATTTCAGCCACTTTCTAAGGCTGCGGGCACCTTAGAAAATGATTGCTAGTATTAAAGTGGAAGATGCACTAGCTGTAGTAAATCACAAAGCACCTATTTGCCACTTATGATCTTCTCCTCCTCCTCCTCCTCCTCCTCCTCCTCCTCTTCTTCTTCTTCTTCTTCTTCTTCTTCCTCTTCCTCTTCCTCTTCCTCTTCCTCTTCCTCTTCCTCTTCCTCTTCCTCTTCCTCTTCCTCTTCTTCTTCTTCTTCTTCTCTTCCTCTTCCTCTTCCTCTCCTTCTCCTCCTCCTCCTCCTCCTCCTCCTCCTCTTCCTCCTCCTCCGGGTCTCTGCTGGCTACCAGAGAAAATGACACTAGTGCCCACGGACACCATGTCACCCATTTATAGTCCAACCAGAAATTGCTTGACTCCTCAAATCCTGATTTTATCAAGGAGCAGCATCAACACATTGTTTAGAATTGCCATTTTGATTCTTTGCAGGATTTGCAACAGCTACTAAGCAAAATTGAATCTAAGTTGCTTCCCCCTGTTCTACTGTTGAAGGTCAGACCACCCAAACCTCTTTCAGGTTAGAACCTTCTCAACTCCTTCCTGTTTCTCAACTTTTGTACTTCACTGTACAAAAGGTTCTGGGAGAGAACCTGACATAGTTAGCAACACCATTGCTGACACAAGCCTTTCTAATATTGTCTAAGAGGCTGGGTCAATGATGTTAATTCTTATTACTATATTATTATAATTGTTGATAACTACTCTTTTTAATAATGGGGTAATGAAATATTTATATTAGTTGGACTGAGATCTGAAAAAAGGCTTCATTCTTTAGGGGGAAAAAAATGAAGCAGAGCTAAGTTGTTATGAAAGACCTTGTTCCACAAAGCTGATTCATTGCACCGCCTAAAGCTGCACCAAGAGGAACATGTGTCTTTAGACACTACTACCTCCAATGTTCTCAAGAGACCAGTTGAAAGAGAGGGAAAAAATGTTATTTTTCAGGAACTGCTACCTGTGCATTGGGCGTTGGCAAATGGATTCCCTTGTGGTCATCAGTATATGGAACTGCATGCTTATTTCTCAAGGTGCTACTCTATGTCTTTGCCTATGTTTCTTAGCCTTAGCAATTTTGAGATAGGAGGACTTCAACTCCCAGAATCCCTCAGCCAGCACGTATGGATTTCAGCTCCCAGAATTCTGCGAGTTGAAGTTCACCCATCTTAAAATTGCCAAGGTTGAGAAACACTGGCTTAGAAATAAGCCTCCCTGTAATTCCTTGGCATTTTAACTCCAAGGGCTTTCAACCTGAGCCTCTTACTTAATTTGTTCACCTACTTCTTTTTTCTAAAAGTCCAAGGATTATAGCGCCCTCAGATTAAAGATAAATAAACAAAACAAGCAGAAGCAAATTTCAAGGGGATTGGAATTGATGGAGAGGGAGCTCTCTTAACACCGTGGCGGGTGTGTTGAAATTCCAGTAAGCGCGTTCAGGAGCCCGTTCGAAGCTATAATGAAGAGCGACGAAGGCAATGTCATTGGCCTGGGCTACAACACCTTGATCAGAGAGTGCCAGATGGAATGGCTGCAAGAGATTTTTAACAGCAAGTTCCAACAGTATCTGGAGATAGAGGATGATCTGGAGAGCAAAGAGGAAACACTTAGGTAAGCAGAGGAAAAGATCTGCTTTTGCTGTTGATTTCCAGTTGCATTGTTTAGGGCAGAGGTCCCCAATCCTTTGAGCACCAGTGACCACCGGTTCCGTGGAGAGAGGCTTTTCCGCGGACCGGAGGGGGCGTGGTTTTGTGTGCTGCCTGCATCCCGCGGATGGGGCTTTGCTTGTTTCTGCGGACCGGTTGCTGGCATGCCATGGCCCGGTTACTGGTCCACGGACCGGGGGTTGGGGACCCCTGGTCTAGAGTATATAACCATACTTACGGGACTGTCTTCTGCCACATACTTCCCTTCGACCGGTGAGAGCGCACAGGGTCGGCCTCCTCCGGGTCCCGTCAGCGAAACAATGCTGTCTGGCGGGTCCTAGGGGGAGGGCCTTCTCTGTTGTGGCGCCCGCCCTCTGGAACCAGATGCCCCCTGAAGTCCGCGTTTCCCCCACTCTCCCGGCCTTCCGGAAGAATCTAAAAACTTATCTATGCCGGCAGGCCTGGGGATGACTGTGATTCTGTGTGAATGATGAATGTGTTTGGGGGGTCTTTTTAAATGCTTTGTAGATTTGGTTTTAGTTTTGAAATGTTGAAATGTTGTTTTATTTATGTTGTTAGCCGCTCCGAGTCTTTGGAGAGGAGCGCCATAAAAATATTATTATTATTATTATTATTATTATTATTATTATTAATAATAATAATAATAATAATAATAATAATAATAATAATAATAATAATAATAATAATAATAATAATATGTAATTCTGTTGCTGAGATGAAGCTGGTAAGGTGCAGGAAACCTGGTTTCCTAAGATGATTTGATCACATTTTTCTGATTTTTATAACAGCCTTCCCACAGTTTTTCCAGGCATTTTGGCCGTCAGGATTTCAACCGTAATAGATTTGGAGGGAACCAGCTTACAGAAGGCTACTTATATGTGCATTTTCATTGGAAGACAGCAATAGCACTTAGACGTATATACCACTTCACAGTGCTTTACAGGCCTCTCTAAGTGGTTTACAAAGTCAGCATCTTGCCCCCAACAATCTGGATCCTCATTTTACCAGCTTCGGAAGAATGGAAGGTTGAGTCAACCTTGGGCTGGTTAGGATCGAACTCCTGGCAGTGAGCAGTGAATTGGTCTGCAATACTGCATTCTAACCACAGCACCTCCACAGCTCTTCCTCCTCCTCCTTTTTTTTTTTTAAAAAGATACTTTTTTAAAAAAACAATTTGAGTGACATACAAGTAACCCTAATAAATAACACTCCTCTAAACCATTGTTGCTGGCTTTCTTAAACTGTTACTAGCTTCCTTAAAATCTTGTGATAATGTGCGGGACCGTCTTCTGCCTCATGAATCCCAGCGACCGGTTAGGGCACATAGGTTTGGCCTCCTACGGGTCCTGTCTGTTAGACAGGGCCTAGGACAAGGGCCTTCTCTGTTGCTGCCCCAGCCCTCTGGAACCAACTTCCCTCAGAGGTTCGTACTGCTCCCTCCCTCCTAGCTTTCCGAAAACTCTTAAAAGCACATTTATGCAGACAGGTTTGGGTTGTGTGAGCTGTGCTCTGCCCCTGGGCCTCTGATTGGATTGTATGTTGTATGAGTGGTTATATAGGTTTTTTTATATTGTATATTTGTATTTTAATTAATTTATATTATATTTGTACTTGTATTTTGCTGTAAGCCGCCCTGAGTCTGGGGAGAAGGGCGGCATATAAGTCAAATAAATGAAATGAAATGAAATGTCATCTCTGTCTATTTTAGTTGTGCAAAATTCCATTTTCACTTACCTGGCCGCACCTTTCAAACTGGAACGGAATTAAAAGCTGAGGCAGGTAATTTCCCCGCTCTGGGCAGGACCCTGAATAGTCTTGACAAAACTCCTTCAGCAGAATTATAGTATGAATACAAACACAAATCAACATGTTTAAACCCAGGAATCTGCACTCTGTGGGTGGGATCTTAACTTGCACGTTTCTTTCCCGATTCTCATTTTCCCATGGCCCTTCCAAAGGAAAGAATAGGGGGTGGGAAAATAAAATCCTTTGCCTTTCAATTTTTTTCTCAGGACCTTATCTCTGTGATCCCTTGGTTTTGTTTACATTTTCTAGATATGCCTGTCGCGTTCAGTGTTCACTGGAGCAACAGTCACAATCTTTGCTTCTATTTCCTGAGTCGTCCACCCAAGGAAAAACCTGGTAATGCTACTGTGGAGTCCCTTACAAGAGTTTTCTGAAGTTTTTATGTGCATTTCAGACTTGTCAAGTCATAATCCTCTGTACAAACTGTTTTATTGGGGGGCGGGGGGGGGGCTGAAATTCAACAGCCAAATCCTGGTATCAGATCATATTTCATAAAAGCAAAAAAAAGTACAGGACATCTGAATCATACGAATTTGGCACTGGGAGTTGCCCCATGATTTTAGCTCCATTTATTTGCAAAACAAAACAAAACACAAACAAAGTCTAAACATGTGTATTGTTTTCGGTCTTGAATAAGTAGCTTTAGGCATGCTGCTTTTAAAATTAGCCACCTGAAAAACACTCTCTTTTCCAAAACATACATTTTGAGATTACACATTTTGCTAAGTGTAGTTTGTTTTCACCCTAGCTGCGCGGAATATGCTGCGGTTGGTTAGATTCGTGCAACATTCTTAGCCATAAATTGCACTGGCTGGGTTTCACATGACACATTAAGGGGAAACTAAAGTCACTTCATGAGGGTTTAGCACTGTGTGTGTATTTAGCTTCTGGGTCAGACAGTTGGCCCATCTCACTCAAAGCTCATAAATACTGAAAAGTCGGAGCCAGGGTTGCCAGTTTCTTTAGTAATTTGATAGAGTATGGATTCAGTTTATTCCTATGTGTAGCTCTGTGAATCAAAAGGAAGGAAGTGGAGAATCTGGAGGGGTGCTTAGCAGAAGATAATGTTTTTTCCCTACTATCGGGCACATCTCTCATACGATCCTCTGTTCTTTCTAGATTCTGATCCCAAGCCAGATCTTCTTTGGCCGTGTGCTGCTCCGATTGTATATTCAACTCTTAGCCCTTGTTCGTCTTACTTTGCTTTTGCCTGTGAAGATAGGGTTATTACTTTGTGGGACACATCCGTTGGTGAGTGTTTTCCCTATCAGCTTGGGAAAGTTAGATAAAAGGGGAATTCCCACCCTGAAATTTTATCACAGTGGCAAACCACTTCTCTTAAACCGAGAGTTTTCTAAGTGATGGGCCAGGACTTAACTCCTTAAATAAGCTGAGTACCATTTTCTTCCTCTACTTCCATATCACTAAGCATCTTATTTTATCACATGCATACCCCAAATTACATTTGGTTGGAAACCTTGTGGGGGAGGTTGGACTTTAATTACCTAAATATTTAGGAGATTGTCCAATTCTAGAAGACTTTGGACAGTATGCAACATGGGCTGGGCTTGTAATGTAAGAAGAAGAAGCCGTGGCGTTTTTGCGTAGCTTAGGCTAGTACCTACTCTCTACTAATTTCTGCAGAAAGTTGACTCTGGCATAGTGAAGTAAACTGTTGGGAGAGCTTTGATAAAGAGGAGCCTGCTACCCTCCATCTCCATTTGTGCTTTCCTAGGGTTTCCATTCTCTGCCATGGTGCTTCCCCAAAACTACGTTGCACGAAACATCCAATTCATGCCACGTTTACTACCATCCAGAGAGAAGACGTCTTGCTGTAGTAAGGATCCTGCCCATACCATGGTGCAGCTTTTGGTGCTGTGCACAGATGGGTCACTTCACCTGCTCACATCGGGGACCAAAGAATTTAGGTCCAAGTTATTAGGAATCAGGTGAGGCAGCCCACATAAAGGTCCAGAACATTTGAGGAAATGGAGATGATCTCCACAAGAGGCATTCTCTGGCCCTGATTTCCCCTGAAGACGGAATACAGGCTATCTTGCCAACTACCGCAACGTAATTGTGTTCGTGACAAAAAGGCATCGCATTTTATTGCTTTTAGGGATGCCCATTGGCCCAACGAGCCAAGATTAGAAATGTCCTTATTTGAAAAGAGTGTAGGAAATTGGAATCCACTGTAGTTGCAAAGCTTGGGTGTTTCTTAAAACCCTTTAAGAATGCTGTTGATTCTTAATTCATTCTGTTTGTCCAAGAAAACAGATCAGAATTTAAGAGAGAGGATTGGGAAAACAAAGAATGCACGAGAGTCATACAGATTCTAAGAAAAGAATTTGTCCATTAAAGAAGGCGGACCCGTACAAACACAACTCAGAGAACTGGTTTTAGAATTTTTTTTACCCTTCTTCCACCCTTTTCCATGACCTGTTTTCCCTAATTCCACACTATTGAATGACACCTTCTTGGAGATTCAATGGTACTGTAATATTTCATTTTTTCTTAAAAAAAAAAAAGACCAAATGATTTTGGGATGGGATTTTTTTCCAGGCCAATATATTGGTTTTTGTGTGTTTTTTTTAATAAGGATGGAAATTGAATCTTTCTAGAATTTTTAAGGGAATTTCTGGTGCCATTCTAGAACATTATCCTGCAAGCCTGAGGGCTAATACTATACTCTGTGTAAAAAAAATGAACTCTGCGCACTAGACCGGTTTGTCGAACAAGCTGAAATAGGGTTGGTGGGCAATGCACAATAAATCCTATTAGTCTTTATGGTCATTTTAGATCGGAATCAAAGAAGGACTGAACACATTTCTCTTAAACAGTTGTATGACTTACAACTCTCCTGGTCATTAATAGGCTTTTCTGAAGATACTAAGTGAAAAAAAGTATATAAGGTCCCTTTTTTAATAGGCCTGAGGTTCCTGATCAGACCATCAGTGGTGTGGCAACCATTCCAACTTTGCCTGATGCGGTGAGTGCCATATTGTTACTTCCTAAAAATTTCTCCAAATCCAAGAAACCTGAAGGTGGGAGATCAAGGGAGAGGTGCTTAGAGATGAAATTTAGAGATGAAATATCTGATACACAGATGATGTTGCACAGGGGTCTTCAAACTTGGCCCGTTTACGACTTGTGGACTTCAACTCCCAGGGCTGGCTGAGGAATTCTGGGAGTTGAAGTCCACAAGTCATAAAAGGGCCAGGTTTGAAGACCCCTGATGTTGCATCTCTTGTAGGTTGATATGGCACAGATGGCTATAGTACAGAAGTGTTCAACCTTGGCCCTTTTACGACTTGTGGACTTCAACTCCCAGAATTCCTCAGCCAGGCAGGGCCACGTTTGAAGACCCCTGCTATAGAAGATAAATGCTGTACTAGACCAAGGTGGTGGTGGTGGCATTATTTTTTAAAATTTATTTGTATCCTGCCTTTGTTGTTATTACAAATAACTCAAAGTGGTGAACGTGTCAAGCATCCCTTCCTCATCCTATTGTCTCCACAATAACGATCCTGTGAGGTGGGTTGAGAGAGAGAGTGACTGGCCCAAAGTCACACGGTCAGTTTTCAAGCCAGAGGCGGGACTAGAGCTCGCAATGCCCTGGTGATTGGCCCAAGCTCACTCCAGGCAGCTTTCATGGCTAAGGTGGGACTAGAACTCACAGTCTCTTGGTGATTGGCCCAAAGACACCCAGCTGGCTTTAATGCCTAAGGCAGGACTAGAACTCACAGTCTCCCCTTTCTATTAGGCGCCTTAACCACTAGACCATCGGTTCTCAACCTTTTTCAGGCCGAGACCCCGACCTGCGCCGCCCATGCGCGGCGCGACTCTGACCTGCGCCGCGCATGCACGGCGCAATGGCCCGAACTGTGCATGCGCGGCGTGATGGCCCACATTGCGCATGTGCGGTGCACGCGTGACAGCCCAAACCGCGCATGCGCGGCACGCACACGACGGCCCGAACTGCGCATGCGCGGCACGCACACAACGGCTGAGGGGAAATGGGGGAAAAAATGGCGGACTGCGGTGTTTGGCGACCCCCGTGAAACGGTCGTTCGACCCCAAATGGGGTCGCGACCCACAGGTTGAGAACCGCTGCACTAGACCATTAGGACAAACTGGCTCTTTGTAAGTTGTAGCTGTTTGTCTACCGCTAGAAGTCACTGGGTTGTGGGGAGGCTGCTATAACACAACACCCCATGAGTGTGTGGAAGTCACGAGCGCATGTCCTTTTACTTTCTCCCAGGTGCTGATTTTCTTCTGGATTGGCGTCATTAATCTGATGGATACCACGACCGATGAGATCATTTGCCAATTCATGGTGCCACCTTCCTACAAAGTTGCATCCCCTTGGCAGCCCGTTTTTTCCATGGATACAAATGGCAGGTGGTTGGCCGTCCAAGGTAAGGCGTTCTGGAAAGGCACACCTACACCCGAACACATAAGGAGAGGCAGGATTCCTCTTTTAAGCCACGCCTTGAATTTCTTCAATGATTTCCTCAGCTCTCAAATTCTGGCTCACCTTCAACTTTTCTCCTTCTCTTTCTACTTTAGAAGAGCTTGTTAGATCCTACTGGTATCAGCCTTGGAGCATTTCCACAGTGCCATCACTTTATAAAGCATTGTGAAGGCGATTAACCATTGTTTCCATGTTTGTTGGCCTCAAAGCCCCGAGGAGGATAGGTGGCTCAGTTTGTCTTGCTTGATTTCTCTTTGAATTCTAATTCTAATTCTGCCACTTGATTAATCAATCCAAAGTGGACCTTTTAAAACAGGAAGGCTATAAATAATCTCTAACCCTAACCTTTCAACTACAGGGGAGTCTAAGGCTGGTAAAGCAGAAATGGAAACCATCTTTATTTATGACTTCAGCACATATTCTTTCATGGAAACGTTTGCTGCAAAAGCTGAGAATCTACCTGCCACCTTTCCAGAATTGCCATGGGACAAACGTTGTGATCTTTTTTTAAGTAACAAGTAAGACGACAGCCGCATTTCCTATTTTTTTTAGAAACGAGACTGACCTTTTTTTCATGGGGGGCTGCTCTTTTTTTTTAAACCAAGCAAAATTATCATTCTATTTTCAGAATGATAAATATATTATATATATTGAAAGAAGGCACCATAAGTGTATCTAATCTCTTTAATTTTGTTACCTATGAGTTTTTGTTGTTGTTTTTTTTGCTGTGGTTTTGGTCACATTTTGGTCTGGCCCATTTACTCTTTCTGGAATGCAGCCCCTGGCCAAAATCAGTACTGGCCTCCCAAAAGCTTCTTTAGATCTTAGAAAAGATCTTTACCGTTTTTAGCTGAACTCTTCTTCCAGTCCTAGTTATTCGGGGGAAGAAAAAAAACAAACTACAATTATCACAGTACTTTCCTGAAATGTGCACTTTATCCACAGAATCACTAGATGGCAATATGTGTGCGATGAATTTATGACTGGCTAGCTAGATTAAACTTAGAAGATGAGTAAGAGATAGGTGCTGCTTTGAACAAATGAGGATGATGTTTAATAATTGTGTGTAATGCAGACAGGGGAAATTCCAGTGGGGCTTATTTAGCTTCATCTTGTCTCGTATGTGAATCTGGACTATAACCCTACAATCATAGTCCAGCAAATAATGGCTTGCCACAGTGCCCAAACTGAGTGACTCTTGGTTTGTCTAGCCCAATGCTATCCACAGTGGCAGCTATCAGTTTTGAGCATGGGACCTGACTTAACTCTTTTGATTGGAACTGTCAGAACATAGAGTTGGGACCTGCAGGATCAAGGCACTTCTTTGTGTTCAAATGCCATTTCTGCTCCCAGTGCCACGATAGTTCCTGCTTTGCTCAGCGTTAGTTCTTTTACCATAATGGTCTGTGGGAAGTTCATTCCCACATACCATTACAGTTACTTTTGGGGTTGAGTCCTTTCTACCAACTCTTCACACTCCAAACAGAGGGAACTTGCCAGGAATTGAACCAGAGGAGTAAGAACCGTTGGGTGGAGCACATTCCCAACATGCTACCCTAATACCCTTTAGCAGGAGCAGCTGTTAAGAGCAATGTCCTACTTTTAGAGTTATTTTGTCAATCTATTTGCAAAGGCTATATATCTGGAAGCGCTGTGAAAACTTAAAAGTGCCACACAAATCCAGGAGTAACTGTCTGGGAGCCGGGGAACCCAGTTACAAATAATTTACTCCCCAGGCAATGAGGGGAACAAAAACCCAAACCCAAACCAAAGGGAGCTGGAATCACTATTTGTGTCTCTTGGCTAGTTTGCAGAGGCTGTCCACAATTAGCCAACAGATGCCAGAATGCTGGAGCCAGCTGCAGGATTATGTAGCCAGCTTGAAGAGGAAGATGTTTAGCGAAGTGAACGTGCATCAAGAGCTCAGGTTGGTTTCTGTTCTTTATTTATTTTATTTATTTATTTGTTGGATTTATATGCCGCTCCTCTCCAAAGACTCTGAGCGGCTTACAACATACATATAAAACAACAGATCATAATCTGAATCCAACCAACAATATTTAAAAAATAAGAAACCCCACACACATTCAACATTCACACCACAGTCCACAATCATTCCCAGGCCTGCCGGCAAAGATAGGTTTTAAGGTTCTTTCGGAAGGCCAGGAGAGTGGGAGAAACGCGGACTTCAGGAGGTAGTTGGTTCCAGAGGGCGGGCGCCACAACAGAGAAGGCCCTCCCCCTAGGGCCCGCCAGACGACATTGTTTCGCTGACAGGACCCGGAGGAGGCCCACCCTGTGCGCTCTCACCGGTTGTAGGGAAGTATATGGCAGAAGGCGGTCCCGTAAGTCACTCCCAGAGACAGATACTGAATCATAATTGCTTTGGCCAACCCAGGACAGATGTGGTTCTTTGTGTTCCCTATCGCAAAGATGCTCTGCGGATATTTTGCATGTCAGCTCAGGAAACAGGGCTAATATCAGGCGGCAGAGAATTGTACCCCAAAATATTTGGATGGTAGCAGAATGAGTTCCCTATTTCTATACCTATCTCTTTCATTACCTGGGTTAAAAAGTGACCGTGTTTCCTTTTTGCCCCACCACATGCCATGTTTAAAGGCATGTTGGTTGGCTACACGCCACGTTTAAAGGCACTTAAGCCGACCCAGCTTTTTTTCCCCGGAAATGAAATGAAAAAGATGAATTACCTAACCACTGGGTGAATTTTTAACAGCCAGAATTTTCATCAGGGCTGACGTGGGAATCCCTGGAGTTGTTAAGCTAGTCACAACTAGCTTAACAGTTAAGCTTCTTCATTGACTTCGCTTGTCGGGATCATGTAACCCTGGGACACTGCAACCATCATTAATATGAGTCAGTCACCAAGCGTCTGAATTTTGATCACATGATCATGGAGATGCTGCAATGGTCCTAAGTGTGAAAAATAAGTCACTCTTTTCCAGTGCCATTGTAACTTTGAACAGTCACTAAACAAACTGTTGTAGGTCGAGGACTACCTAATTAAAACAGGTTTTGAAACAGGGCAGCTTTTGCAAATACTCAGATTAGGATTATTTGCAAAAGTCCTATTAGTGTTTATCCTGTATAGATGCTGTGCTATATTACGGAATCACTGTTGCTGGGGCAAGCTTCCATTTCAAAAGTTGTCTCTGACGGGCTCACCTAAATCAAACATTGTCCAGCGAGAAGGAAAATGTAAAAGTAGACTTTCTGCTCAAACCTACCAATCTTGCTGGGTGAAGACTGTATTCGAAGATTTCAATCAAAGGCTGTTTGAACAAATCAGATTTTACGTCTGAATTCGTAGGGATAAAAAAACGAAATATCCCTGAATTTATTTATTTGTTTATTTATTTGTTTGGGCTTGTATGCCGCTCCTCTCCAGAGACTCGGAGCGGCTAACAACATATATATAAACAACAAATTACAATAAAAATCCCAAACAAGAAATATCTAAAAATACAATAAAACACCCACTCAAATTCAACAGTCAACTACAGTCACCCCCAGGCCTGCCGGCAAAGATAAGTTTTAAGATTTTTTCGGAAGGCCGGGAGAGTCGGAGAAATGCGGACTTCAGGAGGCAGTTGGTTCCAGAGGGTGGGCGCCACAACAGAGAAGGCCCTCCCCCTAAGGCCCGCCAGATGACATTGTTTCGCTGACGGGACTTGGAGGAGGCCGACCCTGTGCGCTCTCACCGGTCGTAGGGAAGTATGTGGCAGAAGGCGGTCCCGCAAATATCCTGGTCCCTTGCCATGAAGGGCTTTATAGGTAATAACCAACACTTTGAATTGCGCTCGGAGACCAATAGGCAACCAATGCAGCATGCGGAGAGTTGGTGAGATGTGGGCACAACGCGGAAGGCCCACAACTGCTCGCGCAGCTGCATTTTGCACTAATTGTAGTCTCCCAAAACTCTTCAAGGGTAGCCCCATGTAGAGAGCATTGCAGTAGTCGATCCTCGAGGTGACAAGGGCATGTGTGACTGCAATTGATGAGTTTTTGTGCAGCCTCCCCAAATCAGACTGCTTTTCTGAATCCATTAAGCAGACTGAGATCCCTTAGTTTTTCCACCGGTGGGAACATGAGGCTTTGCTTTTTAGACTACATGAAGCCCGTTTTAGAAAGTACGCTATAATTTTATTTCCCACCTCAAAAGGAGGGCAAAATTGTGCTGCCAAATTTCAGCCAACTGTGCCGCAGAATTCTGGGGAGGATTCTGAGGGCCACAAAAGTGTGTTGGGGAGCAGGTTATCTACCCTAGCAATTCAGCTGTCCATTTTGAACCCTACCTCTTGATAGGCCTTCTATTGAAGGGCAGATAATCACTCAGCAGTGGAAAAGTAAAGTTAAAAAAAAAATGTACTTAGGAATCATGTCTACTGATATCTAGAATCCTGCCCATTTGCCTTTTGTTATAATACTTTCTACCATTATGTTGTTTCTAAGATCATAAAAACAAGTTCTCTTATATCAGTTCTTCTCTGTTTTAGCTTTTTTCCTGGGACTAGCGAAGAAGTATTACATGTTGACCCGGAACCTGAAATACCATCAACCTAGGCAGCAACTTTGCCATCTGATTCCATTTTTTGGACACTTTAAAATAGCATCTGGTTTCTTGCAAGCCATTATTTCATTTAAAAGGAAGGAACAAGGTCAGAAACCAAGTGTGGAAGAATTAACATGGGAATGGAGTCTCCAGTTGCCTTTGGAGGCTCAAAGGGTAATCTCTGTTATATACTTCAGAGTATGAGAGGACAGCAGGGGATAGGGACCAAATGCCTTGGAGGTCTATGATGCTAAGAAACATACAAGAAATTTATACCAAAATACTTGTTTCTCCTCCTTTTGCATTCGTTCAGACAGATCTTAAGCCTGCAGATAAAGCCTTCATTTGGTTATTATTATTATTATTATTTTAAAAACAAGATGGACCTGAACAATAGATGTCATTACTACTCTTTTTTTTTTTTTACAAATAAACATAGCACTTACTTTGACAATATGGAACTATCTGGAAATGAAAGACTCTGGTGTGATCCGATTCTAATTTCAGTTTGGCTGGGTAGAGGTGCCACTTTTTCCCCATCGATGGTGACAGATTTTCCCAAGACAATAGAGAGCATTCTTCGATATCCCTAAGAATCATCATCCATTAGGAGGATCAGATGTAACAGCAGATCATGGTGAGCAAATGAAGAGAAACCGGGGGAGTCCTTTTCCTTTCCTTCTGCACATCACAATTCCATTCCTTGGCTTCTGTTCAATGTAACCCTAAAATTATACTGCTGATTCGCAGAACATGTTAAGTTATAATGTGGCTTGTCTGTGGCTCAATGGTTTTTGGGGTGTTTTTTTTTTTGTGTGTGTGAATCCAGCCATTATTGTTTCTGAATCACTGATTAGCTCAGCGAGTTAACCAATTATAATCTGGGCTGGTAAAGAGTGATCTGCTCTCGCCTATCGGAGTTTGATCCAAATAAAGCAGCAAATTGCAATTTAAATTGATACACACGTGAAATAAGTAACTTCCTTTCTCAGTGCTTTTTTTGTACCCCTTGGTATGAAGGTTTTGTCTGAGCTCTTATTTGTTTGGGGTGTGTGTGTGAGTGGGGAAATGTTTCAGGAAGCTTTTTTGTGTGTGCACCTGCCTTCATCTGGTTGTAGATTTGCAACAGCTATCCATTAGGTTGGAGATTATTAGAGGCTGCTATTCAATAAACAGACTTTTAGCTGCTCGGCAGTCCACAAGAGAGCACTCGTGCAACACATCCCAATTCTGTGGTTCCTTCAAGAGCCTGGCTTTGTTACAGGCCAAATGGACCTCAGCAATGTCTTTTGAGGGAACTAAAACAGGACTGGCTTCATCCTATTACATCAGCCTGTCCCACCCAGTCAGGCAGAGAAGATATATTGCAGAGTCTGTCAGTTAAAGCCGAGGTCCCCAACCTTTGGGGCACCAATGACCGGTTCCGTGGAGAGAGGTTTTTCCGTGGACCGGAGGGGGCGTGGTTTTGTGTGCTGCCTGCATCCCGCGGATGGGGCTTTGCTTGTTTGTGCGGCCGATTGCTGGCATGCCTTGGCCCAGTACTGGGCCATGGACTGGGGGTGGGGACCCCTGAGTTAAAGAACTCTGACTGGTGGGGTCTAGGAAGAGAACTTTCTCTGCCATTGTCCCCACCCTGTGAAATATTCCAATCCCTCCAGAGGTGAGGCAGGCCTCCACTCTCCTGATCTTCTAGAAAAGGGTTAAAATGGGGCTCTGCAGCCTTTCCTAGGGAACCCAGAGGAGCATGCAGTTGTGGAGTTTGTTGGTGCTATGAGAGTCCTCCCAACTAATTCTTAACCGCACTTAATTATTCTTGCCTCCTGTTTTAAAGAAACAAACAAACGGAACCCTTTAATTTTTATATACTGTTTTTATATTTTCACGTTTTATCATACAGCCACCCAGAGTCTCCTCTTTGAGGGAGATGGGTGGTTGAGGATTGCAATAAATAAATATTATGGTCGTGGGTACTCCATCTCTGGAGGGTTTTAAGAAGAGACTGGAGAGCCATTTGTTTGAAATGATAAAGGCTCCCCTACTTAAGCAGAGGGCTGCGTTAGAAGACCCCCAAGATCCCTGTTATTCTGTGATATCCGTAAATATGGAAAGCTCCAGTTTACTGCTCTGCCTGTATGTTTCCTTTACCTTTTCTCTCTTTCAGGATTACACTGTTATTTATATAATTGGCCTTGCATTGCTTCTTCCATAGTTATTTCTGCACGTTTGGAAAACAAGCAAATCTATGCCTAATGATGGAACAATGAACCTACAACACCACTCCATCGTCTGTCTAAATTTTACCTGCCACAGAGATATATGTAGAAAAGGAGAGCTTTAACTGATTTAAAAGGGGGAAGAAGCTATTGTATTTTAAAGTTCCAGGCCCCACCCTTTTATTTGAGACAGAATACAAGTGCCATCTTCACCTCCCTTTCTATTTCTTCCCGAGTTTCTTCATTTAAGCCTGCCTCACGGTGATCTAATTAGTTTTTGCCATCTTTTGAAAAGCTGGGCCTTTTCCATTTGGATACATTGGGGCCTAAAACAGTTCCTTCATATTATTAGGAAACAAAGGGCTTTGTTTATTTATTTCATTGTCACCAGAGACGACAGCACAAGCTAAAAATCATTCTAAGTGATGTTCCACCTCCCAAGAAGGTCATCCGGCAGTTACAAAGCACCGGGCAGAAATGATTGATGAGAGATTAACAAAGGGCGCTCCGGCATACTTGCCAGTGACAAGATCAGCGGGATGGAATCTTCGTGCTGATTCAAAAAACACCTTCCTTGCTGTATGGTGAGAATGGCATGTTTACAAAGGCTGCGTTTTCCTCTTTTTAAAAAACTATATAATTTGGCTACAGAGAAGGTAGAAATGTTTCAAAAGAAAGATGGAACAACGCAGGCCTTTTATATTTTGTTAAGGTCTAGCTTTGAAATAACCCCCTGAGTAAGTATGGAAAATGATAGCAAAGGAAGAGCAGAGAGGGGATTGTGGCTGTCAGACCAGCCTTGTCCCTCCAATTACTTCCACCATCAAGAACAAATAGGTCGTTGAAAATGCTCATGATTAACAGTGCATTTTTGTTGGGTAAATGACAGCTCTTTCTGAAAGCTGTCCAGATCAACAGCACTGCCTGAAACTTGCACAATCTTTGTTTTAAGCTCTATAAGTATAGAGAAGCAGCAGCATAGCCCAGGGTCGGAGTCAAGCGAGGAATCAGCTTAGAATCTCTACATTCCCACAAACAAGCCCAACCCCTCTTGAATTCTGTTAGCCAATATCCTAATGTTAGCCTAATAGTGCCAACCATTAGTTGACTAGATTCCTGTACATAGGCATTAGCTTAATTGGAACTTAAGGTGTGGCTCTCATCTTTCGCATCTAGCATTAACCTCTTGTGCTGCCTCATTCATGTCATTGACTTAATTCGCTTGCTATTGCCACAGTTTTGCCCACCTTAAATAGATTATGGCTGTGTATGTTCCACACCACATCTTTTAGGAGACATCTAGATGAAGCCACTGGAAATGGTGTATCGTTTGAATATTAACAATACTGCAGTTCTCTGTCTTTGCAAGTTATGCCACCAAAGGGCTTATCCTGCTGCTCTGATAAGCACTATTCTATTTCAACACCTTTCTCCAAGCTGACTCATTCCAAATGTTCTTGGACTGGAATTCCCAGGATTCTCACCAATCATGGGCTTGCTTTTTCTGCCTCAGTGGCCACATCGATGGTAACGAGCTACACTGTCAAGAGTCCAATCCCTCCACACACATTCCCAAGATAATTGGGTTTATTTCCTTCATCTTTAGCATCATTTTATTTGTTGGAGGTAAAACAAAAAACAATTCCTGTGTTTTTCCCACCTTCTCAGCATTTTCTAATAGTAATTTAAATATTACAAGTCATTTGTAGGTCACTATTTCCCAAGGAGCATTATCTTACATTTTGCATTGTTCTTTTCTGCACTAGTAAAATCATTTTGTTCTCGGCTTTTTGAAGTTCCGGGTTTTCTAAGAATTGTTTTAATTGAAAATACTAAAATATTTATTCCCTGTTCTTTCGGTCTGAAAGATTTTCAGATGAAAAACAGGTTTCCTACCACATAGAATCTACAAAGACAGGTCAGAAAAGAAAGAAGCAGAGAGGAGTTTCTCCTAAAGCTAGGTAGGAATACAGATCTAATGGGGGATGTTGTAAATTGACCTTGAGAAACAGGAGGAAGAGCTACAGAATGGACAACCATCATACAAAAAATATCTCAGCCCGCAGAAGGAAAAGAGCTGTGGAAAGTATGTCAGAGAAAAGGGAGGGAGAAAAAAACCCCTCACATGCCAGAGAAAATAAAAAATCCTCTATGTCATGAAACATCCTGATTAAAGCTTCAAGATGTGCTCCTGAGGTGGATGAAATGGCATACCTTTTGAACTGCTGCAAATTTAATAAAGGCTGTTGATGATTTGTCTCACTCATAACAGTGCATTTGCTGCTGTTTCTTTCCTTTTCTGTTCATATTTTTGTGCAACTAACCCTCCACTCGAATACATCTGGGTTACAGTAGAAGAAAGGCAATGGGCAAAGGAGGAGGAATGTCTGATTCAAGCAACAACTAGAAGGAGGAACGTAGTCACACCATAGCCAAGCTAATATCCTTGGTTTACAGAACTACTGGACCATATCCTAACCGTACGTGAGGCATTTGCACACCAACTAGACTAAAATGGGTTGGAGAGTTTGTGGTTCCACATCTCGTGTGGATACAGTCATGAGAACTTTGATGGAGTTTGGTGATGTAGAAGAGCATAGAGATGGCCTTGGATAAAGGGTAAGCTTAGTTCAGGAAACCAAGATTGCCCTGCCTTCAAGGGACAGAAGGGAAAATGCTACCAAGCTTTCAATATTCTGTTATCATAGCCTATATCAATGAAATAAAATTCTGGTATTTCTCATATCTGATTCCAGACTTGGTCTACCTTGTACAAAGGTTGCACCAGTTGGGTTATGCTTCAGAAAAATTACTGGATTGGAAAAATGGTATATAGATAAAGTAGGATAGTTGATTATGCATTTATATTCATTAAATAATACCACCTTCAACTATTTAGATTGTCATATAGTACATAAAGGTTCAGAGTGCTTTGAACTTTAGAAATGGTTGAAAGATTCCAACCTATCCATTCGGGCACAGATTGGTTAATGTTTTCTCGTTTTTAATCTTCATTAATATTCCTAGGTTCTTTCCTACCTTCACCCCTTTCTAAGGAGCTAACCCTAACCCCAACCCTTTCGAAGGAGATCACCAGACTAAATTATTAAACAAATTAAAAAGAAGAAAACATTTAAATAGACACGGCAAGAAAAACAACCTATCAAATTTACTAACAATAAAGAAAATGAAAGTTCAACCAGAAAGACAAAACAGATTAATTAGCTCAAATATTTGATGAAATGTGATGGACCAGCCCATTTAAACATTTCAGCTATGGCAGTGATGGCGAACCTTTTAGAGACCGAGTGCCCAAACTTCAACCCAAAACCGGCTTATGCATCGTTGTGGGCTGGGTGGGTGTGGCCCATTGGGTGGGCGTGGCTGAGGTGGTAACACCAGACTGGGTGGGACTAAAAAGTTCAATCAATCCATTCCAACTTTGCAAGATCTTTTTTTTCCCACGAGAAGTTGAAATTGACTGATTGAACCTTTTTTTTTTTTTTGCACACGGCGGCGGAGGCCTAAAGTGAAAAGGTTTTATAAAACCCAGCTGAAGGCCGAGGACTGGGGCCATGGTGCGCGTGCCCACAGAAAGAGCTCTGAGTGCCGCCTCTGGCACCCGTGCCATAGGTTCGCCACCACTGAGCTATGGAGTACAACAAAAGAGGATTTGTGAAATCAGTACCACGGACAGTGCACAAAAGACTATGTGTCGAGTTAACAAGTTTCAACAGGCAGGTAAGAACATAAGAACATAAGAAGAGCCATGCTGAATCAGGCCAAAGCCCATCGAGTCCAGCATTCTGTGTCACCCAGTGGCCCACCAATTGTACATGGGGATCTTGAGCAGAAAGAGAAGGCAAAACCCTCCCTTTCCCTTGACCCCCAACAAATGGTACTCAAGGGAATCCTGCCTGCCTCAACCAACATAGAGGCAGCACATGGACATCCATTTTAATAGTCACCGATACACTTGGCCTCCATGAATCTATCTAACCCTGCCTTGAAGCTGTCAAGGCTGACAGCTGTCACGGCCCCTTCTGGAAGTGAATTCCATAAACCAACGACCCTCTGGGTGAAGAAATATTTCCCTTTATTTGTCCTCACTTTCTTAGCTATGAGCTTTAGGGAGTGCCCCCTTGTCCTGGTATTGTGTGATAGAGAAAAGAATTTTTCTCTATCCACCTTTTCTATCCCATGCATGATTTTATACACTTCGATCAAGTCACCCCTTAAACGCCGTCTTTCAAGGCTGAAGAGACCAAGGCGTTGCAATCTGGTTTCATAAGGGAGGTGCTCCATTTTCTTGATCATTCTTGTTGCCCTTTTTTGCACCTTTTCCAGTTCCATTATATCCTTCATTTGGAGCTATTGCTGCAAGTTCTCCTCATCCTCTCTCCTTAGGAAATCCTAATCCAATAAGAAATATGTATATCTATTTCTGGTTCCACCTTTTTTTGATCATAATTCTATTCCATCTTTTAATTTTTTGGGGGGGGGAAATGGACACGTCCCATTTCCTCTGAAGTATCATAATTGTAGAAAATTCAAATTTCCAGAAACATATTAGCATTTCATGTCTGATTATAGTGTATAGCCTTATGAGGGATTGAAGTTCTCTAACCAATAGTGAGATGCCAGAAAAGAAATTCTGAACTTTTAAAAGATTATATGGAAATACTGTCGTTTGAATAAGCACTTTTTATGCTGGCGGCGGAATTCTGGGAGCTGAAGTTCACAAGTCTTAAAGTTGCCAAGGTGGACATCCCTGCTGCAAAGAGACTCATGAAAATAAAAGCTACATGCTCCATTCCCCAACTTTTCATCACAAGCAAACTGTGACGCTGCTGTTGCCTTATCTTCTACCATTGTTATTAAAACTGAAAAGACGAAGTGTTGCTGTGCTTTCATCCTTAGTGACCTAGTTTGCCACCCAAAAATGCAAGGGCAGCATTTTATGCACGAAGTCCCTGTTGTAGAGGTGGCTGCATTCATGTCCTCCCACCTACCCACTGTGAGTGAGGTCTCAAGGCTTTGTCATCTAATTGTATTCCTTCCTTCCCCCCCCTCACTTCTGAAAATGAGAAATTCCCAGATAAGCCTGCCAGCCTTTGTCATCCACCCTCAACCATCGCCGATCTACAAAATTACTAACCCACTGTCCCGAACCCTTAAGCCTTTTGCTGATGCCTTTAAAACTGATGATTTACTTCCTCCAGGGACTAAAAACCTACATCCATATAAGGATAGGGATCAGGCAAAAAACAAATGTCAAAAAGGAATGAACTACTCTTCAGGGATTGTTGGTCACTATGACAAAAAGAACCATAAGAAAGGCTGAGTGACAAAGAATGGAGGCCTTTGAACTATGGTGCTGGAGAAGACTCCTGCGAGTCCCCTGGACTGCAAGGCATTCAAACTGGTCAGTCCTAGAAGAGATCAACTCCGACTACTCTTTAGAAGGCCAGATCCTGAAATTGAAACTCAAGTACTTTGGCCACCTCATGAGAAGGAAGGACTCACTGGAGAAGAGCCTGATGCTGGGAAAGATTGATGGAGCATCCTTTATGCAAGGAAGTGATAAGGTTATGGATGACCATGGGAAGAATCTGTGCCAGATCTTCTTAGATGCTGGCATAATGAAGTGGAAAGAACTGAAAATGAGTGGCTTCTACAATGTGTGCACTTACATTAATGTACCAGTTTTATTTAATCCCTGGTTGGTTGCTCTGTGAATTTTTTTTTTTTGCAGTGAACAGTCTTCTCATTCCAAAACAGTAGTTGAGTGGGTAACCATGACCAATTTTACAATCTTTTTTGCAACAATTATTAAGCAAACCATATCCATATCAAAAATAGATGGGGAAGAAATGGAAGTAGTGACAGATTTTATCTTCCTGAGCTCCAAGATCACCACAGATGGGAACTGCAGTCAAGAAATTAGAAGATGCTTGCTCCTGGGGAGGAAAGTTATGGCAAATCTAGACAGCATACTAAAAAGCAGCGACATCACTCTGCCAACAAAAGTGCGTATAGTCAAGGCCATGGTTTTCCCAGTTGCAATGTATGGCTGTGAAAGTTGGACCATAAGAAAGGCCGAGCACCAAAGAATTGAAGCCTTTGAACTCTGGTGCTGGAGAAGACTCCTGTGAGTCCCCTGGACTGCAAGGTGATCAAACTGGTCAGTCCTAGAGGAGATCAACCCCGCTGCTCTTTAGAAGGCCAGATCCTCAAGTTGAAACTCAAGTACTTTGGCCACCTAATGAGAAGGAAGGATTCACTGAAGAAGAGCCTAATGCTGGGAAAGATTGAGGGCAATAGAAGAAAGGGATGACAGAGAATGAGATGACTGGATGGAGTCACTGAAGCAGTAGGTGTGAACTTAAATGGACTTCAGAAGATTGTAGAGGACAGGAAGACCTGGAGGAATGTTGTCCATGGGGTCACGATGGGTCGGACATGACTTCGCAACTAACAACAACAATCCATATCAACTTTTCTGATCCATTTAATCTTTTTTCATCCCTCTGTTACCAGTTTTAGTCCATGCTGGCTATGAGTTATGGGCGATCTAGTTGACTATAACTAGGGTATTCCAATTTAAGGAAAGATGATCATGATCAAAGGTAAAACCTCAGAGACTGGGGGAAAAGGCTATAGTTCAATTATTTCAACCAGTTAGGTCTTGATATGGCTTTGGAAACTAAACATATTGTTGAAGCCAAACGCCTATTAGAATTCATTTTTCAGTTAAAGGTCAAAATAACAAATTGAAACCAGCTGCAGTCTATAATTTCTATCCACACTGTAATTTGTGCGTGATTGCATTATTACACTTCAACTGAACTAATGTCTCTTGTGGAATTTTGCTCCATATGCTGGAGCAGCTATTAGCAATTCTATTAATTAAGAAGAGCTTCACAATGTTGATTATTAAAATACATTTTTTAAATAAAAGCCATTATTTCTATATTACGGTATCAAAACTCATATGATTCTCAGTAGGATTAGAGGACCTTTGACCTTTGATTCTGTTCTGCCCACAAAGGGCAAGAAACCGTTAGATTCTGTTCTTGTGTTTTCATCTGAAATGTTAAGATGTTTGGTTTTATTTTTCCTGTATTTTTGGTTTCACAGCACTTTTGAGAATTTTGCTCTGCTCAGAGGTAATGGCCTTTGAATCCAGAATAAACACCCTGAGTCATAAAGTAACTGCAGATGTGAGTAAAGACAGCACATCCTTCTAACCATTTTAGAGTTTAATGCTAACACAACTTCAAATAAATATAGAAATATGCGTACAACAAACTGGTTCTGAAAAACTTCAAGTACAAATCTGCAATTGACTTCTGCATGCATATGAAGTCAGTAAGAAAACTTTGCTACTGCCGTTCCATAGCAATACCACTTTGACTTATATTCTGCTTCAGAGTGCTTTACAGCCCTATTTAAGCAGTTTACAGAGTCAGCATACTTGCCCCCAACAACCTGGGTCCTCATTTTACTGACTTCAGAAGGATGGAAGGCTGAGTCAACCTTGAGCCAATCAGGATCAAACTGATGGCAGTTGGCAGAATTATGGATGGATGAAAGGAAGGAAGGAAGGAAGGAAGGAAGGAAGGAAGGAAGGAAGGAAGGAAAGAAAGAAAGAAAGAAAGAAGGAAGGGCAATAGCAATAGCACTTAGACTTATATGCCACTTCACAGTGCTTTACAGCCCTACCTAAGCAGTTTACAAAGTCAGCCTATTGCCCCCAACAATCTGAGTCCTCATTTTACCGACCCTGGAAGGATGGGAGTCTGAGTCAACCTTGAGCCAGTGAGAATTGAACTGCTGGCAGTCAGCAGAATTAGCCTGTAATTCTGCCTTCTAACCATTCTAACCACTGCACCACCATGACTTAGCACAGAGGTCCAAAAGAAGTTTCAGGCATATAATGACATCACTCAGATAACATGAATTATGCACTTGGTGGCAATCACTTCATTGGATGATGCCATGGCACATGTGCCATTGCTTATCCATGCATGGATCCACATAGCCCTTAAGTTTAGGGAGCTACTTGTAAGAAATGAAAGGGACAACTTTCATTTTTTTTAATCATCAATATAAGTAAGAATAGAAAATAGAAATAATATGATAGTCTAACGACTTCAAACTTAGTCACCGAGTCCTCACTTTTGACTGATTCATCACTATTGCCCCAAATATATTAGGCTGCTTTTTCTGCCTGGCTGCTATCACCTCTTCCATAGTTAGAATCTGTGCCTTTTAACATCTGCATACTGGGCAGAAATTTAGAGGAGAAGCTATTTCAATCACTGCATCTCCATGATGAGAGAATAATTAGGTAGCATTTGCCTGTTATTTGCAGATGTGAAAAGCACAGAATCTTCTGATTTAAAGAAGCACATAATGATAGCATCAGCCCTGTCTTGAGATCTATATCTATTACCGTCCTCTGCACAGTTCCCAAAAAATTTAAAAAAGGAATAATCAGTCCTGAAAAGGCAATAGTTTGCCAGAGAAACCAGGATGAGCATTTTTGCATGTGTATTTGTATAGCCACCCATTCATCTGCATTTAAGTTTATGTTCATATAAGCTTAAAAGTTAAAAATGGCAATTTACCTAGAAACTTACACAGAAATACAGAATATGATTCTGTAAGCAAGGGATGTGTATGTTTTTCTAATTTGCATCTAGAGAGTGTCTATCAGTGATTTCCAAATTCTGTTCTATCTTTTAATGATTTTTTTTACTGTGTCCGCACAGATTTTTCCCTTTACTTAACTGAAACATAGTTTACCAAATCATGGGTTACTGAATTAACTCAAGTGCCTGGCTTTGCATAGCCTATTGAACTAATCCCCCAATGGGATTCACACAACACATTCAGTAGAAGCTAACATGTCGTATCTAGCATGTAATGCAATCCATCTATTGTGGCTTAGATCAACCGGTCATCTCTGTTATTGCACTCTTCTCTCTGAAGTAGCACAATATTGGAAAGTAGGAACTCCTAGACAAAATGGCAGTGACACAGAGATCATCTAATACTCACAAGCAATGGCTAATGAAAAGAAATAGCATCTCCAGTAAAGACAAGGCACCAGGCAGATAACTAAATCAAGTTCATCTGGTAGAGCTCAAGATATAGAGCATAAATACTCTCCTAGCAACAGCCTGCTAACAAAACTGCCTACACTCAAAAAATATACTAGCCCAGTTACTAAACTGTACTATGCATTGACATTAACAAACGAAACTCAGTTAACCTTCTAAGCCCATTCTCTGCCAATAACCTACAGTAGACAATAATAACTTTATATGACATGGAAACACAACTGTTTTCTTCAACAGACGTGGAAACATCACCACCACGATCTTTCTGTTTATAGGTAGAAGTTAAACCCAGTGTCAGCTAATAGTCTTTCAAAGTTAGGCTCCATAAAATGTATTTAAAATAAGAGTTTATACATGACTGGACCGATTACTTTTGGAAAAGTCTTACTTGTAAGTTAGCTCATTGGTTTATGCTTCCTAGTGGGACAAATGCTCATGTCAAAGCTTTCTTCCTCTGAAGATTTAATAGCGTAAGTTTTGGTGATTTTTCTCTTAATAAAGAATGCAAACTAGATTGGCTGAGTCTCATATTTTAATTCATTCATCCATTTGGAGTCAGGAAGGGTACAAATTTTATCAATAAAATAACACTGTGTAGGCTGTCTTCTTTCTTGAGAAGAAAAAGCAGCATATATGGGAGTTATCGTTTACCCAAAGGTGCTTTTTCAAGACACCTGGACTTCCTTTGTTTTTCCTGGAAGACATTTCACTTCTCATCCAAGTGAAACATCTTCAAGGAAAAAAAACAAGAAAGTCGTGTTGACTCTTGAAAACGCACCTTTGGGACAGCCATGACCTGGAGGAATGAGTGTCTTAACCATTACCATTGAGTTACATTTTGCATTGGAACCTTTGTACCATGCATCTACATTGTTTATTAAATCAACAATAATGGTAGGATGCAGTTTGGCTACAAAAAGGTTACATATTCTTGAAGCAGATCAACATAGTGGCTTGTGGCTTTTGGATTCCCCTTCAGAATTTAGTCATGAAAGTGATCCTCAATGAACCCCTGAGCTGCAAAAAAAACAACAACCCAAACACACTATTATTCCATAGCTACTGGAAAAGCATTGCTCCAATTCATCACTTGTCATTTTTGTTGTTTCACTATTGCAGCCTTCCTTCCTAGCTACTGGAAAAGCATTGCTCCAATTCATCACTTGTCATTTTTGTTGTTTCACTATTGCAGCCTTCCTTCCTTTCTAGACATAAGCTTCAGATCCATTTTTCCATCTCTTTCCTTACCCTTCTGTAACTCTCCCTGGGTGTTGATGGTGCTGTACAAATTATTATCTGTGCCTATAGTTAGTGTGCCATTTTTGGAGTTTGGTCACATTTTCAGAGCCAGCAGCCTGGGGAGAGGATACTATGATGCAGATGGATGAGATGGTGAATTTGATATAGCAAATTTCATTGGCTGTCCTTAGTTGTTTCTGCAGTTGGGGAAAAAAAGTGGAATGGCTGCCAAGCTGAGTATTTAGGAGAGGAGAAAATATAAATTGGCTTTCTAGGCCGAAAAGAAGCAATGTATTATCATACCAACTTCCAGTTTTAGCCTGCAATTGTTTTTGTCAAGTTGCAGTTTCATCCTGATGTAGGTTTGGCTTAGGCTGGTAACAAACAATCAGGCAGTATGACACATCTCTTGAACCAGACAACTTATTGTCTGTTTTGATAAGGATGCTAGTATAATGTCTTCCCCAAGACTCTTTTTAAGGGGTCTAAACTTTCATCCTCTTATGCTTTGAGAAATCCCTATAGTCCTTCTACAGACCGTTACTACCTTTCCATGAGTGACTACATTCCCAGCTGGGGCCAGCTGGACTTGAAGGCCATATGAAATCTCTGTCCAGGAATGTCCTCCTACTTGTAGTGTGCAGTGTAGAATGCAGTATTGCAGGCTAACTCTGCCCACAAGTAGGAGTTCGATCCTGACCATCTCAAGGTTAGCTCAGCCTTCCATCCTTCCGAGATTAGTAAAACGAGGACCCAGATGGTTGGAGGCAAGATGCTGACTCTGTAAATCACTTAGAGAGGGCTGCAAAGCACTATGAAGCGGTATATAAGTCTCAGTGCTGTTGTTATTGGTATTGCTACCCTCTCCCAGAAAACCTCCCCTGCCAATCTCAGCCTCAATAGCAATTGGCAGCTTCTTTCCCCGATAGACCAACTGCCAGAAGGGCTCTTTCATATGTCAGATAGTATGCCTACTTAGAGATGCAACCATTCTTTTTTTTTTTTTAAATTCTTTTATTGAAACAATTAGCATTGAACATAAAAACGTGTTATGCAACAATCATCATGATCCCTGGTATACAATGCTAAGTATTAGTCTTTGAAAACGTCTGAGTTAGTAAGCCTTTTTCCCCACTCCTCGTGTCTAGCCTCAACTATACTCCTGTTACATTTTATTTTGATTGGTGTTTCCCTTATCCGTTTCAATATTAATGTGATCAACATTAAATATAAGATCCTATTGCTAAGCAATCATCCTAGAACATAGCATACAACATTAGGTATTAATCTTTGTAACCATCTGTTTTAGTAAACGTTCTTCCCTCCTCCCTTACATCTTCAAGTATACTCCGAATACATTTTGTTTGATTGGTGTTTCTCCTATGTATGGTCTATCTACTGTATCTAGTCTATCGCATATTGTGCTTTTGCGCTTCTGAGTTGACTTCATCCCATTACTAGTGCAATCTTTTATGGTCCCCAACCCGAGATCCTGAGGTAAAAGTTTCATATCCTGAGGTAGAGATTCAGTCTACTTTAACAATATTAAAGCAAACAACGTTAGTCATAAGGTTATGTTAAGAGGCATTAGTTATAGAACATATACATTCAACATTGGGTGTTAGTTTTTGTAAACCTTTGATTTGTTAACCCTTCATCCCTCCTCCCCTCGATCCTTAGCTGAACGCCAGCTGCATTCTGTTTGATTGGTGTCTCTCTTGGATATAGTCTATCCACTGTTTCCAGTCATAGTCTATCCACTGTTTCCAGTCATGCAACCATTCTTATTAGACCTCACATCAGTGGTGGGATTCAGCCGGTTCGCACTGGTTCGGCAGAACCGGTAGGTAAATTTTGCTGAGTTAGGAGAACCAGCTGAATTCACATTGCTTCTGGAAGTCTAGTCTAGGCCTCGGGGGCCTGTAGGAGGCCTCTCAGGCTTAGAATTGCCCTCTGGAAGTGCATGGATGCCACTTCCGGAAGTCCGTTCTAGGCCTCAGAGGCCCAGGCCTGCATCCAATAAGAGAACTGGTTGTTCAGGTATTTGAATCCCACCACTGCCTCACATGGTAGACCACATCTGGCTTCCTAGGCCTGTAGCTGCTGGACCACCTCTGTAAACTCCCCATGAGTCTTTCTGGTCTACATGCGGCTTGTGTTTTTGGTTACCGTATTTTCTAAATGAAAAGGCCCATTTCATGTTCTCCTGTGTTTTTCATTTTCTAAATCTCATGTACTTTCTATCCCACTATTGAAAAAGTTTGTCAATTCTGAAAGTCCTTTTTTCTTTTAATAAAGAAAGTGACATTCTCACGTTCCATCAGCCAAATTCAATCGATCCTGGCATTTTCAGCACTCAAGAAAGATATGCTTTACTTTCTGCCTACATAACGCTTAATATAAAGGAAGTTGTTTTTTTTTAAAAAAAAAAAGATCAGAAAGAAAGTGAAAATCCTCAATGATTATCCAGCTTGGGATTCAACACAGGTAGTCCTCGATTTATTTATTTATTTTATTTATTTATTTTATTTATCAGACTTATATAAGAACATAAGAACATAAGAAGAGCCATGCTGAATCAGGCCAAAGCCCATCGAGTCCAGCATTCTGTGTCACACAGTGGCCCACCAATTGTACATGGGGATCTTGAGCAGAAAGAGAAGGCAAAACCCTCCCTTTCCCTTGACCCCCAACAAATGGTACTCAAGGGAATCCTGCCTGCCTCAACCAACATAGAGGCGACACATGGACATCCGTTTTAATAGCCACCGATACACTTGGCATCCATGAATCTGTCTGACCCTGCCTTGAAGCTGTCAAGGCTGACAGCTGTCACGACCCCTTCTGGAAGTGAATTCTCCGAAGACCCAGGGCGGCTCACAACAGTTTTACAACAGTTCGTTTAGTGAACATTCAAAGTTACGACCGTTTTTCATACTTATGACCATTGCAGCATCACCGTGGTCCCATGATTAAAATTCAGACGCTTGGCAAGAATTTATGATGGTTGCAGTGTCTCGGGGTCATGTGATTCCCCTTTTGCAAAATGGAGCAAAACTCACTTAACAAATGTCTCACTTAGCAAGATAAAATTTTGGGCTCAACTACTAATGGTCAGCCAAGGGCTATCTCTATGGTCAAGTTCACTTTCTCCTGCATTCCTATTCTTTAAAATGCCAAGTCCTTTTAATATCATTATTCTCCTGACCATTGACCTGCCTATTCAATACTAGTTGTTTTTTTTCTCCCAGCCCATGTTTTCTAGTTGCATGGTTGAAGATAGCTTTGTTTGGTGATTATCTTCACCTCTAATTTCACTTCCTCTTTCCTGCTTCTTTGAGGGAATTATATTTTAATTCAAGGTGACTAATTCTGTCAATCTAAGGTATGCAGATTCTCTCCACCGCTACCTTATTTTATCTATCCTGACAGTGAAGCGGCTGGTGTCCTGATAAATCAGATGAATTATCTCATTCAACAGTAACGACATTTCTATTTTATAATTATTTAGTGGTGATACCCTTGTAGAGATTTCCACCTAATTTGGAACCGCAACGGTCAATCAAAATGCACTTCATCTCAGGATATCACAAACACAATCTTATGCTTTTAAATCTAATATAATCCTGCAAAGGTTTAGAAGATCATTTCTAGCTTAAGGTTTGCAAAGGGGGTGAATGTTACATTAGTGCTTCTAACTTTCTCCCTAAGGGAAACTAACCTGGCCTCTAATTGGTGCAAAAAAGGGCAACAAAAATGATCAAGGAAATGGAGCACCTCCTTTATGAAACCAGATTGCAACACCTTGGTCTCTTCAGCCTTGAAAGACGGCGTTTAAGGGGTGATTTGATCGAAGTGTATAAAATCATGCATGGGATAGAAAAGGTGGATAGAGAAAAATTCTTTTCTCTATCACACAATACTAGGACAAGGGGGCACTCCCTAAAGCTCGTAGGTAAGAAAGTGAGGACAAATAAAGGGAAATATTTCTTCACCCAGAGGGTCGTTGATTTATGGAATTCACTTCCAGAAGGGGTCGTGACAGCTGTCAGCCTTGATAGCTTCAAGGCAGGGTCAGACAGATTCATGGATGCCAAGTGTATCGGTGGCTATTAAAACGGATGTCCATGTGCCGCCTCTATGTTGGTTGAGGCAGGCAGGATTCCCTTGAGTACCATTTGTTGGGGGTCAAGGGAAAGGGAGGGTTTTGCCTTCTCTTTCTGCTCAAGATCCCCATGTACAATTGGTGGGCCACTGTGTGACACAGAATGCTGGACTCGATGGGCTTTGGCCTGATTCAGCATGGCTCTTCTTAGGTTCTTATGGAAGTCATTTAGATGCCATGCCATCTTTATAAAACAACAGCAACAATAGCCAAATATCTAGAGTTCTATATGTCTTCTTCTTACCGGTATTTCTGATTTTTTTTGTGTACCTTTAAATGAAACGCTTATCTTCTGCTTCAAGATAAATTATTTCAGGTATTGCTAGTCAAAAAGGCATTGATAATTATACGGGTGCCAAAAGAAATACGTAAATTATTCTGGGTCACCAGTGTCTTAAGACTATGGCTCTGTTAAAAAGAAAAAATCCTCAGCTTGGTTCATCTCCTTTCTGAATTCCCATTATACAGTGAATCATGAGACAATTAAATGAATTGAGTTTTTGAAACATATTCGGCTACCAAATAACCTCCAAGCTTATATCAGCCGAGGAGAAAAATGTGAGCTGAAAAGGAATAGAGTTTAATCCAATCTTTTTGCTTCTTCCATCTTTTTGCAGCTTCCAAAGTTTGGGGTTCTATGACAGGTTACCTAAATTCCAGGATGAGTCAACGAGGTCTGTTCCTCAGAAGAGGATCAGGTTATGGAGCCAAGCTTTAGTGCTATCAATGAATGCTCAGAAGCAGCATCCTGTTTCTGAGACTGAGAATGTGATCTTAAACTGAGGTAAGGTCTCCAACTCTCATGAATGGAGAAAGAAATGGTGGACTACTGTAGTCATCCTTTCGTCTCTGGTCCTCCACCCATGTCCTCCTAAATTCCCCTGGTCTCCTAGATTCTCCTACAATCTTCCATTCAAGGTGATGAGGTTTTGCTAAGGACTGAACTTTTCCAGATTATATTTGAGGTCCAGAATGAGCCACACTTGCAGTTCTCAGTGGCTGTCAATTCGCCAATGTTGCGTAGGCTGCACGGATTCCTGGTTGCTTTCTGGATGCTGGTTATTACCTTTAAAACTCTACGTGACACAGAGGCTCTGTTGCTAAGCTGGCTATGTTTATCCTCTCTTTGCCTAAGTTCTGTATCTCTGTTGTGGGTGTCTCTAGACCAGCTTGGGAAATGTCAGAGGATGAGGAGGAGCAGCCAGGCCCCTCTGGGTGTTTTCCCCTCCCGGCAGCCGAGACAGACAGTGAGGAGATTTGCATGCAGTCTGGGTCAGAATCTCAAAGCGGGGAGTCAGACTTGGAACAGGAAAATATATGGCTTGATCCGAGATTCCGAAGGTTTGATAGGCGGAGGTTTCAGTTACGTGGAAAAAGGAAGCCATGGGGGAAGTGACGTATCGAAAACTATATTAGAAGGTGAAGGAGGGACTAATTCTTTGTCACGAGCAACGTTAATATCAAGTAGTAGCCTGATACCTCGAGGAGTTAGTTTGAACTCAGTTTTCTGGTGTTTTTGGAATCTACGGAAGATTAATGAGGTCTTGGACAACCTGAGAGATAAAGAGTGAGTTATTGGAAGGGGGGAGAGCATGTTTAAGCTGAATGTAAATAAGTCAGACTCGGCCGTTCCGCAAACGAACTGCCAGCATCTTGCTTTGAAGTGAATCTCTTGAACTGTGTTAAATAAAACTCTTAAAGAAATATTCCTGTGGACTTTACTAAGCTGAGAAGGGCCAGATACAACAATCTCCATATTTTTTTATTATAATATTTACTTTTTAATGAGACATTTATAAATTTCTATATTTTGAGGGATTTTTATATGTGGTTTTACCCATTTGCTTTGCACTGTCCAGAATCACCTTTGGTGAGATGAGGGAGCCATCTAAACTTGATTAATAAATATATTGTTTTTATTGGTTGTTGTGAGCTGCCTAGAACCATTGCGTGCGATAGGTGGCCATATAAGTTGTATAAGTAAATAAATCAAGTCTATAGAGTCTCAGTTGCGCTAGTAGGGGAAATATAAAGATCTGGGGTAATCAGAAGCTTGATGTTCTGCTAGAACAGCGGTTCTCAACCTATGGGTCGCGACCCCATTTGGGGTCGAACGACCGTTTCGCGGGGGTCGCCGGACACCGTGGTCCGCCATTTTTAATTTTATTTTTTTTGTTTATTTGTCGTGCGCATGCCGTGCATGCGCGGTTCGGGCCGTCGCGTGCGCGCTGTGCATGCGCGGATCGGCCCGTCGCGGTCCGCCATTTTTTTGTTTGTTTGTTTTTATCACGTGCACTCGCGCATGCGCAGATCGGCCCGTCGCGGTCCGCCATTTTGTTTTTTTCATTACGCATGTGCTGCGCATGCGCGGATCGGCCCGTCGCGGTCTGCCATTTTGGGGTTTTTTTGTTTTTTTTGTCGTGTGCGCGCTGCGCATGGGTGGGGCAAGTGGGGTCTCAACCTGAAAAAGGTTGAGAACCACTGTGCTAGAATAACTTAGATGGGCAGTCTTACTTACCACTGAAGATCTCTTTCCTATTTATGTGTCACCATTGATGACTGGACTTGACTGTTGGTTGGGTGTCACCCTGTGCACTTTAATGTTGGATGTCAACTGCTTGCTGGAACCATGGATGTTGCAACTGTCTGGCTAAAGACTATGGACAGATTTATGGTTTATCACTTGGAACAGTAGTACAGTAAGTGGGTTGATTTAGAGTTGCTCTGCTTCATTCTTGGCCAGCATCTCATTAGACTACGAAACTAGGTGAAATGAATTCAAGACACCTTCCTTTTCCCATTCCAGAAATTGTGTTAGAGATATATTTTGGCAAGCAGGCTTGGGTTACAACTTGTAAAATGGCTAATGTTTATTATCCTTCTCTGCCATTTATCCATGTGCACAGCCTTTGCTGTCTTAAAGTTTTGTTTTGTTTAGCTTCTGCAATCTATTTCTTTAAAGTTTACATACATCCTGGAACAATGGGGAACAGATGACATGTAATAAATAATAAAATTGATGATCTGGGGAAGTGAAAAGAAAGATTTCATAAGGCATTTTCCCACCTTCTTTGCAGCATAAAAGCAGGAACTGGGGAAAAATATCCTTTGTTAAATCTTAACAAACTGCAAGGATCATGTTAGCAGATTATTTTGCAATGAAACAAACAATATTCTGGTGTTTAATACATGCTTGGTAAATTCAACCACGCATGACTAATAGCAGTGCTTAGACAGGAAAACATCCTACATTTTCATGTATGTCTTGTCTTATTCTGCCCTTTTTATGTGAAGCTGCTTTAAAATAAACAACTTAATTCTACATATTCAAAACATTATTTTGAATATCTAGAAACCTATTCACTTCTTCTACTTATACCTCGCCAACTCACAGCAAAAACATCCATGATTAAACTGTCTGGGGTAAATATAAACAAAGCAATTAATAATCAAAATTATTCATTCTACCCATATTACAAAATATGGGTAAATTATCATAGAAAACAAATCAACAAAACCAAATGAAAGGGTATTAATAATTAAAGCATTAGAAGTAATTCAAGGTTACTTAAGAATGACAAGTCCAAATTATTCAAGCAAACACTGGTAGGAAAAGTTCCACCAAACTGCAGAGACTAACTATGCAAGCTGAGTTTGGACAACACAACTAGACTACCTTGCAATTAGTGGTTTAAACTCTGATAGGCTGACAGATTTAAAAAAAAACAACAACTATACTTCAACTATTCTTGAAGCATCAGCTAGGTGTAAGGCCATGTTAAGGAGTGTGGATCCTGTAGTCCCTGTAGTTCGGTAGTCTTTAAAATCAAACCATACGTATTGCTTATAGTCTAGATTTAATTTTTTTGCCTTAAACAATAAATGGTCATGCTGATATAAACATATGACTATTTTTGCATTATTAATTATTATTAATTAAATTTTTATGCCGCTCCTCTCCGAGGACTCGGAGCGGCTAACAACATAAATAAAAACAACATCTCAACATTTCCAAAAAATCTAAAACCATATCTAAAAAGCATTTAAAAAGACCCCCAGACACATTCATCATTCACACACAATCACAGTCATCCCCAGGCCTGCCGGCATAGATAAGTTTTTAGATTCTTCCGGAAGGCCGGGAGAGTGGGGGAAACACGGACTTCAGGAGGTAGTTGGTTCCAGAGGGTGGGCGCCACAACAGAGAAGGCCCTCCCCCTAGGACCCGCCAAACGACATTGTTTCACTGACGGGACCCGGAGGAGGCCGACCCTGTGCGCTCTCACCGGTCGAAGGGAAGTATGTGGCAGAAGACGGTTTCCATTGTAGGAAAGACAGGAAAATGTCTTTGCCTTCACCACATCACTGGTGGCTTTCAAAAACGGACTGGACAACCATTTATCTGAAATGGTAGAGGGTTTCCTGCTTGAGCAGGGGGTTGGACTAGAAGATCTCCAAGGTCCCTTCCTGCTTCTATGTTCGTAGCTTCCCTTTTTTGATTTGCTAGCATATTTTTTCTTTGAGTTTGTTCATGGTTCATGGTTCAGCATGTTTGCAGACAAATTAAGTGGGTTACACAAAGCTCGCCCCATCATCTGAAATCCCAGTTGTTCTCTCAATATTCTGCTTGTATCACCACCTCCGTCGCACAATTATGGTTTGCAAATGCCAGTTTGGGATCTAGTGATATTTATTTCTTCATTGCATGTTATTCAAATACTAAGTCCACCAGAGCTTTCATCGTAAGATAATAACACTTTCATTTAGGGTCTCTACCTCTGTGTCTCTCTCTTTCTCTCTCCCCCTTATAACTGTACATGGCGTCAGCTGCAAATCTCCCTGAGAGAACTGTAAATAATTTAACCTGTAATTTTCTCAGGACTGCACAATGACTTACCATTTTGGATGTCATATAAAAGATGTTACTGCTCAGCCTGTAGTTGGAATTTATCCTTAGCACAGTCTGTAATTTATACCGATTGAAGTTGACGGTCCTAGAGCTCTCTCATTCCTCTTTGGTGTAATGCTCTTCCAAAGTAAATGTCTACTGGCCATTATCTCAATGAATTACAAAATACACACCATGCATCACCAACCACTAACATATGGCCTAGAGGCTGATGGTGCTATTTAAAAAAAAAAGTTAATCAGCTGTTCCTATTTCTTGGAATATTTAGCACCTCAACAAGATGTGCAACATTTTTCCAGCCATGTTGAAGGACTTCCAGTATATGAAAGGAACAGGATAATAAATTAGGTGGGTCTAGGACAAAAACTAAGGTCGATTTAATGCTATTTAGATATCAATTTCAGTAAAATTAAATTCAGTTAATGGGATTATTCTCAGTGTATTTAATCTTTTTATTTTTCTTGATCACATTAAAAGCTTTTAGGGAAGGTTATTAGGAATCCCATCCATCACGTTTCGTGTCCTAAACACTGACGTGCTTGTATTCCATTGATTAGTTCCGTGACACAAACTTCTGGATTGTACACAAGCTCCCATGAAAGTCCTCTTCTTCTCTGGATGGACACCTTGAGATCTGACTAACAGCCAGCACAGAGTCCAGCTAATTGCTTTGCTGGAATCTGTTGCCAGCTTGTTCAAGCTCTCAGAATGAACCAGGAAGAGAGGCACTGTGTACTCATCCATCTGTTTATTCCACAGGATGAAATGACCTGTTGGCTCGTGGCACCTGCTTAATTTGTTTTGATTGAATAAACTTGGAGACAAATGTTCCTTCAAGTTATGAAAAGAATTCTTGGCCTCAGGTCATCTGGACCAGGAAGGATTTTTTTTTTAGCATATCATAATTTCTTGCCCTTGAACACCAGGAGTTTTTAACTTCACTCTAATTCACATTTCATTTCCATCTGAGAGGTAGATCTTGACTTATCTCCTCAAAGTTTTTGGGTGGTAGCAAAATCCACATGTAAAAAATAAATATATGTACATCCCAGACTAGTGTCTTATTGCTGATGACTAGTGACACCATCTTTTAAAGGGTAGAACCAGACTTGTTCTATCTTCTGTATGATAAATTCTCACATTGAATAATCGCCAAACTTTACTCAAGCTAAACATTCAAATAAACACCCCATTCACCACTTCTGGAGGCAGGTTGTTCCACTGGTTAATTGTTCTAACTGTCAGGAAGTTTCTCCTTAGTTCTAAGTTGCTTCTCTCCTTGATCAATTTCCATCCGTTGCTTCTTCTCCTGCCTTCAGGCGCTTTGGAGAATAGCTTGACTCCCTCTTCTTTGGGGCAGCCCCTGAGATACTGGAACACTGCTATCATGTCCCCCCTTGTCCTTCTCTTCATTAGACTAGACATACCCAATTCCATCAGCCATTCCTTATATGTTTTAGCCTTCAGTCCAGTCCCTTCTCCCGTTCCAACTATCTAATCTTTGCTGTCTCTAGCTCCTCTGGAAATTCCTCCTTGGGAACCCGGAGAACGTTCCACTGCAAGGAAAAGCTGTCCTCGAATTACAACCACAGCTGAGCCCCAAATTTCTGTGGTTAGGTGAGACAGTTGTTCAGTGAATTTTGCCCCGTTTCATGACCTTTCTTGCCACAGCTGTTAGGCAGGAAAGCCTCTACCATTTCAGAAAAATGTCTGTCCAGTCTCTTCTTAAAAACTTCCAGTGTTGGAGCACTCACATCTTCTGGTGGCAGGTTGTTCCACTGATTAATTGTTCTGTCAGGAAATTCCTCCTTAGTTCTAGGTTGCTTCTCTCTTTGATGAGTTTCCATCCATCGCTTCTTGTCCTGCCTTCCGGCGCTTTGGAAAATAGCTTGACTCCCTCTTCTTTGTGGCAGCCCCCCCCCAATATTGGAAGATGCTATCATGTCACCCCTTGTCCTTCTCTTCATTAAACTAGACATTCCCAATTCCAGCAGCCGTTCCTTATATGTTTTAGCCTCCAGTCCCCTGATCATCTTTGTTGCTCTTCTCTGCACTCTTTCTAGAGTCTCAGCATCTTTTTTACATTGTGGTGACCAAAACTGGATGCAGTATTCCAAGTGTGGCCTCACCAAGGCATTGTAAAGCGGTATTAATACTTCACGAGATCTTGATTCTATCCCTCTGTTAATGCAGCCCAGCACTGAATTGGCTTTTTTTGGCGGCTGCAGCACACGGCTGGCTCATATTTAAGTGATTGTCCACTAGGACTCCGAGATCCCTCTCACAGTTACTACTATTGAGCAAGGTACCCCCTATACTATACCTGCGCATTTGGTTTTTCTTACCTAAATGTAGAACCTTACTTTTTTCACCATTGAATTTCATTTTGTTAGATAGCGCCCAGTGTTCAAGATCTTCTAGTCCAACCTGGCAGAAAACCTTATACCATTTTGGACAAATGGTTGTCCAATCTCTTCACAAAAACCTCCAATGTTGGAGCATCCATAACTTCTGGAGGCAAGCCGTTCCACTGGTTAATTGTTGTAACTGTCTCCTTAGTTCTAGGTTGCTTCTCTCTTTGATTTTCTTCTTGTCCTGCCTTCAGGTGCTTTGGAGAATAGATTGACCCCCCTCTTTCTTTGTGGCAGCTCCTCAGATATTGGAAGACTGCTGTCATGTCACCTCTCATCCTTCTTTTCGGTAAACTAGACATACTCAGTTCCAGCAACCATTCTTCTGTGTTTTAAAGGCAACATTTTGTTAAAAATAAGGCAGATTACTACCCAATGCAGGTTTAAAACAAAGGAGGAGCTTCAAATAAGAGGAGAATGTTAATCTGTATTAAGGGAATCCGTTGACTTTGCTTGTCAAAAGTCTACTGGAAAGGTTGCAAATAGCGATCACATGACCTGGAATACTGCAAACATCTTACATCCTGCTGGCTGATAAAAAGCTGAATTTTTTATCTTGGGACTTGGGGGGATGATGTGTTGCTTATGGGACTGTCTTCTGCCATATACCTCCCTATGACTGGTGAGAGCGCACAGGGTCGGCCTCCTCCGGGTCCCGTCAGCGAAACAATGTCGTCTGGCTTGCCCTAGGGGAAGGGCCTTCTCTGTTGTGGCGCCCGCCCTCTGGAACCAACTACCTCCTGAAGTCCGCGTTTCTCCCACTCTCCCGGCCTTCCGAAAGAACCTTAAAACCTATCTTTGCCGGCAGGCCTGGGGATGATTGTGGATTGTTGTGTGAATGATGAATGTGTGTGGGGTTCTCATTTTTAAATATTTTGGTTTGGATTTAGATTATGATCTGTTGTTTTATATGTATGTTGTAAGCCACTCCGAGTCTTTGGAGAGGAGCGGCATATAAATCCAATAAATAAACAAATAAACAAACAAACAAACAAACAAACAAACAAACAAATAAATAAACAAACAAATAAATAAATAAATAAATACCAGTTATAAGTCTTTTTTTTCCAATGCCATTGTAGTTTTTGATCAGTTGCTAAATGAATGGTTGTAAATCCAGGACCATCTGTATCTTTAGAAAAGGAGGGAGAGACACAGATTTTGAGAAAGGGATGTCAAAAAAAGTGCATATTAGAAAGAACGATTGCCCTTTTTATTTTTAGCCCTGGGCTCATCCATTGTTTGCTCCAACCCCATTTATCATTTGCTACTCTCCAAGGACTCATTCTGGGGGGTGGGGGGAATGCAGTTAACAAACATAAAGGCTGGCAAAACTGGTTTAATCTGAAATAGGGTGATAGCATTAAAAAATAGAAGAAAAGAATAATTAAACAGGCAATTTTCTTCTCTATTCAGCTCAGTTCCATGGAGCTGTAAGCTTCCAAGGTATGAGAATCTTCCTATTATTTAAAATGATGTCTCCATGGTAGCAAGGTGTCATGGCTCCAAGTATGAACCAAGAGCTTCTATTTAACCAAAGAGCATGATCAATTATGAGGTTGGAAAAATACAAATGGAAGCAAACCACCATTTGTCACAGTCAGTTCACACATTAATTAAAAACCCAGTCTGCTTACTTGAGTGTTATGACAAAACAATTGTTCCTCTCTTCCTACTAAATCATGGACAACATGTTGTATTTATTGTTGGGCCTTTATCCTTCTCAAAAGAGAAGAACTTCACCCAATGTATCGTTTATTTCGAGTTTGCCTGCTTGTGTGCAGGTATTGTGCAGAGACTTTCTGCTTTGATAAATCCAAAGCAAATACAGCTCTTAATTTTCCAGTTGGGTACACACATTCTTAATTAAAGTCAAATTTCTGTAGAAATTAGTTCTCACACCTTTTGCCCCAAAGACTTATGTCAATTAAAGTCTGCAGAATCCACCAGCAAAACTCGATAATGTTAAATGAAGAGGGATCACGTTTCAGGAATCCACATGTTTCCTCTGAGAAGTTTTGAGATCTGCAGCTGGTGATTCAAAGAGATAATTGTGCAATGTCATAATGACGAAATCCCCAGATTTCATTTTTCCCATGGTTTTATATTTTGAAGGGGGAAATTTGGGGTTGTTTCCCTTGATGTTTAAAGCGACTATTTCATGGTTTACTTTGCAGATTATTTTATATAACCTCTACCTCAAATTAGTGGGAAACCATTAATTCTTCTGGTGAGGTGGGTGGTAAACAAATTTAAGAAATAAATAAAACTAAATAAAACCATACTATTAGTTTTCATACACAGTAATCAGAATGCTTTCTGCAGCCTCATAGAGATGTAGCGTGGAAACCACATGTAATTTATCCCTTGTGATAAATTGTATTGGGTAATCTGAAACATGTAGATTAATTTAAAGGCAGAGAATTCATTTTGGTTATGCCTCACATTTTGGTGCTCATGGAAGAAAACAGAAATTTGTTTGAGCATCCTTAATCTGTAAAGAAGCTGCAACTGGTTATTCTGAAGGATAACAAGAATGTTTTTTTTCATTGAAATGTCAACCACTTATACTCATAAATCAGCTTTTCCCCCCCTCCCCAGATAATCTCAATTGCAACACTTCCTCTGGTAAATACTTTCTCTGAGATAAAATTATAGCCTTCTGAATGAATATAGTTTTCGGTAAACACATTTGAAATGATGATTAGAATCCCAGTTCTCACTTTTCTTTCTTCTTCTGATTCTAGCAATTTGTCTTTTTAAACAAAAAGGCCAGAAGTGCTGGAATTGTTTGGATTACACACAAATGCGCCGAGATCCTGCAACAGATTCAGTGAATAAGAATCAAATCTCTTCAGATTCTATTTCCAAATATAACCGAACCCATCTAAGATTTTTTTTCCCCAGTCCTTGTGTAGCTTAACCCCCCAAGGGAAGAAGCCTATAGTTTGGTATTCTCAGAATAAGAAAGCAGCATAAAGAGGCTTGGTCTCTTGTAGAAGAAAACAAAATTCAGATGGCTGTGCAGTGCTTCAGATTTGACCCCACAGGAAACGTGCGGAAAATGCATCAATATTTTAAGGTTTATGTTTGTAGTCTGGAGCACCTTTTGGCTATCAAGTCCAAAGCACCAGGTAGCTCTAATAATCAGGACCCTGGAGAGTTCCTTCTGCAGTCACGACATAAGCCTAAGACTGAAAATCAGGCTTGTCAGATGCTAGTATATTTTTCCTATCCTGCTCTATGGAGCAGAGAGTTGGTCTCTGAACAGAAGGACACCTGAAGAGACTAGAAGCATTTAAAACGTGGATTTACAGGCAGCTGTTACGTAGAAGCTGGGTTGACAAGATCAGAAATGAGGAGGTGATAAGCCGCCTGGGAAAGCCAAGGGAAAACATCAAAACAATTAAAAAACAAAAATTAGAATATTTCAGACATGTGATGTCACACCCAGAAAAATACGGCATATTCCATTTAATCCTCCAGGAAAAGATGGAAGGCAAATGAGGTCCAGGCAGAAGAAGAACATCATGGCTTCAAAATCTAAGGGACTGGTTCGGACAAAACTCAGGAGTACTTTTTTGTGCGGCTGTTCATAAAAACAGGGTCACCAACATGATCGCCAATGTACGATAACGGATATGGCACAAGAAAAAGAAGAAGAGAGTTCCTTGATGATACCAACTGAATGACTCAGCCATTCTGTTGAGTCTGGCTCAAGGAGATTCCATGGGTCAGTTTTTTCTACATTTCCCAATTCTCTTACAAGAATGTAACAAGATTTATTCTACAAGAAAAGAACTGTTGCCCGAACCCTTACTTTTGGTCACCTGAACCCTTTAAAACCATGGGTTCTTTCACAACATGGTTTGTCTAGAGCAGGGGTAGGCAACCTTGGCTCTTTTATGACTCGTGGACTTCAACTCCCAGAATTCCTCAGCCAACTTGGCTCAGCTTGGAAACCTCTCCTTTTCCCCTCAGCATGGCTGGCTCAGGAATTCTGGGAGTTGAAGTCCACGAGTCACAAAAGAGTCAAGGTTGCCTATCCCTGGTCTAGAGAGTGTGTTGACAAAACGGACATCTTGGTGAGCCCCACATGGCAGCAAAATAAAATACTGTCCACAAAAGAGCAGATTGGGTAGGTTACTCACTGTCTAACACCCCCACCTCCAACAAACTCCCCTTCACCACCATTCACCTTCATTTTGTCATTATTGCTATGTTTCTGGGCAAATGACTCACTTTCATGATTGACATTGTCTACAACTTTTCCTTTATATGTGGCCTGTGTAAGTTCCAAGCCTTCTTGGAAATACAGATGGTGACTTAAGTTGGAGAGTTTGTTCTGCAGCAAGCCAATTTCCCACTTGATGTTCTTTGTTTAATTAAAAGGTTCTAAAAAGAAAATTTGGATTGGGCAGGATTTCTGGTTCATTTTAAATGGAATTTCCATGGATGCTACATTAACTATCCACGCTTCAGACTGTAAGCATAACAATGCCTCTTTATTAGCTATTGATCCTGCAACTTAACTTTATTTGAGTGGAATTAGTAATCCGTAAACAGTGGTCAGCTAAACCTTTTTTTCCCTTTCAGCTTAAAATAACAATCTGTTTCTCTGTTTTTATTATTCCTTAGCTTTTTGCTTACGTCATGCAAACAGACTGAAATCACTGAAAAAAGCACATGATGTAAGTAAGCAAGCATTATTACTTGCAGTCAGCTGGGTGGCTTCATTTTCTAATGAAAATTTGTCTTTTAAAATAAATTCAATAACAGAAGAACGCATATGGTAAGAATCTGTATTTCCAAGAATGCAGGAAATATATAAAGGAAAAATTGTTCCCTCCACTTTTTATGGGGCCATATTCAGTTCATCATTTCTTCCCCAGAAGTCCAGGATTCTTCTTATTTTGTTGGTAGTCTAATTCAGAATCTCTAATCCAATTTGCAATGTAATTTATTGCATTTTAAAATCAATAGCATATGTCAGCAGGTATTAATAGAACTTGTTGCTTCATCACCAGTTTGTTTTACATGTCAGCAGACAAAAGAAATGTCAGTATTGACAATTTTAAGCCGAGGGCTACAGAGAAAAGAAGCAAAATAAATTACAGACTCAAGATCAAAATCCTGAAAGTTCATGAATTACTTTGGAGGAATTGGTTTGTTGTGACAAAATTGCTTTAAATGTTTTCTCCTTTTAATATTGACCAGAAACCTGAGTGTAGACAAATAAATGGATCCCAAAATTGCATTAGTCAGTGCTATTTGCTTTCCTTATCTGCTAATACTTGTTCTTTATTGCCCTTGCTGTCCACAATTGTGCTTGGCCAAACCAATGTGTTTGGCTAACAGTTAGGAATAGATACGTGAGTAATATTCTCACATCAGATATTGTATGTGATCAGGTTTTATTTATTCCTTTCAGCTGCAACCGATACTTGGAGACTGGATGGATAAGTCCTTGCAGTTTTCTTGGCAGGGTGTAGACCAGGGCTCTTCAAACTTGGCCCTTTTATGACTTGTGGACTTCAACTCCCAGAATTCCTCAGCCAGGCGTGCTCGCTGCAGCCAACTCACCATGGCCAACTTGCCGTGGGACAACTTGACACAAGAGTCACACTAATCTGGAAGAAATAGTGGAATAGAATTATTAAAGAAAGGATGCCAAAGGAGGGGCAAAACGAAATGTGAATGACAAAAATCGAAATAATTTTTTAACTACTTTCACTTCCATGATGTCATCACAGGGGTTCCGTGAAGGCTTGAAGAAATGTTTTGATTTAAATCTTGGGGCTCCGTAGCCATGATGTGTGACTACAAAAGGCATTTAAAGGGGGTCCATCTTGAAAGAAAAGTTGACAACCACTGGTAGAGAGCAAGATCAAAGAGAGAAGCAACCTGGGATTAAGGAGAAACTTCCTAACAGTGAGAACAGTTAGCCAGTGGAATGGCTTGCCTCCAGAAGGTGTGGGCACTTCATCACTAGGTGTTTTTTTTTAAAGAAGAGACTGGACAACCACTTGTCTGAAATGGTACAGGTTCTCCTGCTTGAGCAGGTTGGACTAGCAGACCTCCAAGGTCCCTTCCAACTCCATTCTGAATTCTCAAGATGAAAGAGTTCAGTATGGTGTAGCAACTGAAGCCCTGCCCCTGTTGTATGTGCAGGCCATATATGTGCAAAAGGACAAGACTTTATTTGCAACAGCAACTCTGTCATCTTGTAGATTTTGACACCCACTCACCCCATTGCCCCTAAATAAGCTGGCAATAATGCACTGGAGGAGAAGGAGAAGAAATACCCCCTGGAAAGAGGAGAAACTGGGAAGCTAACTCACTTACGACTTATTTCCCATATCTTAAATTGGGGTATTCAAATCGAGAGTCGGGAAATCTCCAGGGGGTCAAAAGCAACCTGATGACTGTTGTTTGTTTTTTTTTTAAAAATAGCCTGTTCAGATTTGCTCCAGCTAAGTGGCATGCTGTCAAAACTCATTCTGGGTTCAGGTCCTCACTTTGCCTTCCCAAGCTTGCAATAGGCAGTTCCAGTCCTGCAGAGTTTGAAAAGACCTGTGCTACATACCGGTAGCTTAAAATTTATTAATTAAAAGTGGCATATTAATTTCCTGCCCAATTCTAATGCCAAGGACAGGAATAAACTGGAAGATGGATGGAAATAATAATAATAAAAAGTAGCGAGTGTCAAGATCTCTTGGTAAATTGAGCTTGTTTGTATTTATTTATTTATTTTTGTAAAAAAAAAAGAGGCACTGGGATTAGGTGACAGCCCAAATTGGTGTCCAGCATTTCCAAAAGCAGAACAGGAAAACATTGCTCCCTTCAAATGGAGAGTGGGTGGCTTCATTTATCTCAAGCACCAGGAAGCCGTTGCAAGAGAATAAAAATTGGGCTGGTGATGCTTTGTGGCAATTGATGAGCTGACAGCTTCATCTGGAGATGGGCGAGACCTGCAGCTATTACAATTATGTTGCTGTCCCCTGGTAACCTTTAGATCTATTACAATTTGCATTCCTATTGAAAAAGATAAAGCCCAATCAGTTGAAATGCTAAATTGAAACAACCTTGATTTTGAGAGATGGAAGATATAAAATTGCCGAGGGCACAAGGATGGAAAGTATTGGATTCACACCTTGTTCCAGACAGAAGTTCAGCGAGGAAGACCTAGCAGCTGTGTTCACATCAAACACTTGATTTGTCATAGAATGATATGGTCGCAAGGAATCTCGTAGGCCGTCTGTTCTAAACATTCCAGGGATTGTGTCAACTGCAGGAAACCAGGCGTCCAGGCAGCGCACAGGAAGATATAGGTTTATTGTACGCTAAAACTCTTTGCAAGAATCTGAACTGCTAATGATCAAAGCAAATGGATGGTAGATAAGAGTCAATGGAATTAGATCTCTTAGATCTCTTGTGGGCATGAAGGGACTCAAGATGCAAGACTGATGACACATTTGACCCCTCCCTTGGGCTCAGCCTGATCATCTCCTACAGACTGATTACTATTCGAGCTGGCAGTTGAACCCTCCTGTTATTTATGTTCACCTAGCACATTAAAATGAAGTACCCAAATGGGATGGGCTTGCACAACGTGCTAGTAAACGAAGAACAAACCAAACCAAGATATAATCAGACTAGCAAAATCACTCCTGCAGGAGGACATCGGCCATCCAAAGCAAAGGTGTTCACAATTAAAATTCAGCTTTCAAGAAAGACTGTATTTCTCCCCTCCCCCCAGCTTTCTATGGAAGGGTAGAAGAATGAACTTTGCACACAAAGCATGTAGGTTATTGCTGAGCTACAGCCCATCCCACTGTCCCAGTTTTGAAAATGACTGATTAAAATATCTTGATCCGACATATTTAAAGGAAAGATATTTGAAGCTTTGAAGCTTGTCATAGATGCCAAACTGTAGCCATGAAAGCATGCACCAACAATGAACATTTCTGAGGATGGGAACTGGATGGTGCAGGGAGGAGAAAAAATAGACTTCCTCCCCCACCCCTTCCACTATCTGAAAGCGAATCACCACCCTGCAAAGAAACAAAATGTACAGCTCCAAGCCTATAATAATTACTTGGCGAGCAGTCTGTTGTTGAAATATCAGGTTATTTTGCCAGCCTGTAAAATTGAAGCAGAAATATAATAAAAACAATTGTCACTTTTAAAAACAAGACAGAGAGTGTGTGTGTGAGAGAGAGAGGGGGAAAAGACCCTGCAGGGTAATGATTTTTCTCTGCTGCTTTCAAACATTTCCACTGAATCATGTTCAAGAGAAAACTTTGTAAAATTCCAGGACAAAATTGTACCCCATCAGAATGTATACTGGGTGCAAACAAGATCTGTACAGTCAAGAGGAGAGAATGAGTTGGGCGTCAAAGAAAGTAAAAAAGCTGGAAAGGTATATTTATCCGGTGAAACTATACCATAATATATTTCTATCCCAGTTTTCCTCCAAGACTGTGTTTCTTAACCATGGAAACTATAAGATGTGTGGAATTCAACTTCACTCCCCAGAGTGGCTAAGGGAATTCTGGGTACCGAAGTCCACACATCTTAGAGTTGCTAAAGATGAGAAACACTGCTCTATGAAGTTCAAGAAGACAGCATAATTGCGCTAGCTTATTTTATTTCTATGAATTAAAAAGTCAAACTTCTAATGAAAAAAATCTGAATTCTATTCTAGAACCCAAGAGAGAGAGAGAGAGAGAGAGAGAGAGAAGAAAAACCTTTGAGACTTTCTACTCTCCCAAACTTTAAGCAGATATCCCAAAACTCAGCTTGGGGATAGCCACTAGGCAATCTTGGCTAACTTAAAAAAATCAAAGAACTTGGATGAGAGAGCACCAAGACTCTGTCTGTCTGTCTGTCTGTCTGTCTGTCTGTCTGTCTGTCTGTCTGTCTGTCTGTCTGTCTGTCTGTCTGTCCATTATCAAATTTATATGGCCACCGATCTCACAAATGACTGATGAAAACGTCTTGTTCTGATGTATTTAAAGCAAAGGTCTTTGAAGCCTTGAATCTTCCCATAGATATACAAGGCTACAAGGCAGGTTGGGAGATTAAATAACGTCCAAGCAGTTGAGTGCTAGCGTAAAGAGGATTTGACCAAACCAAAATAGTTAGGCACAGATAATTTGTTTGTTCCAATTTGCCATAGCAGAGCTGTTATAGTAGTAGGCATGTAGATTAACTAGTTGGATATGAGGTCTTTCCTTCTGTCAACAGATTTCATTTGCATGGAGTATTTATTGAGTATATTGTTCACTGACTATATTATACTGAAGGCACTAATAAATATTGTGAACTTCCTGGTAGAACTCATTAGCATTCTGCATAATCCACTGTCACCTTTCTCCTTCAGGGCATCTGAAAAAAAATTCAAATATACAGAGTTGGAGTCATCATTTTAAAAGGAGAGATGTTGAAATCCTCCTGCTTCCCAGGAGAATCGTATAGTGTTGCCTGGATGAACTAGTTTGCACACAAGAAGCTTGAAGACTGGGCATTTAAACACAATCTCCCTCCCCCCCCCAAAAAAACCCTCCCTCATTCTAAATGTATTCTGTTGCACTGGCAACATTTTGAGTCTTCCATCTAAAATAATTTATGGATAAGAAGGATGTTCTTAATTTATTTTGAAGAATGGATATGGCTAGAGTAGAGAAAAGAAGGACTAAGTGTGACATGATAGTGGTATTCCAGTATTTGGAGGGTGCCACAAAGAAGAGGGGGTCAACTTATTTTCCAAAGCACCAGAGGACAGGACAAGAAACAACAGATGGAAATTAATCAAGGAGAGAAGCAACCTGGAATTCAGGAGAAACTTCCTAACAGTAAGGACAATTAACCAGTGGAACAGCTTGCCACGAGAAATCGTGGGTGCTTCATCACTGGAGGCTTTTAAGAAAAGACTGGACAGCCATTTGACTGGGATGGTATAGGGTCTCCTGCTTGAGCAAGGGGTCTGACTAGATGACCTCCAAGGTCCCTTCCAACTCTGTTCTGACTAAAGAATGATTCCTTCCATCCTCCTATTCCATATAGTCCTATCACATATTCTTGCAGCTGTTTTTCTCCCTCTAGATCAGAGGTCAACAACCTTTTCATGCTGGCAGCCTGAAAGGAAAGGAGCAGCTGGGAAGTTTGAGCACAGGCGCATGCGTGTGCATAAATGGGGCCACACACGAATGGAGCCACGCGCACCTGCATGGGGCTAGCAGCCCCGTTTACGCATGCATGCAGGCCCTGGCCACCGCCACTGCTAGGTTATATATAAAGCCCTACATGGCATCGGACCAGGTTATTTACGGGACCGTCTGCTGCCCCATGAATCCCAGCGGCCGGTTAGGGCCCACAGAGTCGGCCTTCTCCAGGTCCCGTCAGCCAGACAGTGTCGCCTGGCGGGGCCTAGGGGAAGAGCCTTCTCTGTCGCGGCCCCGGCCCTCTAGAACCAACTTCCCCCGGAGATCCGTGTCGCCCCCACCCTCTCCGCCTTTCGTAAACTGCTTAAAACATACCTTTGCCAGCAGGCTTGGGGCAGCTGACATCTTGCCCCTAGCCAGTGTATGTTTGTGTGTATGTTTGTGGAATGATTAGTTTTTTTCCCTTTTTAACTTAGGGGTTTTTATATTCATGTATTTTATTGCTGATTTCTATTATGTTGTGAGCCGCCCTGAGTTCTCCGGAATAGGGCGGCATAGAAGTCAAATAAAATAAATAAATAAATAGCCCCATGCACATGAGCAAACGGGTCCACAGATGCTAGCAATAGGCCACAGCTCGATAGTGGGCCGTGGACCAAAGATTGGAGACCCCTGCTCTAGATGGACAACATAGATTAGAACGGAGAAAACAGTGGTCTTCCAGGCGTGGCTGAATGGGTTGTACCATCTGTTACCATTGGCTATATTATGGGTGGCCGTTAAGGTAGAGGTGGGCAGAGAAAATGGATGGACAGACAGGTGAATCTTCTCACAGGAAGCAGCGAGTACTCAAAGGCAGGTCTCTTACTTGATAGTGGTGACGAAGAAGCTTTACGTTGCCAAATTAAACCACAGTATTTACGCCATTAAAGATGGACTCTGAGAACTCTTAGGGAGGAGCTGTTCTGACTCTCTTTCTCCCACTCCAACTATCTAATCTTTGCTGTCTCTAGCTCCTCTGGAAATTCCTCCCTGGGAACCCGGAGAACGTTCCACTGCAAGGAAAAGCTGTCCTCGAATTACAACCACAACTGAGCCCCAAATTTCTGTGGTTAGGTGAGACAGTTGTTCAGTGAATTTTGCCCCGTTTCATGACCTTTCTTGCCACAGCTGTTAGGCAGGAAAGCCTCTACCATTTCAGAAAAATGTCTGTCCAGTCTCTTCTTAAAAACTTCCAGTGTTGGAGCACTCACAGCTTCTGGTGGCCGGTGGTTCCACTGATTAACTGTTCTCACTGTCAGGAAGTTTCTCCTTAGTTCTAGGCTGCTTCTCTCCTTGATCAGTTTCCATCTGTTGCTTCTTGTCCTGCCTTCAGGCGCCTTGGAGAATAGCTTGACTCCCTCTTCTTTGGGGCAGCCCCTGAGATATTGGAAGGCTGCTATCATGTCCTCCCTCGTCCTTCTCTTCATTAAACTAGACATACCCAATTCCAGCAACCGTTCCTTACATGCTTTAGCCTCCAGTGCCCTAATCATCTTTGTTGCTCTATTATTTATATTATCTATCTATCTATCTATCTATCTATCTATCTATCTATCTATCTATCTATCTATCTATCTATCTATCTATCTATCTATCTATCTATCTTTCTTTCTTTCTTTCTTTCTTTCTATCTATCTATCTTTCTTTCTTTCTTTCTATCTATCTATCTATCTATCTATCTACCTACCTACTTACCTACCTATCATCATCATCATTATTATTATTATTTCTAAAAATAATAAAGGAAGGCTGTAACTGCATATGTCCACGGGCTGCTCAGCCCCTCTTTGCTTTTTGCTAAGGTGAGAATGGTGATGAGGTTGATCGAAAGAGGAGGAAACGTGTTATCGGTGCGATGATGGTATATTAAATCTCTTACAGGCCCAGCAGCTGCCAATTGTTCTTCCTCATCTTGAAGGCTGGTGGGGAGGAGGCTACGCTAAGATGGCAGTGGAGCAGCAGCTTCCCCGCTGAGCTCCTTATGATGTTTTATTTGTCCTTGAAGCCTCTGCTAAATGATTCGTTCGGGTGTTTTCACGAAAATCAAAGGCCGCACATCAAGACATGGAGAAGTCCTAAGATGTAGAACCTCAGAATCAGTAAACATCTAGCAAAGGGGTGTTTCCTCCTCTTTTCCCAAAAAAACAAAAGCAAAAAACAAACAAACACCTATAAACACTTCAACTTCAATCTATGCTTCATTAAATCCGTGACTCCAGGAAGACATTTGTTGGAAGGGAGAGGAACAAAGAAAGAGACAGTGGAAAGATTAGAGACAGATGGTTGCAGAAGAATATCAAATCTGAGTGGAGGAAAAAAAAGAGGGGGGGACCCCTTATAGAAGCGAATAAGAGAACAGGAAGAGGCGGAGATGAGGGATGGTCGCAATCCAAAGTGTCAGCTAGAAATCTTTATGTAATTTATATAGTCCTCGCCTTACAATAGTTTGGGTAGTGACCGTTCAAAGTTACAACTGCACTGGAAAATGTAATAATAATAATAATAATAATAATAATAATAATAATAATAATAATAATAATAATAATAATAATAATAATAATAATAATAATAATAATAATAAAGTTGGAAGGGACCTTGGAGGTTATCTAATCATCTAGTCCAGTGTTTCTCAACCTTGACAATTTTAAGGCATGTGGACTTCAACTCCCAGAATTCCACAGCCAGCATTGCTGGCTGTGGAATTCTGGGAGTTGAAGTCCACATGTCTTAAAATTGTCAAGGTTGAGAAACACTGATCTAGTCCAACCCCTCGCGCTTGGGCAGGAAACCCTGTATCATTTCAGACAAATGGCTGTCTGTTTGAATGGTCACTAAACAAATGATTATAAGTCGAGGATTGTCTATATTTCATTTCTCTCTTCCACCATCTGCACTGAAGGAGTTTTCTATCCAGAATTAAAGCACACATCAACCTGCTTTGCGAATTTGTTGTTGTTATTTGAGAAGTCGTGTCCGACCCATCGTGACCCCCATGGCCAATGTTCCTCCAGGCTTTCCTGTTCTCTACCATCTTCTGGAGTCCATTGAAGCTCAGGACTACTGCTTCAGGGACTCCATCCAGCCACCTCCTTCTCTGTCGTCCCCTTCTTCTCTTGCCCTCCATCTTTCCCAGCATCAGGCTCTTCTCCAGTGAGTCCTTCCTTCCCATTAGGTGGCTAAAGTACTTGAGTTTCAACTTCAGGATCTGGCCTTCTAAAGAGCAGTCGGGGTTGATCTCCTCTAGGACAGACCGGTTTGATCGCCTTGCGGTCCAGGGGACTCGCAGGAAATTAAAAGACGCTTGCTCCTGGGGAGGAAAACTATGGCAAATCTAGACAGCATACTAAAAAGCAGAGGCATCACCCTGCCAACAAAAGTACGTATAGTTAAGGCCATGGTTTTTCCAGTTGCAATGTATGGCTGTGAAAGTTGGACCATAAGAAAGGCTGAGCGCCAAAGAATTGATGCCTTGCGATGTACTTCAAATTCCTGTCTGTGAAACAGAGTTCAGGTCCTCACCCTTTAGAAAAACAGATATGGGCTTGTTAAGCACGACTCTGCTTCTTACCTCTTAGCAGTAACTTGCTATTATTTCTAGGCCTGTAACTGAGGTCCTGCCAAAATTCAATAAGGTATCTAAAAGCATGTCCAATTTAGCCGCTGTTCTATTCTTATTACTTCTGCTCTTCCCTACCATCCAGGTCACCCAACTGCATCTGAAGCCAAGCCAGTTAATCCATTTTTCTTGCTTTTATTTTTAAGCATGGGCAAAATAAACTAATCAGAACTTTTAAAAATATTGGGATATCTTATCTGTTTCAATTTCTGCTAAAAATCACAGCCTGCAGTGTCCATTAGGATGTTATTGCACAAAGGATGCAACTTAGCATTTGTATCACAATGTCTGATACAAGTGTCTGTGGAGATTCTCAATCATCCAGGTCATGATTGTCCCAAAGGGGCTTTTTTTTCCCCCAAAAGGCAACTGGACTTTCTGTTTTTTTTTTCCTTGAAAACGTTTTGCTTCTCATCCATGAAGTTTTGTTAGAATTAGAATTTTGGATGAGAAGCGACATATTTTTCAAGGAAAAAACCAAGGAAGTCCCATTGCCTTTTGGGGGGGGGAAGCACCTTTGGGTCGGATACAAGTACATACTGAAACTCAAGTTATTGGCTTGAGTTTGACACCAAGATACCGTGTGACATCATTCCCCATTTCACCTTGGGGAGTATCTTTACAATGCTTTTGGAGGCTGTAAGATTGTGTTTACCTGGGAAATTTGGGCCAGTTCCTCTCCCACCTTTTCCTATATGCTTGGGAAGTTATGATGCAACCCAGTGGTGGGATTCAGCCGGTTCGCACCAGTTCGGCAGAACTGGTAGCTAATTTTTGTTACCCAGGCCCAGAATGGACTTCCGGAAGCGGCATCCACACAGAGAACCAGTTATTCACAGAGTTGAATCCCACCACTCCTTCCTTCCTTCCTTCCTTCCTTCCTTCCTTCCTTCCTTCCTTCCTTCCTTCCTTCCTTCCTTCCTTCCTTCCCTCCCTCCCTCCCTCCCTTCCTTCCTTCCTTCCTTCCTTTCTTCCTGTGGTGGGATTCAGCCGGTTCTCACCACTTCAGTAGAACCGGGAGCTAATTTTTGTTACCCAGGCCCAGAATGGACTTCCGGAAGCGGCATCCACACAGAGAACCGGTTATTCACAGAGTTGAATCCCACCACTCCTTCCTTCCTTCCTTCCTTCCTTCCTTCCTTCCTTCCTTCCTTCCTTCCTTCCTTCCTTCTTCCCTCCCTCCCTCCCTCCCTCCCTCCTTCCTTCCTTCTTCCTTTCCTCCCTCCCTCCCTCCCTTCCTTCCTGTGGTAGAATTCAGCTGGTTCGCACCACTTCGGCAGAACCCGTAGCTAATTTTTTTGTTGCCCAGGCCCAGAATGGACCTCCAGAAGCAGCATCCGCACAGAGAACCGGTTGTTCACAGATTTGAATCCCACCACTCCTTCCTTCCTTCTTTCTTCCTTCCTTCCCTCCCCCCTCCCTCCCTCCCTCCCTCCCTTCCTTCCTGTGGTAGAATTCAGCTGGTTTGCACCACTTCGGCAGAACCCGTAGTAGCTAATTTTTTTGTTGCCCAGGCCCAGAATGGACTTCCGGAAGTGGCATCCACACAGAGAACCAGTTGTTCACAGATTTGAATCCCACCACTGGATGCACTCTGCGCCTCTTGAAAAGACACTTGCTGTCCACTGCCTAAAAGCACCTCCTTGAATTTCCATCTATTTCCATTTCAAAGAAAAACCCAACACAGTTAGGAAGCGGATTTTCAGAAGAGGATAGTCCCAGCCTGAGCTAGCCTGATATTTAGCCCTCCGCTTCCCATCAAAGTACACACCAGCGGAGATCAGCCAAGCTGAAAATCTCCAACTTTATTAATCATCGGTATTAATAACTTGCTCAATCAGTAAGCATTGCTTTCCTTTTCATAGCCTGCAAAATCTGCTCCCTCAGGCTGGCCTTAGGCTTTACTTAGCCCTCGGCATAGCTTTCTTGAAAAAACGTACACCGATGCTATTCATAGAATTATCTTCCTAATTGCATGAACCAGACAGCTACACCGTCAACTGCTTTTATGAAATGCCAGAAGAAATAAAAGGAGAACTATCTGTTGCTGTCCCAGTTAGACTCTTTCCTTCCAAAAGACAGGCTCTTCTAACCATTGATTGCCCTATGCATCCCAGTGATTGCTTTCATATGGTGGTGACTCCTGTTGTAATGCAGTCATCTACTGTAATGTCTGCAGTAAGTAAAGATTTAATCTGCGTGCCATCAATGTGGACAAATGTTCCCAGGCAAACCCAACTGCAACTCTGTTTGGGGCCAAAATCAAAGAAGGAAAGGGACCTTTTTGTTCTTTGAAGAACGTCTTTTTCTCCTTTGAAGAAGAGTTGCAGGAATTGGGTATGGCTAGTCTAGTGAAAAGAAGGTGACATGATAGCAGTGTTCCAGCATTTGAGGGGCTGCCCCAAAGAAGAGGGAGTCAAGCTACTCTCCAAAGCACCTGAAGGCAGGACAAGAAGCAATGGATGGAAAATAATCAAGGAGAGCAGCAACCTAGAACTAAGGAGAGACTTCTTAACAGTGAGAACAATTAACTAGTGAAACGCCTTGCCTCCAAAAGTTGTAGGTGCTCCATCACTGAAGAAGAGACTGGACAACCACTTGTCTGAACTGATATAGGGCCTCCTCCTTGAGCAGGGGTTGATCTAGAAGACCTCCAAGGTCCCTTCCGATTGTTATTCTGGCTTCATCCAGCCCCTGTAGGAATCTGCCAATCTTTACACTGCAACAGCTCAATCAGTCCAAAAGAAAATGTGGTAGAAAAAGTCCCGGGTGGCCGAACTATTATAGTATATACAACGTATTCCTTGGATTTCTAATGGGTGCATTAAATATCCCCATTTGGGGGTTTTGACTAGAAATTCCAAGGCGTGGCCGACCTCCCTCCCTCCTCCTATGTAAAACAGAAATCTTTGGGAGAGATAAAAGAGACCCATCTTTAGGCACAATTAGGGGAAAAATATCTTAGTTAAGCAGATTTCTGTTGCTGTTCAAAGCAGAATTGCTTTACTTGGTTTTCTGCTTTGTTTGGATGATCCCAGGTGAGGAAGTAATGAGAAGAAATTAGAAAGCCTGGTGAATTCTCAGCAGGCAATTAATTGCTTTTTAAAAGGGATCCAGGTTCTGGGTGAAAATAGCCAGCATTTATATTGCTAAATAAGCAAAAGGTGTTCGAACTTGCAGCCCTACTGCAATGCACTGGGGTCTAGGTGATGTTCTTGAGCACAAAGGGGACTAACAAGCAGGTACCAGAGCACATAACATCGGACATGTCACTAGAAGGCAAAAAAAATATATCACAAAACTGTATCTCCCTTACTTTGGCCAGGTCATATGGGAGAATTAATTGGAGGAAGCAATTATGTTTGGTGGTGGTAAAAAAAAAAAGTCAGGTCATCAAAGAACATAGTGGTTGGACTACATCAAAGCTGATACCAGCCAGAGCATGAACCAACTCAAAAAAGTAACACAAGATTGGAAGACGCGGAGAGGCCTGGCCCATGGAATCACCAAGAGTGGATATAATATAGATTTAGAAAAATGGCAAAACTTGTGGGGGAAAAATTATAAACTGACAATGTCAGCTTCTTACAAAGAAAACCTATATAACATGTTTTGCAGATGGCACCTGCCACTAGCAAGATTAGCAAAAAAACTTTTTAAAATATGTCAAATAGATGTTGGAAATGCAAACAGAAGTCAGGTACTTATTATCATGTCTGGTGGACATGTGTTAAAGCAAAGAGGTATTGGACAAAAATAGATACTTGGCTAGAAAAGATGTTGGGAAAACAGGTAGATTTTAAACCTGAACTTTTCTTATTAGGTATAATGGCAGAAAAGATTGATAAACAAAGTATATACTTGATCTTACATAAGAACATAAGAAGAGCCATGCTGAATCAGGCCAAAGCCCATCGAGTCCAGCATTCTGTGTCACACAGTGGCCCACCAATTGTACATGGGGATCTTGAGCAGAAAGAGAAGGCAAAACCCTCCCTTTCCCTTGACCCCCAAACAAATGGTACTCAAGGGAATCCTGCCTGCCTCAACCAACATAGAGGCGGCACATGGACATCTGTTTTAATAACCACCGATACACTTGGCATCCATGAATCTATCTAGCCCTGCCTTGAAGCTGTCAAGGCTGACAGCTGTCACGACCCCTTCAGGAAGTGAATTCCATAAATCAACGACCCTCTGGGTGAAGAAATATTTCCCTTTATTTGTCCTCACTTTCTTAGCTATGAGCTTTAGGGAGTGCCCCCTTGTCCTGGTATTGTGTGATAGAGAAAAGAATTTTTCTCTATCCACATTTTCTATCCCATGCATGATTTTATACACTTCGATCAAGTCACCCCTTAAACGCCGTCTTTCAAGGCTGAAGAGACCAAGGCGTTGCAATCTGGTTTCATAAGGGAGGCGCTCCATTTCCTTGATCATTCTTGTTGCCCTTTTTTGCACTTTTTCCAGTTCCATTATATAACATGTGTTAACATATATTACATGTGATAACGGCGGCAAGAATCATATTCGCACAATACTGGAAAAATGAAGAAATACCACCAGAGGAAGAAATAATTAAAAAAATACTAGAATGTGTGGAAATAGATAGATTTACTTTGAGGTTGAAAGAAAAAGAAGAAACAGAATACTTTCAAACTTGGGATTTATTTTACCAATGGCTGGAGAAAAGAATAAAGGATTAGGAATTAAATTTGTATTAGTGAATGATAAATTCAGACAACATGTTTGTGGAATAAGTACTACTGAACTGTATGAAAAAATTAATAAAAACTTTACAAAAAAAAAGTTGGACTCGACTGAAGAGATATCATGATCACCATCATCATTATCATCATCATCATCATGATCACCATGATCATGATCATCATGATCATCATCAGGGTGATGTTAGAGTTGTAACTAATCTATCAAAATTGGTTTGATTCTGACTGTTTATATACTGAAAGTTGCTAAGGGCAGCAATGCTCCAGGCCCAGGGATATGCTAACCTAAAAAAGCCACACTAATATATAAAAAAGAAGATGTGATTACAAGTAACTGGATGCCTCTAAAAAAACTTCCTACACAAAATATATTCAAATCTCGAATGTTCAGCAAAGAGATAAATTCCATTTTCTTCTGGAATATCAAAGCAGGTGTGCTGAAGGAAAATAAATTCCAGTTCAATATTCCTGTTCCAGCTTCAGTTTGAGAAGAAATTGTAAACCTATTTAAAGGTAAAGGTAAAGATTTCCTTTGTCCAGTCAAATCAAACTCTAGCGGGAGATGCTCATCTCTGTTTCTTGGCTGAGGGAGCCAGCGTTGTCTGAAGACAATTTCCGTGGTCCTGTGGCCAGCATAATTATATGCCAAGGCACATGGAACAATGTTACCTTCCCACCAAAGTGGTACCTATTTATCTACTCGCATTTGCATGCTTTCGAACGTCTAGGTGGGCAGGAGCTGAGGCAAGCGACGGGAGCTCACCCTGTCCCACAGCACTTGGGTCTCAAACCCCAGCTGTCAGCTTTCACCGCTGAACCATTGCACCCCTACGCAAATCTATTTACTAATCCTAATCATGAATTTGAATTGTTCAGAAGAAGACATCTATCTAATGGTACCAAGTCAGTCAAATGGAAAAGAGTTGGATAATGGGAGCAATGAGAAAATGACCCCCTTCCAGCACCCCATTTTGAAGGACCATTCTGACGTGAACTGTACCACAAAGCCTTGCTGGGGTAAGACTTGGAAAGTAAATCCATTTCAGTTTTGTCCTTGTTTATGCTTGTTATGAAGACGTGCGGGGAGTGGTAGAACAGAGTCCCGTTAATCTCCTGCAAGTCCACCTTCACATCATATGCTCTCTGCTCTAATCTTTCATCATTGTTCTCATTATGATCACCACTGTAGCAACTATCCATCATTTCCTAAACCTTCAAATGAAATCCCAAAGCTGTGCATGACAGAAATTCAAAGTGAAGCAACAGTAATAATTCAAAACTCTATCTGTCTGTCTATCGCCTCCTACAATTCGTACAGTCACCTGGTTGGGATTGATGGAAGAAGGTGTCCAAAATATCTTGAGGATATCAGATTTCCCATTCTTAATAAGGCTAAAGAAGAGTCCAGCCAGAATTAGGACTTGTAGGGAGGATGCTGTCCATTTTGCATTCCAGCAGCCTCTTCTTATGAGCTACCCACCCATGGTCCCGGAAGAAAGAGTGAAATATAATTTAAACCACAAATTGTATGCTTATATAATGAAATGTAGGCATGAACTTGAAAGACCGGAGAAAGAGCCTCAGATTGGACAACTATCATGCAAAAGATATTCAGTACACAGAAGGACATGAGAAGGGATCCTCTCTGGTTTTCTGGAGAGTAAAAGGAGAGAGGAAAATACTTTCACTCTTGCAAGACTCTGTTAATGTAATCTAACAATAAAGATAGAGCTATTACTCGTCCTTGTGCTTCTGGTCTGGACTACCTGGAAGGGCGAATAGCTTGAGAAGAGGCATGATGAACGTGTGACCCTCCAGATGTTTTAAGACTACAAATCTAACCCCTGATAATCCATACCCTCCTCTAGCAGGTCATCTTCTCCAACAACAGATTTGGGGGAATGATCAGCTACGGAAGCTTGTTTGATGTCCATCATAAGATGTTTCTATCAGGATCATTTGTAAGATAAGAATAAATTTAACAATTCACTTACATTCAGCTTGAAAATTGAGACGGTCATGAACTCAGCAGATAGCAAAATCATCTATCAGTTACAAGAATCATATGGATAAATAACACTACCAATAAAGGAGAATATTTATAGCTCAGGGATGAAATGAGGGGTCCTTGGTGATGAAACATCTGCAAGAAAGCAACCAAGCTCAGAGATCACCAAGCACCCCTCATAAATAATGCTGTTCCTTTCGCTTTTGTTTGTTTGTTTGTTTGTTTTGGTGCTTTGGAGAATAAGCCATGATAATCCAAAGGTTAGAAAAGGTTCCGCAAAGCTGGCCTCTTCCGTCATTGGCTGGAGTTCTCAAATCTTAAGGAAAAAAGACAAGAGCAGATTCCAGTTGCGGGTCACCCAAACTGTGCAATAAATAAGTAAATAAATAATGGGAACCCTAACCCTTAAGGATCATTTGAAACAAGACATTTCTAAGTCAGATATGAAAATTTTATGCAAGATAATGATGAGTTAGATGAGCCATGTGGTGGCCTAGTAAGTGAAGACACTCACCTCCCACTCAGAAAGTCGAGAGATGTTTCTCTCTTAGGATGCAAAAAAAAAAATCTGTTGTGAACTCCATGTAGGCATCAGGAAGGGTATCCATCTGGCAAATGCTCAGCTCCATCCAGTTGCCACGATTCTATCCTGAATTAAGAGATTTACAGGGTCACAAAAAGGGAGGGATTGGGTTTTTTTTATAGTGATGAGCTGGAAAATGAAACCTATTCTTGTTGGTCATTCTGAAAATGTACTGAGCTTTCAAAAGGTTTTATGTATAGACATGTAGAGTACTAAAACCTTTTTGGCTTAAAAAGTCAACATTGCTCATGCAGACTCACATGAATCCAGACACACATAGATTTTTATTGAACAAATGTCCTTTCAATGAACATTTTTGGCTTCTTTTCTTTCTTTTGTTAATTATTTTCTTGTTTCATTGGCAGAGGAGCAGCTGACCCTCAGAATGCCAATTTAATTTAATTTAATTTCTAAGCATGCCCCTATAATACTTTGTGCCAACATTGCATCATTTCATACCATTGTTGGAGAAACTGAAAGATGAACACTACTGATTTTCTTTGATGATGAAAGTGTACAAAATATTTGCATCTGTTCAGGGCCAAGGTTGATGAAAAACAATCCTGCTGCTGGAAATTAGATCTCATTCCTTCCATTTGAAGTTCCAAAGTAATTATCATTTTCCTGCAGAATCACTGCTTTATCTGTCCTTGTTTTTAATCAAGTTCATTTTCACTCTTTGGCTTTTCATGTGTTCTGTTTATAATCTTTTCTGCTGCTTGGATTATCAATACACCACAAAAATTCACCAAAAAAGAGAAATGTTGATTCTCTTGTACAAAACATGCTGACTTTCTGGAGGGTTTCTTTTTTTTTTTTTAATCAGAATGCAAGAATATACAGGGTCAAAAGTAAAGTCATAAAAGTATTCTTTTGATAACATAATATTTACGAGTGAATAAAGAGGGACTGAAGGAAACAGCTAGCTAAAATGGAGCAGTCAGTGTAAACATCAATATTTCTTGCAAACGTTTTGACAAAGGCAAAAGGAATATAAGTAATACAGGTATCGTCCTGAAAAATAAAACTGGTCAATTGTCTAGAGAATCCTTCCATGGGTATGTAAGAGTAACGTAAGTTTTAGACTTATAGTAATGATCCACCTACCTGTTTTTCATTCCTCTATGCTATTCTAAATACTTTTTCACGGAAACATGTACACTTTCAAAAGCATTAGGACTTTTCTCCCCCTGCCCAACTATCTTGCGCTTAGAAGGAGAAGAGGTTTAATAAGATATATCTGCATCTTGCAGTTTTCTATCCAAGAACTAGCTCAGGACCAACTAACTAGCTCAGGGCCAAACTACTTATTATCCATAAACACAAGTCACAAAATGCAATTTGGGGAAGAGGTGGTTTGGCAGGTGAAGGATGAATGGATTTAGAATAGAATAGAATATCAGAGTTGGAAGGTCCTTTAGTTCAACCCCCTACTCAAGCAGAAGATTCCATACCATTTCAGACAGGTGGCTGTCCATTGTCTTCTTAAAAGACTCCAGTGATGGAGCACCCACAATTTCTGAAGGCAAGTTGATTGTTCTCACTGTCAGGAAGTTCCTCCTTAGTTCCAGGTTGCTTCTCTCCTTGATCAGTTTCCATCCGTTGCTTCTTGTCCTGCCTTCAGGCACTTTGGAGAATAGCTTGACTCCCTCTTCTTTGGGGCAGCCCCTGAGAAATTGGAAGACTGCTATCATGTTCCCCCCTCATCCTTTCTTTCTTCCAGAGAATAATAGAAGCCAATTCTGGAACAGAAAAGGCTTAGTTGAACAGTAACCATGATATATGGAAGCAGGAATGATTCGTAAAACTCCATCTGACAAACACATGATAGAGTGAGGAGCGAAATAGACTCCCCCCCCAGGTGGTTGTCTTCATCAATTAGTTTTCTTTCCTCAAATGGCAACCAAGACAAATAGTATCCTCTCAGCAGTATTTCTCACTGACCCCGTAAGTCCCATTGGGAGGAATAGCAAGAAAACAAGAGAGCCGGTTTGGTTTGGAAGAAACGGTTTGGAAAATGCAAATTCTACAGTCTTCTTTGCCACCTTTATATTCCCTCTTGGCATTGACTCAATTCTTCATTTGCCATTGAGGCAAAGATGCAAGTTATTTAATTAATAATAATATTAAGTTAATAACCTCCTTTGATGCTTGGTTTGTAGCATTCAGCTGAAGCCATGAACCTATTCAGTTCCACAAATTAGGAATGATTAATCTGTTCCACTGCATTTGGAGCAAAAGAGCTGGCAGGGATCAGAAGAACAACTATTTGTCTGGGATGGTATAAGGTCTTCTCCTGCCTTGGGCAAAGGGTTGGGCTAGAAGACCTCTGAGGTCCCTTCCAGCTCTATTCTATTATTCTATTCCTATTCCTATTCCTATTCCTATTCGTATTCTATTCCTATTCCTATTCCTATTCTATTCTATTCTATTCTATTCTATTCTATTCTATTCTATTCTATTCTATTCTATTCTATTCTATTCTATTCTATTCTATTCTATTCTATTCTATTCAACTCTACTCTATTCTATTCAACTCTACTCTACTCTACTCTATTCTATTCAACTCTACTCTACTCTACTCTACTCTAGTCTACTCTACTCTATTCTATTCAACTCTACTCTACTCTACTCTACTCTACTCTACTCTACTCTACTCTATTCTATTCTATTCTATTCTATTCTATTCTATTCAACTCTACTCTACTCTATTTTATTCTACTCTACTCTACTCTACTCTACTCTACTCTACTCTACTCTACTCTATTCTATTCAACCCTACTCTACTCTACTCTATTCTATTCAACTCTACTCTACTCTACTCTACTCTACTCTACTCTACTCTACTCTACTCTACTCTACTCTACTCTACTCTACTCTAATCTGTTCCAATGTTCTGTAGAGGATACAGGCAAATCCTTGACAAAAGGCTCCCCCGTTATTCTGACTGATGTCAGCCTCCCAAGTAGATGAGATAGGAAACATGACAAGATAAACTAATCTTACTTTATTATAAGGCTGCATTAACAGAATCTTGCAAGTCTGTAAGTACAAATCTCCTGCTATCTCCTTTTTACTGCCTGATTACTTACGGCAGATTCTTTCTAAGTTTGTTTCTCTGCCTGGTGCTCAGTTGTAGGCTCCTCCGCTTTTTATGTGATTGTTCCCTAGCCAAACAACTCTTCTCCTATATCTTCCAAGATGATTCGCACATTCCATTACATCAGGTACCTCCAATGGATCCCTGCTGGTTTATTTTTTTAAGTGCCATATGTCAGAAATATTACAGATTTTTTAAAAATAAAAGGGACATTTTAAAAAGAGTTTCCTTCAAAGATGAGTTTAGCTCTTGGAATTACTCTAAGTGGAGGGGAGTCTGTTCCTTAAAAATGTGGTAGGTAGAGGGATAAGCCTGAAGGCAGAAGTGGGCAACTTTTCCTGCTTGAAAAGAGATCTATTGGAGACCACAATGTGTGTGTTATGTAACTAAGTGCCTTCAAGGTGTTCCTGGCTCCTTGAAGTTGTGTTCTTGACTTCCCTGGGAATTCCCCTGGACAAATCCCTGAAGTTTTCTTGGTGCGATTTTTGGAAGGGGTTTGCCATTGATTTCTTCTTTGGGATGGAAAAAAATGACTGGCTCACAGTCACTCAGCTAGCTTCATGCCCAGGACCAGACTAGAACTCAGGGTCTCCCAGTTTCTAGCCTGCCAGCTTAAACTGTCCCACCAAACAGTGGATCAAAACCAACGCCGGTAGGCAGCATTAGATCTAAGATTAGATGGAGCGGTTCACAATCTTTCCGATATGCCAGTTTCTCTTTTTTATTCATGTTGTGCCTCTTTTTTCGCTCTGATACTCCTCTTTTCTTTCACAAAAGTAGTTAACATTCAAAGAAGGGGTATACTGCCCTTACCAGAAAACTGTACTTTAGATCTTGCTAAAAGATGTGTTTCCTTCAAGGAAATGGTTGCCCATTCTGATTTATGAAGACAAAAGTCCCCATGTCTCAATATCTATCTTCTGCACTGCCAAAGAGTCTTGCTCTGGAGCCTTTGTAGTTCATGACGATCCTTAGCCCTCCATACGAATTACTTTTTTCACAAAGTTTACTGCATGTTGATATACTAAAAAAAACCACATTAAATGAATCCAGTTCTTTGGCACCAAGACCGCATTATTATTGTGGGTTTTTTGTTGTTACTGTTGTTCTGGTAAGTGATGAGCTGATGAGCTTGTAGAGTGTAAATATACAGCCGTTTTGAGCCAAGATCAATGATTTTATGGTTTGGGGTTCAAGGAATTGCACAAAAGATGCACTTTACAGGAGATAATGAGGTTAAGACAGTTAGGAGGAAGTCATTAGGAGGCATACAATTAAAAAAAAAGAGGTTGAAATAAAAGATCCGAGGGCTTTGCAAAGGAATTTGACATTTAATTGCAGTAATGTTCTTGGATGCTTTTTAATGCCATTCCTCCTTAAGAGTTCTAGGAAATAAATACTGGTTAGAGTCATACAACACACTTAACCCAGGTTAAGAGAACAAAAATGCTAGGGTCATGTTTTATGCAGTGCACAAATAATGGCTTCACATGATTGCATGGTCTAGACAAGATGCTAAGACAACGGTTGGCCCCCACAATAACTGAACTCCCTTTTAGCCTGCTTACGAAGCCAGCTAGAGGGACTGCAGCAACTCCACACTGAGGCAGCAACAGGATCAAATCCTGTTTTAGCTTAGGGAAGAGTAATACAGCTTTCGTCATGCCAATATTTTCCTGATATGGAATCCCAAATATGGGTCCAAATATCTATATGGCACCAGGTTGGGTGGAGGAACTATTTGGCCCCTTATCAATCCTACAGACTAGTTTATATTTTGTCCCACCCCCACCCGTTCATGTAGGCTACTCATCCCTGGGAGATGCTCTAGCTGCATTTGCAAATAGGGTTTATATGCATGGGTTTGATATGCTGAATTGCTCCTACACTATTTCCTTTGGGGGGGAAGTGAGCAGGGACTGATAATAATTTATAATATCGGGGTTGAAACTCAAGTACTTTGGCCACCTAATGAGAAGGAAGGACTCCCTGGAGAAGAGCCTGATGCTGGGAAAGATGGAGGGCAAGAGAAGAAGGGGACGACGGAGAATGAGGTGGCTGGATGGAGTCACTGAAGCAGTAGTCCTGAGCTTCAATGGACTCAAGAAGATGGCAGAGGACAGGAAGGCCTGGAGGAGATCAACCCTGACTGCTCTTTAGAAGGCCAGATCCTGAAGTTGAGACTCAAGTACTTTGGCCACCTAATGGGAAGGAAGGACTCCCTGGAGAAGAGCCTGATGCTGGGAAAGATGGAGGGCAAGAGAAGAAGGGGACGACGGAGAATGAGGTGGCTGGAGGGAGTCACTGAAGCAGGAGGCCTGAGCTTAAATGGACTCCAGAAGATGGTAGAAGACAGGAAGGCCTGGGGTCGCGATGGATCGGACACGACTTCGCAACTAACAACAAAAGCGCTTTTGAACTCAGCTGAAGCCATTCCATTTCTCGAAGATCGTATCAATGATTTTTGGGGGGGGGTGATCTCATTCCAGGAAAGTAGCTGTGCTCTCTTGAAATAACAACAGCAGTAACTCGACGTGAGGATGTCAATGCCACTCAATAGCGTCTGCTTTCATTCTTCTGAGAGGGAGGCAGCCGTGATGCAGACTGTGTTACCGACTGATGTAGAATCTAGGATTGCTTTTGAAAAGCCAATACCTTCAAACGGAAACATTCCCAATGTTGCGACAATAAAACCAGAGCTTGTACATGACCCCCATAAAGAGGTTTTGATCACACAAACAGCTGTTACTAAACTAAACTCAACAAAGTCTGCCTAGTTTTGCAGACAGTATAACAAAAACCAGCTAGCTTCAGAAAAAACGGAATCATACTGGCCTGACAATAAAAATACATTGAGTAAAACAGCTGTTAAGTTCAGATGTTCCAGGAGGTAAGAAGAGTATCAAGGTCCTTCCTGCCCTCGGATTGGCTTGGAAGCTAAGCAGCATTAGCTCTGGTTCAAACTTGAATGGGAGACTACCAGGGTTAGCCTGCAGTCTAAATTGGGAAGTCTCTGAGCTGTTACGGGAGTGGGTAGCATTGAAATCCTCTAAACCAATAATCTCTCAGAAGAGGGCATTAGCAAACCACTTCCCTGTTATTACCCCCCCCCTCCCAAAAAAAGTACATTGCTTTGTAAGAGCTCTATTTATTTATTTCTTAAATTTCTATACCGCCCCTCTCCCGTAGGACTCGGGGCGGTTTACAGCCCAATTAAAAAACAGATAATATTGTCAGTACAGCAAGTACACTAAGACTCCCACAGGTAGCTGCAGTGAAATTCAAAGCTCATTTCTTGAAGTTGCAGGATGCCTTTTTTTTTTTTAAACGCATTCAGTGAATGGATGGATGGGAGTTGTTTAAAAAGCCTTATGTGGGCTAAAGGGTGCTCAAAACAGCCCCGTGAGCAATTTAATTTTCATTTAACAAGAGCTATGTATATATTTTTTTTATAAAACCTGACTTGGTTTAAGCACAATTTGTTGAACAAGATACAACTGGTGGTGTTCCACACAACACATTAAAGCCATAATCCAGACCTGGTTCAACATTATCAAATGGAGAACTGTGCTCTTTTCCAGTTGGCACACTAAGGACTCCAAGGCAAAGACATGGATGGACCGGGAGAAACATTAATGTCAATTAGATTTCATCCACTTACACATGAAATTCAAATTAAATTAATAAATAATAATAGATAGTTCCCGTGGGTTTCATAAGCTCCTCCTAACTAAAATGATACTTTTCTGGTAACTTTGCAAAGGCATCTATCAGTTTTCAGCATCCATCTGAGAACTTCTGCTATTATGCTGCCAAAGTTTACCAAGCACAATGGATGAGTTCATACAACACCAAGCCAAAACCTAGCTATCCACATGATAGCTTTGCTACTATGACCCAGGCAGGTGTTACAAGAAGTCAAAGCAATAATTAGTGATCAACAACTAGACAAAAGCAGGCACGATGGCTCAGGGGTTAAAGATGCTGAGCTGATCAGCTGGAAAGTTGACAGTCTGGGTTAAAGACCCAAGCACCGCATGAGGGGGTGAGCTCCCGTTCCTTGCTCCAACTCCTGCGCACCTAGCAGTTTGAAAGCATGCAAATGCGAGTAGAAAAATAGGTACCACTTTGATGGGAAGGTAATAGCGCCTTGTGCCCTTCAGTCGTCTTGCTGGCCATATGACCATAGAGGTGTCTTGGACAATGCTGGCTCCTTCCAATGAGAAATGAGATGAGCAGCGCCCCCTAGAGTCAGACACGACTAGCCAGGGGGAAGCCTTTGCCTTTAACCAGGCAAAATGGTGTCCATGGATTCATGAGGAGTCAGAAATGTGTGAACCACACCATGAGGTGTGAGTAAGAGTACAGCCTTTGTTGCTAAATAAAAATAGATTAGTCAGAATATCATTTGGACAGCTAAGGGAAAGTGGAGCTTCGACCAGCATCATTTTTCATGGGATAATAGGATTTTACATTTTTGCCAATGTCACGGTGACAGGTTCGCCTGCTAACTTTAAATGAGAAAGCTTCCTATGACAGGTGCACATTTTTCAAGGAATGGATGCAGAAACAGCTGCTACGCTCCAGGTAATGAAACAATCCGGGAGCCAACTTTGAAAGTATGCTTGCATTTGCAATAAGAGAAATGTTTTGCTCCTTAAATTCAAAACACTGCACAAACAACAACAATCACCCACCCTCCACGGTATTGTACCATTCAGATTTAAAACATCACAAACAGGGGTGGGAGATTCAAGAGAAAGGATTGAAATAAACATGCTCCTTTATCCTCAAAACAGTAAGCCACTGTAATGGTAAATATACCAAATAAATATCCATTCTGGATTGTACTTCAGCTCATGAACAAGGCAAAAAGCAATGGTCTGAATCGGCAAATGTTGTAAATTAATTGGAACACATTCCCCCCCTCCCAGATGAGAATGGAGTAACATTGTCAACAGGCAGCAAGTGTGAAACGCAACAGCTCCTCCCTGTAATGAACAACATGTGTGACCTTTATTGCCAGCATTCAATACCATTCCGTCATCTGCCTCAGTGGTACCATTTGAAAAAATGCTTTACCGAAATTGGCTTGCAGTTTCTTTGATGTTCCCCCCCTGCAAAGTCTTCTTGATTGGGGGGGATTTCTTTTCAATTTAACTTACTGGAGTTCTTGGGGCTCAGTTATCTAGTGTCGTGATTCCATGCCAGCCTGTGTTCCCAACAGCTGAGTCTGGGGAATCTGAGGAGGAGGTGGAGGAGGCATTTGAAGGGCCATCAGGGTCAGAGGGAGGCTTTGTTTGATGAATTACAAGACTCACAGTTTGATGAAGAGCCTGGGCCCTCTAGTCGTGTTCCTGATGAAGCTCAGCGGTGTGGGGAGAATGAGTCAGACTTGGAGGATTCACACCTGATGGACATGCTAATTGATGCTCGCACACGCTGGCAATTAGCGAAAGCAGATCAGCAGCAGTCAATACGACAACTCCAGGGGAGGAGGAGGAGAAGGCACTGAGAGGCAACGCTTGGGACTGCTTTATAAAAAGGGAAGGTGTGGGCGGTGCTGGTTGCTGAAGTATTTCATGGGATCATGTTCTGTTAGTCTTGCCGGTGACTACTTCTCTGCTTTATATGGTTTCGTGTGGACAGTTTCCTCCATTTGGATTGTGTTTGCTGCTTTTGTTTCTGGACTATTTGGCAGGTTGGTTACCCGTATTAAAAGGGGTTTGTTTTCTTTTGAGTCCCCAGCCTATTTTCTCAAAAGGAGTTTTGTCCTTGTGCCTTTAACAAGGACAGCCATAGGCTGGGATAGAACATCTAGAAATGTCCTTCTGCTGATCTTTTCATCTTTTTATCCAATAAATTTCTGACTCCTTGAAACGGTGCAAAGGGACCACTACATTCCTTAGAAGGAAACTTTTGATCACACTGTGATCTGCATCAAAGCAGACCTATCCTATTTCAAATGCAGAGGGAATTACTTCTGTGATTTCTGCAGGTGAGTGTAGAGGTCAATCTGGCAAGAACATTGTCCATTCTTAGAAAGGCATTTTCATCCCTCCAAGATTACCTTCCTCTAATCTAAATCACCTGGCTAGAAAGTGGAAGATCGTGAGTTCAAGTACCATCTTCAACCATGAAAGCCAGCTGGATACCTTGGGATAGTCACTCTCTCTTCTCAACCCAACCCACCCAAAATAGGAGGAGGAAAGTAGGTTGGACATGTTCACTACCTAGAATTATTTTTAAAAATAAGAAAGGCAGGATACAAATAAACAAATAGAATAGTTATGCACATTGTTCAGGGAAAGATATAAGAAAATAAGAAAGAGGAGTCAATTCTGTTCTGTAAGAGAGATTGCAAGACCTCTTTCCTATTCATATTTCATATTGGATGACTTTATTGGTAAAAAAATAATAGATGAATAAATAAGTCAGCCTTTGAAGAAATTTCCAGACTGCTTTTGTTAACCATAAAGAGGGAAGATTGTCTCTTGTTCAGAATAAGCAAACCTCCGATATAGGAAATGTGTTTTCCATTACTGACCACATTGTTGGATATTCTTCAGAACGCCACTTAGCTCATAATCTTATAATTTTAAAAACAAATTATAGCTGTTCTAAGAGCTATCCTGAACAGAAAATGCTACAATTAAATTATTATGTATTGGAGGGATATTCTGATCCAGTTACGCTGAGATAACATTTCTCCAAGTCAGGAACACCCTGGGAATAGCGCTTGCTGGATCATGAAGTGTTCCTGGCTATACCGCAATGAAATATGAAGATTCAGCAAAATATAACATTGCAAGTGTTGACTTTCAGAACATGAAACATTGACTTCTTCCAGTTTTCTGCTCATTCCAAGGTCCCCTTGCACATCATATCAAATCAAAATGGGCCCAAAATTACAAAGACAGACAAAAAGATGAAAGAAACCATAAGGGTAAAGGTGAGATAATCTTCTTACATTGCCAAACAGAGACAAAATAACAACAACAACAGGGTGCAATTCCAAAACATCTGGAGCACCATTTGAATACCATCGGCATTGACAAAATCATTTATTGGTCAATTGCAAAAGGCAGCTTTGCTCGGAACAGCTTACATCTTGCAATGATATATTGCAACACCATCAAAGATAAAAAAATCTGCCTATCCCAGTTACTTGGGAAGGACTTGTTCGTTGTACAAAAAAGTCAAAACTGGTATCAACATCTGGCTGATTGTGCAACAAACAATAATAAAATAATAATATTAGCTTTACAAGAAAACCTAGAGGCATTTTATTGAAGATGTTTTCAATCCATTTGAAAGGTTTGGGACAGGAATGAAGAACCTATGATTTTCCAGTTGTAGCAGAACAATAGCACTAGCAACTGTCCAGCATGCGCAATGTTGGTGTACTGCAAGTTGAAGCTGATGAATATACCAAAGTCCCATAATCTACTTGCCTCCAGAAGTTGTGGGTGCTCCAACACAGGAGGTTTTTAAGATATTGGACAACCATTTGCCTGAAAAAGTGTAGGGTTTCCTGCCTGAGCAGGGGTTTGGACTAGAAGACCTCCAAGGTCCCTTTAAACTATGTTATCCTGTTATTCTGGTCAAGCAGAAGGAAAAGATATTTTTATATCCCAAAATATCACCGATAGTCCCTCTCTGGGGAGAGAATTCCATAGCTTACTGAAAAGGATGTTTGCTTCATTGCTGCTCTTCCTATTTCAGAAGGATGGAGCACTTGTAGAAAAGTTACAGTTGTTCATTTTGAAGCATGAGGGGTTCTAGGTTAGGTCTAGAGCAGGGGTAGGCAACCGTGGCTCTTTTATGACTGGTGGACTTCAACTCCCAAAATTCCTGAGCCAGCATGGCTCAGCCTGGAAACCTCTCCCTTTCCCCTCAGCATGGCCGGCTCAGGAATTCTAGGAGTTGAAGTCCACGAGTCTAAAAAGAGCCAAGGTTGCCCACCCCTGGTCTAGAGCTTTTATTAAAATCAGTTGTGAGAAAACTGTAGTTCTCAAAATGCAGCTGAATTACAATTTTATTATCTTTCCTGGAATCCAGTGACAAATTTCCCGCTGCTGTTTTGTTTATGGGGTGCTACTACAGTATAAAAGACGTTCATAGCTGAATCAGATACGTATTAAAAAATAGAGGCAGTACAAAAAAAATAACTGGCAAAGATGGTCCCAACATCTTTATAGATATGGAAGATGTTTTTATAACGAAAAGCTAAAAAGAAAATGTTTTTCATTTGCTGAGGAAAAATACCACAGTCCTCGGATTTGTTTCAGTTCTGCTCTATCAAGGCTAATTGAGCTGGAGACGTACGAATTTTGCTGAAGTTTGAATGGCTGCTGACAAAATGTCAAATATTCATAAGCAAAGCGTGAGGTAAGGAATTAGGTCAACTAAGTTGGAAATTCTTCTCTCATTACAGTTTGAAATGAGAGCATAAAATTAGCTTTTGCTCCTTTGTGTTCATCTATGTGCCTCCTCACTAAATGTCCTTCCACCCATTTCTCTACAAGAAGTTATTAAATTTTGTGAAATCTGTTTTGCCCTTATGATTTTCATCTGAGCTTGTATAATGTACCCATTGTACGAGAGAACTTCTCAACTATCTGTCCATCTTGTTTAGACTTTGCCAAGTCATTTAATCAATAGCAGTCACAAGTCAAGGGATTATTTTGACTTTTTTTTGAAAAATTACATTATAGGAAGGCACACACATCATTCCTAAGCAGAGGTGTACAACTTTTCTTGACCCATGACTGCACTCTAAAAAGTAGACACAAGTGAGAATACTCATTTTAGGTCTGTTTACTTAATGGTGATGAAGTGTAAATATAAATCAAATGAAATTGTAGCTTTTATTTTGGCTACAATTTCATTTGATTTATATTTACACTTCATCACCATTAAGTAAACCATCACAGATAGATGGCCGTCCAGTCTCTGCTTGAAAACCTCCATCGAAGGGGAGCTCACCACCTCCCGTGGCAACCTGTTCCACTGGTTGATCACCCTCACTGTCAGAAATTTTTTTCTAACATCTAATCTGAATCTTTTCCCCTGCAGTTTCATCCCATTGTTTCTAGTCCTTCCTTGAGCAAGTGAGAACAGGGCTGATCCCTCTGCTCTGTGACAGCCCTTCAGGTATTTGTAGACAGCTATCATGTCTCCTCTCAGTCTTCTTTTCTGTAGACTAAACATTCCTAATTCCTTTAACAGTTCCTCATAGGACATGGTTTGTAGACCGTTCACCATCTTGGTAGCTCTCCTTTGAACCTGCTCCAGTTTGTCAGTGTCTTCCTTGAACTGGGCTGACTAGAACTGGACACAGTACTCCAGGTGAGGTCGGACCAAGGTAGAGTAGAGGGGAATAATAACTTCATGTGATCTGGACTCTATGCTTCTCTTGATACACCCCAGGATTGTGTTTGCCTTTTTTGCAGCTGCTTCACACTGTTGCCTCATGTTCAATCGATGATCTACTAGGACACCGAGGTCCTTTTCACATATACTGCTGCTCAGCTGGATTCCTCCCATACTATATGTGCTTTTTTCATTTTTCTTACCCAGATGTAGTACCTTACATTTTTCCTTGTTAAATACCATTTTATTAGTTGCAGCCCATTGTTCGAGTTTCTCTAAATCTTTTTGAATCCTTTCTTTCTCTGCTCTGGTGTTTGCAATCCCTCCTAGCAGTTCATGTAGCAGTTCAGAAGCATGCAAAAGCAAATGTCAATGGAGGTCTCAGTCATCCAGGTCATAGTTATCCCAAAGATGCTTTTTCATGAGGCAACTGGGCTTTCTTGTTTTTCTTTGAAGACATTTCACTTCTCATCCAAGAAGCTTCTTCAGCTGTCTGCAAGGAGTATAAATCTTTCCATTCCCCACCCTCCAGTCAGAGCTAAATTTCCCTGCCTCTTGACCCTCTGGAATGCAACCCTGGGAATTCAGGCTACATTCCACCACAGTTTGGTATCTACTGTGGAGATTTGTAACCACTGTACAGGAATCAATAAAGGAAGATTGAATCAATAAAGGAAGATTGAAGGTAGGCATTGCGGTCCTATTGTGCATCCACAATGTGCATCCGCAATTCAAGCAAGGCAGCTCGTATGCAGACTCAGGCATTTGCTATTTGTCAAAAAAGCTGTGAGCCAACCAAGGTTTTGCAGAACTGGTATGATTGATGAGCCTGTTGTAATTGAATTAGTTGAGAGGCACTGACCTTTCTGATGTATCATGCCCTGGAAAGCAAACAACAAACCCAAAGTAATGCTTTTATGAATGTGTTGGGTAAAATGGTCATCAATTGGCCCCTGATAAATAAGACAGAAGACATTTGCAAGAAAGAAAGCAGAGCTTCAATGGGTACAGACTCTCCACTTTGGATACAAAAAGAAACTCAGCCACAGCCCATTTAATATGGAAGAGTGGACAGTTTCAGTTGGGTTGTTGTTGTTGTTTAACAATGTAGTGCTGCTGGATTAGACCAAAAATCTTGCTGAACCCATCTGTGCATCTGATGATGTTCTACTTCCTGCTCCCTACCACAACATTTCAGTTTTGAAAAACTACTTAAATTCCATTCACATAATGACACTATATCTCTGACCTGACCTCTTGAGATAAGGTTAGGTGATGGATACTTGAAAGGTATTGTTGAACGAAAAATCTTCATCAGGATCCAGTCCAAGCCGGGAATAAACAAAATGGAGACTGCTTTAGAAAGAAGGTTCTGGTTTATTTAAATGCAGAACCAGACAGAAATATGGCTCTGGGGCAGTTGATCACCTGGTGATGAGAGTGATGGGTTTTTATACCTTCTTGGGCTTTTGTGTTTGGAGTTGTTCCTGTGGCATGAATTTTGACCTGAGCTTTTGAGCATGTCCTTTTGGTATTCTGATGGTGGTGGGTTAATCCTATTATGTCCTAAAGGTCATGTCCTGCTTCCCTGGGGCTGTGGCTGATGGCTATGTCCTGTGTTGAATTTTTTGGGTGAGGGGTTGCTGGTTCTAGTATCTTTCTAATCCCATCAGCTCCAAGCTTCCTGGCTTCAGTCTTTCTGAAAGGATGATCAAATCTGCATTTCTACAGATTTCTGCTTGGAGCAGAGAGACTTGGGGTGGGGTGGGGGTTTCTGCCTAAGATTTTCTCCATTTTTTGGGGGGGAAATATAATATTCTGCCTCTTTAATATTTCTTTCTCGGGGGGGGGGAGTTGTGCTGTCTTCCTACAGTATGCTCTCTCATTACAGATGCAAAAGAGTCCTTGATGGTCTCTGAGCTTGGCTGTTTTCTTCTAGACATTTCATCACCCATCTAGGTAACATTGCCAATGCTAAAAGGGAGACTGGTTTGCTCTTTGTTTATATACAGTGGCTACCTCTTGGTAGGAGTGTAGTTTTCTGCTATAGAAGGGATTAACATCAGCATTAATACTAGACCAACTATCAAACAGTAAACAATACCCCAATCATGGAACTACCAAGTAGTAAACAGCACTCCCACCAAGACTGATCTGGCAAGCCACTGTATTTAAACAGAGAGCGAATTCCACTCCCTTCTAGCACAGATGATATTACTTAGATAATGAAATGTCTGCCAGAAAACATCCAAGCTCAGAGAGCACCGGGGATTCCAAGGTCCAGCCCGGAACCACAAATATCCTCCTCTATTGGACAGAAATGATTCATCCATTTAGCAAGATTGCAACGAACGGGGTTCAATCTGCAGGAAAATAGATCTCAGCTCAATATTGGAAGATTCATCCTAGCCCTACAAGCTGTTTGATAGTAAACAGCTAACAAAACAGAAAGCAACTGCCAGAGCTGTTATAATGAACAGATTTGTGCACTGAGTCTAGTAGACCTGGATTCAAAGCCTTCCAAGACGGCCAAGTTTGAAGATACTAGGATATTACTTTTTTCAGTATCTGAAAAAAGAATGACAGAAGTAAAGAAAAGGTTTTCAAAAATTTTAATATTGAAAGAGAAATTTAAAATTGAATGTGCTGCAGTGGAAACGTACTGAGTGGAGAAGCTACAATGGATGGGAAACAGGAAAGGATAACATACTTGCGGGACCGTCTTCTGCCATATACTTCCCTTCGACCGGTGAGAGCGCACAGGGTCGGCCTCCTCCGGGTCCCGTCAGCGAAACAATGTCGTCTGGCAGGCCCTAGGGGGAGGGCCTTCTCTGTTGTGGCGCCCGCCCTCTGGAACCAACTGCCTCCTGAAGTCCACGTTTCTCCGACTCTCCCGGCCTTCCGAAAGAATTTAAAAACCTACCTCTGCCAGCAGGCCTGGGGATGATTGTTGATTGTGGTGTGACTGAGGAGTATGTGTGGGGTTTATTTTTAATGTTTTTTCGGATTTATATTGAATTGTTTATTTGTATGTTGTGAGCCGCTCCGAGTCTGCGGAGAGGAGCGGCATACAAATCCGAAAAATAAATAAATAAATAAATAAATAAAGGAAGGATGTCAGAGAAACACATAGGCAACATTGTTATCCGGGTCTTCACAATGGGAAAAGGAGCTGTAAGAGAAGATAACTATCAAAACAGAAAAGAACCTGTTTTTCTAAGAAGTCATAAAAAAGGGGGGCAGAACTCAGGCAACTGAGCATGTGCAATTAGTTGATTAATATTAACTGACACACCTTGCATAAATGATCTCTTAATTTTAATGTACATGTGATGTATGATTTAGTACGGTATGTAGCAGGAAATATGTAGAAGGCGGTGGGAAAGAGTGTAACCTCATGGTACCTCAGCCAATGGGGAAAGAGGAGGGATGTGACAGTCAGGACAGGGCTGCATAAAGAAGGGGTTGAAACTTTTGGAGAGAACCCAAACTTTTTTGGGTTGAAACTTTGGAGAGAACCAAGCTTTGATAGCTTCTCTCCCCGCTCATTGCAATAAACGAAACCAAAGGCCTTCACTGTGTCTTGGCTGGTTATTGGTCAGGCAAGCTGGCCTCTGGTCACGAAGGAAAGTGACCAGGAGCACATAACAAGAATATGCTTTTTCCCCCCCTGCATGCTAGGCTACTACGAAGTCGAAAGGCAGGGTCAGTTAAAAAATGGATAACAAATTTTTCCTCACAGTTCCTCACTCGTTCTCTGGCGTAGCATTTTGGCCTTCTTGGCCTGAATTCAAGTGATCAGTGTGGCTCTCCAAAGAAACTTGGCGGTTCATGAAAAAGTAAGCAGTCAGAAAGTAGCGTTAATCATTTTTCCATGATGGCCTGGCCACATAGGCTAGATTACTTGAGGCATCAGTGAGCCTCTTCAGTGGCTCAGATCAGCTTCCTTTCTGTGAAAGAAAGCATACATCAGTCGGTGCTACGTCTGCAAGCACCGTACACATTATAATTAGAGGAAGATGTGATTAAAGCAAATGACAATGGTCTACTTGTTGTTATCAAAGTCTCCAATTTGATTGCTTGGCCGCCGGGGGAAATCATCTCTGCTTTGTCCTGAGCGTAGAAAAGGATTTCTCCAACATGCTGTAAGATTTGTGCGTCCCTCTTCCTCTTAAGCCAATAGCCAACCTAGCTGAATGGGATTGATTATCATTATCCTATCATCTCTAGGCTTGCAATCTCAGGAATGCAAGACATTGAATTCAATTGCCTTGTTCACATCAAATTCAGATTCAGTTAGCTCTCTCCATTTCAGCTGTACGTACATGTATGTTAGAATAGAATAGAATAGAATAGAATAGAATAGAATAGAATAGAATAGAATAGAATAGAATAGAATAGAATAGAATATGGAATGGAATATGGAATGGAATATGGAATGGAATATAGAATAGAATAGAATAGAATAGAATAGAATAGAATAGAATAGAATAGAATAGAATAGAATAGAATAGAATAGAATAGAATAGAATAGAATAGAATAGAATAGAATGGAATATAGAGAATAGAATAGAATAGAATAGAATAGAATAGAATAGAATAGAATAGAATAGAATAGAATAGAATAGAATAGAATAGAATATGGAATGGAATATGGAATGGAATATGGAATGGAATATAGAATAGAATAGAATAGAATAGAATAGAATAGAATAGAATAGAATAGAATAGAATAGAATAGAATAGAATGGAATATAGAGAATAGAATAGAATAGAATAGAATAGAATAGAATAGAATAGAATAGAATAGAATAGAATAGAATAGAATAGAATAGAATAGAGCTGGAAGGGTCCTTAGAGGTCTTCTTGTCCAGCCTCCTGCTCAAGCAGGAGAACCTATACCATCTCAGACAGGTGACTGTCTAGTCTCTTCTTGAAAACCTCCAGTGATGGAGCGCCCACGATTTCTGGAGGGCAGCTGTTCCACTGGTTAATTGTCCTCACTGTCAGGAAGTTTCTCCTTAATTCCAGGTTGCTTCTCTCTTTGGTCAGTTTCCAACCATTGTTTCTTCTCCTGCCCTCTGGTGCTTTGGCGAATGTTAACCCATGCCATCTGAAAATTAAAGCCCAAAACATTTTCTGCTGCAAGTGCTCGGCTGCATCACTGGAGGTTCTCAAAAATAGACTGGACCACCATTTGTCTGGAATGGTATAAGGCACCTGTCTTGTGCAGAGGGTTGGATTGAAAGACTTTCAAGGTTCTTTCCAGCCCTACGATTCAATGTGTCATGTTTCATGAGGTTCTTGGAACCAGGAAGAGATGGCCATATCTTGAGAAACCTACCATTCAGATCTTTTTTGAAGCCTTCTAGTGGATTTTCTTCAACTTTGAAGAGAATCAACACTCAAGAATCAATATGAGTAGGGCTTTATATATAGAAGAGGGGGACACATGGCTTCCTATAATACTTGGGATAGGTTTACAAAGTAAGAAGTAGAATAGACAGGGATTATAAGGTGGTTCCAGGAAATGGCTATTTTCATAAATAATTTAGAAGGACTTTATGCATTTAATAGGTTTCAGATATTTCTTGTCGACCACCAAGCTTTTTAGAACTACTTAGCTCCATTACAGGGTAGATTATTATTTAAGAGAGAGAGAGAAATCATGAAGAGGGGAAGTTGAATTACCGTCGGATCTCTGGTGTATTTGTGCGTGTATTAAATCAAATGCAACGTTTGTACACCGCTGTCAATAGTATTAGCTCCAACCTCAGAAATGGACAGAAGAATGCCCTGACGTTTTATCCCAATTTGATCAGAGGGAGTTTTTAGATTGTATTGCTTGCTGTGCTACATGTGCTTTTTAGATGATAACGGACCTGATCTGACTTCCCAAAATGCTGTGTACCAAATACTGTGGCTACATGGGTGAGTTTCTGTCAGTTTCATTTTTTTAGTGTCTTGTTTTTTTTATTATTCAGATTCGGTTCTTCAAGCTTGAGAATATTTTTATTTAAGAATGCACGAAAACATGTGCATGTTTGGTGCAAATGTCTCTAAACCTATGAATGTTTGATTTGCAATTTGGCCTAATCTACATGCTCTTTGCAATCTTTTTCTTTAAGAGTATGCATTTGCATGCCTACTGAATAACTGAAGTCTTCATCCTTGCATTGGTTAAAAGGGGAAAAAGAGAGGGGGTGAGGCAGAGGGAGAAGGAGAGAGGGAGAGAGAAAGAGAGAGAGGGAGAGGTTCCTTTCAAATATAAGCTGCAAAGAATTGAGGAATAAAAAAATATGAGAAGTAATGTAAATAAATGTAAATAAAAGTAAGATATATAGGACATAGTATTGTTAAGAAAAAAGAAAAAATGTACTGTGTATTTTGTTTGTTTGTAAAGAGGAAAAGGAAAAATAAAACTTAAAAAAAACAAACAAAAAAAAAACAAATATAAGCTGCAAAACATGTTTCTCCCACATTATTTGGTGCAGGGGTCACAGTATATATATATACTGACAAAGTGGGAGAGAACTTGTGGCTCAATAGGTTAGAGCATCTGCTTAGCATGCAGACTGCCCAGGTTCGAATCCCGGAAGGGTGAGTTCTGACTGAAGAGAGTTAAGAAACTCGAAATAGCTATATCAGAAATCCCTTATTTCTTTGTCAACAATTTTAAACAACATATATATATTTGTGCTTGCAAGATGGCTCTGGGTTGAGCTGAAACAAGCAAAGGAAAGAATGATTTCTTCCTCCCATATTTGGGTTTACAGGGTGCAATCTAAAAAATAACCACTTGACACATATCCTTACTCCCTGACTACTGACAAAGTGGGAGAGAACTTGTGGCTCAATAGGTTAGAGCATCTGCTTAGCATGCAGACTGCCCAGGTTCGAATCCCGGAAGGGTGAGTTCTGACTGAAGAGAGTTAAGAAACTCGAAATAGCTATATCAGAAATCCCTTATTTCTTTGTCAACAATTTTAATATATATATATATTATATATATATTGTACTTGAGTGGAATGGGAACAGCCCTTTCTAGATGTGTTGGAACTACACAATTCCCAGTTCACTTTGGGAAGTGTCTTGAGAAACTTCAAGCAATGGAAAAGCTTAAGAGCAAATCAGATCACATAAGGTAAAGAGCACGTGGATTCAATATTCGTGGACAGTATAATCTAATACTATAAAAGTAGTATAATACAGTATAATAGGGGGCTGGAGGGTAAAACATATGAAGAACGGTTGCAGGACTTGGGTATGTCTAGTCTACTGAAAAGAAAGATTAAGGGTGACATGACAGCAGTGTTCCAATACCTGAGGGGCTGCCACAAAGAAGAGGGGGTCAACCTATTCTCCAAAGCACCAGAAGGCAGGACAAGAAACAATGGATGGAAACTAATCAAGGAGAGAAACAACTTAGAACTAAGGAGAAATTTCCTGACGGTGAGGACAATTAACCAGTGGGAGGGCTTGCCTTCAGAAGTTGTGGGTGCTCCATCACTGGAGGCTTTTAAGAAGAGACTGGACAGTCACTTGTCTGGAATGGTATAGGGTTTCCTGCCTGAGCAGGGGTTGGACTAGATGACCTCCAAGGTCCCTTCCAACTTTGTTATTCTGTTATTCCTCCCACGGGCTGCACTTTGCAGCGAGCGCAAAACCTGGGCTAAGAAAAGCACCTGCAAACCAAAAAGCACAGCCCAACCTTCTCAGGCCAGCGAGCTCTTTTGCCTCCTCCACACGTGACCTGCTCCAGCAGAGGCTTGGCTCCCTCATTATTCACAAATCAAGCTTGGAAGGCTCATTTGTTTCAGCCTAGCTCTGGCATCCTGTCTGATGCCTTTCATTAATTTGGTGTATTTTTTTTCATCAGCGCATCTGGTAAGGATGGATGGATTTCTCCCAGGCAGCCTTGGTGCCAAAAAGCCTTTAGCTGAACGAGAATTGGTGCCTGTCATCAGTCATTTGCTGGCTTGCCACCGCCAGCTCACAGACGCAACTTGGTCGGCACAAGACTTGTCTACCCTGGCTGCGAGCGAGCAGGGAAAGAAGCAAACATATTACTTAATTATATTGATATGCAAGAGGAGAAGTTTGTTTCTAAAAATGGGCAGAGAACAAGAAGAGGAGCTGACTAAAGGACCAGATAACTTCATCCACTCTTCTTCATCCAGTCTTTTTATTGTTAAGTGAGTTTTGCTCTTCTCCTTCTACCCTAACCTTGAAGACTGCTTGGCAGAGAGGTGGCATAGACAGGTCTAGGACAACTGACCACAGTCACTCGCCACGGGACAAAAGTTGCATAATATCGGAGAAATGGTAGAAAAGAATCATGAAAGAAAAAAATGCAAAAGAAGGGACAAAATGAAATGTGCCCAACCTTTTGGGCACCCAGGACCAGTTCCGTGGAGAGAGGTTTTTTCGTGGACCGGAGGATGCATGGTTTTGTGTGCTGCCTGCATCCCATGGATGGGGCTTTGCTTGTTTGTGCGGACTGGTTGCTGGCATGCCACGGCCCGGTATTGGTCCATGGCCTGGGGATTGGGGACCCCTGTTTTAAATGATTGAATAAAATTGTTGAATTACCTGGCAGCAAGTTGTCCTCCTTTGGAAAGTTGGCTGTGGCTGCTTATCCCATGGTGAGTTGGCCGTGGCGAATTGGCAGCAGTGAATTGGCTGCGCAAGTTTCCTGTGATGAGTTGTCTCATTCTGGCGTAGAAGTTCACAATAAATATCAAGAAGGTGACCTGAGACCCCAAATGGAAATCCTTTGTCAATAGTCTCTCCCTCCTGGGGACACCTGCAGAGGGAACACTACTTTGGATTCCCAAAGGAAAAAAAGGTTGTCAATGTAACACGTAGACACTTACATTCTGAGATAGTTTTCGGCAAAGTGGTTTACTCCAACTGCCATACCTTCCACGTTACTGTCTCCTACAAATCCCCAAATCCTCCAGATAGTAGAGCTAACAAGACTGGGTTCACATGTCACACTAAATCAATACAAGCCAATGTGGCTGGATTTGCTCAACCCATTAAACCAAAAACAATCACACAAAGTGGCTTAAGGAGTTCCATGGAAGCGGTTCAGCTTTTCGCACCAGCTGCCAACTTGTTGCCCTACTGGTTGGGGATTATGGGCATGGTAATCCAGCCTGTATAGTGAATGATGAGCTACCTGTGGCAGCTGTTCTTATCTAACATTTCACTTTGCCAGCTGATTTGGACATGGTATCTTTTTAGCACATCAATAGAAGAACTGTCCATCATGGTAGAGATCTTCTATGAGGAAGACACATTGAAGCAATGTTTGTTTTGTGTTCTGTCCTACATCTTCTCCAGTTGGGAACTGGAAGCAGAGAGCTCTCAGTTGCTCCAAATTCCACTGAAAAAATTAATAAATAGGGAGAAACGCAATGATACACTGTACAGGCAAGGGCTTGTTTGTCGGTCCATAATACGAAGCTCAAGAGCTGAGAAAAAGTTGATCCACCTTTGATCTGAAGACGGTGCCTCTGAAATCTTGATGAACTAATTTCTCAGCAAATCACAGCTGTTACAAGTGCATTGTGACATTGTGAAATTTCGTCTGCAGTGAATACCGTTGCCCCATGTTATAAATAGAAAGAGGCTTACATTAGCATTCATTTACTGCACAGCATGATATTAAAAACTGGAGGGTCAATGCTGAAAACAGAAGCATTTTAATCAATTGTCAAATATAATTGCAGCGCAGATCACAACACAAAAGTTAGGATTTTACAGTGAAAGAATACCATATCTAATCCTTTCCTTAAAACCAATTATTAATATATTATTATTACCTGCAATTTTCATTGGGTATTGTTCGTTATTATGAAAATAGCTATCATGGGCTTTGATAGGGTGTATCTTGCAAACATCTCAAGAAGAAGCTAGAACTTCAATGTTTCTCTGCATTTCGTGGTGCGAGACCCACTGGATTTTGTGAAATGAAAGCAGATTTTGTTCCTATAGCCAGTCAACCAAACACAATAGACCTAGATCCAAGACTTGTAGAAGATTGCAAAATGAAATTGGTGGTTTAATGCAGTCTAAACCCTCCCATTATATGCAGTTCATTTGATTTGGGTTTAATGCAATGTATGTAACCATGGTGGTTTGTGAATCATGATTCATAACTTCGCATGTTGCACCTACCTGGCCAAAAGCACTTTATTTATGTCAGTCATCCCAGGTAAACAAGACAGGAAAACACGATTAGATAAACTAATCTACTTTATTGTACGGCTACGTTAATAGAATCCTGCAAACCTGACGGTTAAAAATGTCCTGCCTGCATTTTTAACTGCTTAGTCAGTGGAATGGCTGGCCTGCAAAGGTTTTGGGTGCTCCATCACTGGACGTTTTTAAGTAGAGGTTGGACAGCCATTTGTCTGGAAGGATTAGAAGGCTTCCAAAGTCCCTTTCAACTCAATTATTCTGTATTCTTCCTAACTTTCTTCCTCTGGCTGTCAAGGCACGGGAGGGGGGCTCTCGCCTCTCGTCTGATTGATTCCTAGGCAGCGTCTCTTCCCCTTGTCCCCCAAGGTAATCTACCCATTCCATCACAATTTAACAAACTAGGATTGAAGAAACCTTGATTTATGAGGATGCACAAGCCCACTCTGTGAATGGGATGAGCTCTCACTTGGCTCAAGGCCCCATATTTCTTTTAGACTGTCATTCAGGAAAGTTTAGTTTCTGAGTAAATAAAATGATATAGAGGCATTCCAAGGATTTTCGGATTAGTTTATTACCCAAGATCTTGGTCTTTTCCTGTAGTGAGCTGATTCATGGGGTATTGAATTAATCCATCTGCTTGGGTTCACATAACATGCTTTGTGGTTCAGTCGCTAAGTCATGTCTGACTCTTCACAATCCCATGGACCACAGCACATCAGCTCCCACGCTCATCCTCCACTGTCTCCTGGATTTTGCCCAAATTAATGTTCACTGCATCGGTGACACCATTTAGCCATCCTGTCCTCTTCTCCTTTTGCCTTCCATCTTTCTCAACGTCAGAGTCGTTCCCAATAAGTCCTCGCTTCTCATTTGCTGGCCAAAGTATTTGAGCTTCAGCTTCAGTGTCCGTCCTTCCAAAGAACAGTTAGGGTTGATTTTCTTTGGGAATGACTGATTTGATCTCCTTGCAGTCCAGGGGACTTTCAAGAGTCTTCTCCAACACCATAATTCAAAAGCAAAGTCAACATGTTAGCTTAGGTTAAACTGGAGTTTGATAACATACAACTCAGTCACTGTCTTGGCATGTTGTGACAACCAGGTCATCGTGTTAAGCCATGTGGCATATTTCTTTGGCTAGGTTGTGTTTCGTGAAGACCAACATTGTATTTTGTTCACTCAGGTAGGGGCTTAGTATGCTCTATGAACTCAGCTACTAAATGCTACACTAACCGCACTGAGAAAAATTATTGGCTGGGTTTATATAGCTTGGAAGCATAAGCTAGACCATTACATTTTAGGCTGACATGCTATGTGAACCGAACCAGCTATACCAACTAACAGAATTTAGAATGGAATGGAATGGAATGGAATGGAATGGAAGGGAAGGGAAGGGAAGGGAAGGGAAGGGAAGGGAAGGGAAGGGAAGGGAAGGGAAGGGAAGGGAAGGGAAGAGAAGAGAAGAGAAGGGAAGAGAATGAAGAAGAGAATGGAGAATAGAATGGAATGGAATGGAATAGAACAGAATGGAGAAGAGAAGAGAAGAAAATGGAGAACAGAATAGAGTAGAGTGGAGTGGAGTGGAGTGGAGTGGAGTGGAATGGAATAGAATAGAATAGAATAGAATAGAATAGAATAGAATAGAATAGAATAGAATAGAATAGAATAGAATAGAATAGAATAGAATAGAATAGAATAGAATAGAATAGGATGGGATGGGATGGGATGGGATGAGATGGGATGGGATGGGATGGGATGGGATGGGATGGGATGGGATGGGATAGAATAGAATAGAATAGAATAGAATAGAATAGAATAGAATAGAATAGAATAGAATAGAATAGAATAGGACAGATTGTAGAATAGAATAGAATAATAGAATAGAATAGAATAGAATAGAATAGAATAGAATAGAATAGAATAGAATAGAATAGAATAGAATAGAATAGAATAGAATAGAATAGAATAGAATAGAATAGAGTGGGATGGGATGGGATGGGATGGGATGGGATGGGATGGGATGGGATGGGATGGAATGGAATGGAATGGAATGGAATAGAATAGAATAGAATATGGAATGTAGAATAGAATAGAATAGAATAGAATAGAATAGAATAGAATAGAATAGAATAGAATAGAATAGAATAGAATAGAATAGAATAGAATAGAATAGAGAGTTGGAAGGGACCTTGGAGGTCTTCTAGCCCAACCCCCTGTTCTGGCAGGAAACCCTATACCATTTCAGGCAAATGGTTGTCCAGTCTGTCTACTGAGAGTCTGTATACAGTTGTGGTGGAATACAAATGCACTGAATAAATAGGGGTCAGAACACAGTTCTCTGCATACCCTCAGAGAAAGTCCTGCAGGGGAAGTTGAAGATAATTGGAGATGTTTAGCCCAGAGAAGAAAAATTGAAAATCCTTTAAATCCTTGAAGAGTTGTCCCAGGAGACAAGACAAAATAAGAAGACTAAAGGAGAAGAGTTTTGTTTTCCCTTTCCTGTTAAAAAAAGCACAGCTAGGAAAAAAAGAAACTGTAAAGCTGCATAAAATTGACTTAAGAATTTTCAAAGCAACATTACATTAGTACTGCCTATGAAAGTGATCTTGTAGCAGTGTTGACTTTAAATCCATTATTAAAATCAATATTCGGTAATTAACAAAGGCAGCCAGTATGATTAAAAAAAAACATCAGTCAGAATAAATTAGAAGTTTCTATGTGATCTGAGAAAGTCTATCCTTATGATAACAAATCAAACAAACATTTGCCAGAACATTAATATTTTAAAGCCTATGTCAAAAGAAACCTGAGTTTGGATGTGGTTCAAATCAATGTGCAGGATAATAATCCACAAAACCTATTTCCGAGTTATATTACATTCAGTATCAGACTCATGTCCGCTTATTGCTGACATGGATCCAAACTCTCATAGCTCCGTTTTTCATGCTTCTTAAGAAAGAATTATGCACAATTTCAGTCAGCTTAAAATGTTTTAGCAGCTGTTATTGTACACAGTCCTGATTCTGCATATTTCTGTAGGAATATAAGGCTTAATTAAAGCTTAATAAACAAGCTAAAAAACACCCAGCAAGAAAAGAAAACCTATCTTTAAATTTTATTTTATTCTGTGATGAATCATCTTCCAGAATTGTTGAACTTTATAACACTGCCATCCAGTGTGGATAATTCAGCCTGATTATTGAATTACCAACAATTTCCTGAATATGAATTATCTGTTTTGGCAACAATGATGGAATAATATACTAATGATGACCTGTGACATACTTTACAAACTGAACTGCTTGATTCATTTGTGCACTAACTTGGCATGTGCTTTGTCTAACTTTGACTAAATATGATGCCTGAACCCAGACACTGAACTGCAAATCATGAGCATATCCTATGAGCCCACACAAGTGGGCTTAATCAAGGAAACATGGCTTGGCAAAATGTATGAACCCAGTCCGTGAACCCAGAGCCCCGGGAGTGCAGTGGTTAAAATGCAGTATTGCAGGCAAACTCTGCCCGCTGTCAGGAGTTTGATCCCAGTTGCCAAGTGCTTGAATTTCGATTACATGACCATGGGGGCTACAGCGACGGTCATTAGTGGGAGTCACTTTTTTCAGTGCTGTTGTGACTTTGAACAGTCCCCAAACGAATGGTTGTGATTTGAGGGTTGTGCTTGTACAGTATTTAAAAACAAAAAATTGGTTTGCCCTTTATCTCAGGTAGACTTCCTGCTTGCTTTTCTGTCTCATTCTCATGCTTCCCATCTTCGTGTATGGATAATGGCTTTGATGCTTCATTTACTGATGGAGTAGCACTTTTTATCTTCCTCCCTCTCACTTCTCCTAGAGAGAGCAAGAAGCATATTGTCAGAGCACTTTTTTTGAGGTTTTTTTTAATTTTTATTAAAGCAATCAACATTAAACATAAGATCATATTAAGAAGCAATCATCATAGAACATAAAATACAACATTAAGTATTAGTCTTTGTAAACGTCTGTTTTGGTAAACATTCTTCACTCCTCACGTCAAGCCTCAACTATATGCCTGATACATTTTATTTGATTGGTGTTTCTCTTGTATATAGTCTATCCACTGTTTCCAGTCTATCATATATTGTTCATTTGAGCGATCCTTCAAATATGCCGATATTTTCGCCATTTCTGCCAAATGTATTACTTTCAAAGTCCAATCTTCAATAGGTGGTATTTCTGGCTTCTTCCAGTATTGTCCCACCAACAATCTAGCTGCTGTGATCAAGTTCAGAATTAAGTTCGTCTCAGTGGTAGTGTAATCTTTTAAGATCCCTAACAAGAAAACCTGAGGTAGAAATTCAATACGCTTTTTGAAAATGGTTTGGAGTGTCCACCATATCTTCCTCCAGAAGGCTTTAATTTTTCTACATGTCCACCATACATGAAAATATGTAGCCTCCCCGTTGCCACACTCTCCAGCATTTAGGTTGGGTGTCTGGATAGATGTATGATAGTTTTTTCGGATCTAGATGCCACCTATAGAACATCTTGTAGAAATTTTCCCTTAGATGTTGCGCTTTCGTAAATTCTACATTTCTCACCCAGATTTCCTCCCACGTTTCCATTGAAATTCAAAATATGCTCAGTTCAACCCTTACCCTTACTCTCTCTCTCTCTCTCTCTCTCTCTCTCTCTCTCTCTCTCTCTCTCTCTCTCTCTCTCTCTCTCTCTCTCTCTCTCTGTGTGTGTGTGTGTGTGTGTGTGTGTGTGTGTGTGTGTGTGTGTGAGAGAGAGAGAGAGAGAGAGAGAGAGAGAGAGAGAGAGAGAGAGAGAGGCCAAGATTAAAGGAAAGGAAGGGCATCAATCAAAACGAATTATTCCTGTCTGCGCTGGTTTAGGATCTAACAAGGCTCCCTATCTCGCAATTGGGAGGGGGGGAGAGACAAGAGGCATCGGAACGCTGGAATTAAATACACTAAAATTCATTCGCCGCGCTTTCCACTTGCGCGCCTTTAGGATCGGATCCCTCCAAGGCTGTTTGATCCGTTCTTGCCAACTGGAGCTAGGAAGGAAAGGAGGCGCCCGGAGGGAGAACCACCACAGGCAGAGAAGGGATCGGCCATTCTGCAGTTCCCACGTGCTGGGCTTTAGGATCGAAATAATAAACCAGGCTCCCCATCCTCGGAGCTCGACTGGCTGGCTAGCTGGAGAGAAAGCCTGCCCCGGTCTCTCTCCTCCCCGAAGCCAAGCTGGGCCAATGATGGACGAGCAGGCGCTTCGGAAAGGCGAGGGAAGAGAGAGAGGGGGGAAGGGGCCTGGGCAGCGGGAACGCGCGCCACCGTCGTGTGCGCGCTCCCCAGAGCTTGGCTGGGTTTGCTGCCGAGCCTGGGCAGAGGAGCGTCCCCGGCTCACCCATCGCCTCGCCCGAGGAGGCTCCGGAGCCGAGCCGCTGACCTCTTGGTGCCCCCTCCCCAAGGGACGCTCCCGAAGGAAGGCGGGGGACTGAGCGGCTGGATCGGCGCAAACCATCCTGGGCGACCTCCGCAGTGTGCTTGGTTGGCGGATTTGGGCATCCCCTTTGCCTCTGGTTTTCTTCCCGAGGCTGGCCCGGTGGCTTCTTCCTCTTCCTCTTCCTCTTCCTCTTCCTCCTCTCGCCTTCTTGCGAATCAAATCTTGGCGCCATGGGGAGACAGTCCTGGGCGTTCTTCATCTTCTGCTTTCTCTGCTTCCTGCTGGCAAAGTCCCGGCTGCAGGATAAGCAGTGGCGGGAGAAGAGCCTGACGTGAGGGGTCAAGAGGAAGGCGAAAGAAGCCCCCCCCCAAAAAAACGAAAAACAACCACAACCACAACCACCACCTACCCACCAACCCCAGATCTGCAGGCGCTCTTCGTTTCTTCCCTGCGCATCCACAAGGAAGTTGGAGGTAAGAGGGACCGGGGAGGTTGTGGGGTGGGGGTTAGGATCAAAGGCGTCTTGGGGGCTCTCCCTCCGGTTCCTCCGGGAGAATCTTGGCGAAAGGGGCCAAGAGAAGAAAGCCAGGTGGGAGAGGCATCCTCTTTCTAGGAAAACCCGTTCGGTGTAGTTGGGAGAATTTGGCCAGGTTGGAAGGGGACGCTGCCCCAGCAAAGTATGGATTCTGGTTGGTGTTTTTGTTTTTAAATCTTCCAGCCTGTAGCCATTCTTCCCAAAGCAGATCCTTGGGCAACAGCCTGGCGCAGGACAGTGGCTTAAGGAACACCAGCCTGGTTTTATATGAATGAAACTGGAAGTGGAGGACCATCAGGCACAGCTGTAAATCTCTCTCTCTCTCTCTCTCTCTCTCTCTCTCTCTCTCTCTCTCTCTCTCTCTCTCTCTCTCTCTCTCTCTCTCTCTCTCTCTCTCTCTCTCTCTCTCTCTGTGTGTGTGTGTGTGTGTGTGAGAGAGAGAGAGAGAGAGAGAGATACCCTCTAGTCCCCTCCCCTTGTTTCTTACCTCCCCCCCCCTTCCTTGAGTCTTCTGAGAGAAGGGGTGGTGGTGGATGGAACAAATTGCTTGCACTGTAGAGAGGTTTTTAGTCTGCTTGTAACTCGTTCAGCCCCCACTTGGGGACGAGTGATAAATTGATGGCAGAGAGGGGAGAAACTGCTTCTAGCGCCTGCTGTTTCTTTGCTTTTTGTTTTTAGGACAATAGATCCGAGGTTGGTGTGTTTGTCTCTCTGTGTGTGTGTGTGTAGCTCCTCAGAATCTGGAAAAGATAGAATAGTGGAGAGAATCTCAGAGACAGGCCAAGCCGTTTGGACTTTCTCTTAAGGAAACTGTATGGAATAACATTCATAATTCTGACAAAGTCCTCGATTTGTTTGCCCCCTCCCCCCAGTGAAACAAACAGACACACAGCAGCTGGCAGCTCAGATGGAGAAGAAAACCTTTGGCACCCTTAGTCCGGAGGGCTTTGAGTTCTTTTGCATTTGTTCCCTGCGAAAGGTCCTCCATTTTTTATTAACAACAAGGTGGGCTTGTTTTAATACCTGGACCTGCAGACCGTTCTGCTGCGAAGCTGTGTTGGGTTTTGTTCCCCTCTGCCAGTGATCCTGGATGGATAGTTGCAAACATGTGTGCTGCAGTCATAAATCTGGATGGGTTTCTCTCTCTCTTTCTCTCTCCCTCCCCTAGCTCTTTTGGCTCCTTATAATTTTGGTTTCTTCTTCCCACCCAAAATTTCCCTTCTTCGCCCCTATTTACCTGATGCTCTGATTGCATAACAATCGTTACCCAAGTGGTGATTTGCAAAGGGAAGTGTTATGATGGCCAACCAAGAAAGCCTTTGAAACTTGACTGAAACTCAGCAAGGAGCCAATATGGTCTAGGGGCAGAAAGCAATCCTCAAAAGTTGGATATCCATGGTATGTGGTCAGACCTGTCAGTCTGCCCTAATCTTCTTCTTCTGGAGAGCTAGATCTAGATTAAGTTTATTAGTCACACACTCCAAACTGGAAGCAGCAACTTCTGCCAGCATCCCTTTCCCACACCCTTTGGGTTTGTGTTATTGCTTGGAGAAGACATGATGCCTGTGCCAAGATTGCTTCCTAAGAAGTTTTTTCCCCCCCCCAAATGCAAGGAGTTGCAGGCTTGCGATAAATGCTTGACTTGAGCTGTTGAGTAAGCCTCTAGCAAATTATTTTATTTATTTATTTATTCGATTTCTATGCCGCCCTATTCCGGAGAACTCAGTTATGTTGTGCCCCCTCCCTCTTGTTCCCTCAATGGCTTGAGAAGAGTAAATAAAAATCATATTAAGACAGCTGCCAGCAGAAAATCTTCTACCTGCCCTGGGATTTACAGAAATGCTGAGGTCCAGAAGCCAACAACCAAGTATTTGTGTCCTTGTGAAATATACTGGTGGGAAGCACTTCACTCCTGCCTTGGAAAGCCAGTAAGATCAAAGGAGGAGGAAGAGGAGGAGTCCTTAGAAAAATCAGTTGGGGTGCTCTACAACCCCCCCCTTTGCTTGAGCCACAAAAATGGGGAGGGGAGGGGGGAAATATACATTTTAATCTGAATTGTGTATTGTATATCTGAGAAGTGGCTTTGGGCTTTCATTCGAGAACCGAGCTTGCTCTAATGTTCCTATCGGTTTTTGTGGAACAATGTTGAGCCAGTTTTAATTTGCCTTAGGGAGAATGGCAGAAAGAAAGAGGGGTACTTCTTGTAATTACTTAAAAAGCTGATATGTGTGTGATCACAGCCCTGGAGCATTCAGCATGGTTAGCTAAAACCTCTACATTGGACGCAGTGGTGAGGAGGAGAATGTAAACAATGAAGTGGAAAGGGTACAGTGAGAAAGGAAGTCTCTTCACTACTGCTTACGTTGTTTTCCTCCTGGCTTACTTGTATGTCTGTGTGTTTCTAGCAGGAGACCACACACGAATTGGACATAGCATGTGATGGCCCACAAAAAAAAAAATCACATTTAGCTTGCTAAGTTGGATTCTGTGTACCTTTGGGGTGTATGTGTGTGCTATGAGCATTGCTTCTTAGCAAACATGTTGAACACTGCACCACTCATCATTGGGTTGTTGTAACTCGAACAAAGAGGCAAATACAGTTTCAATCATATCAAATAAGGATTGGATAGCAAGCTGTTCTCTCTCCTTCCCTTCCCTGTACCCCACCTGGGGGGGGAAACATAGTCAAAAATATATCCTCTCAAATTGATAGAATTGAATAACGGTGAACAGGGATAAAGTGTTTGAAAGCATAAGATGCTGATTGTAGCAATGGTAGTAGCGATGTTGATAGTAAATTACGAATCTAGGAAAACTGGGGCCTTTCCTTTGAAAAATTCAGGCGCAGAACCTGAGAGTTTTGTACACATAGGCTAAAGTTGCTTTTGCACATATATGTCGGCAGGCAGTTTTGTAAAGTCTACAAAGAAGTAAGGATTGTTAAGTTCAAGGCTTACTCTCAGAGTTGGGAATTTGTAGGCTTATGAGAAGAGGTTTGAGACATGTCTGTCCCAACACGTTTGGATAAAATTAATAACAAATCTTTCTAGGAGCTGTTTCTCTATTCTGTGTAACTCCAGTCCTACTATGTTCTGTGTAGCTATGGAACTCTGCAATTATCGTTTCGATTAATCCTTAATTCTGTACTTGGGACGCAATATGCACATTGAACAAATATTGCTTGGTCTGTTTTAGAAAGGGAATTAGATAATGTTTTGTTTCTTTTCTCTTTCTAAGAGTAACTGCAAGCAAATTCATTTCCTTGTGAATATAATCTTGCAATATACTGGTTAATGCTGGGGCCTGCGAAGGTAGGGTTACCAGATCTGGGCTGCCTAAATTGAGACAGTTCCGAGGGGGCAGCAAAGAGCTGGCTTTCTGTGTCTCTTGTCTACCATCTAGTGGTCTGGAGTTTTGCAGCTCTTATATCATAGCTCATGACTAATGATGCATTTAACCCCTCCCTCGGTCTCAGCCTGGTCCTCTCCTCCAATCATGAGAAGCCTAACATTGATACCCATGGTCATTGTTTAAGTTCATCATAAACCTTAAACCAAGTGAATGAAATTCAGGGTGTAATTATTTACATTAAAATTATTTTTAATAATGATTTACCCCAAATTAATTAAGGGATTACAGGATCATAAAAAGAGAGTTTTACCTGATACACTTACTTTAAAAATGTCCTGCTTTCTATGTAAAGGTATGGCTTGTGATAACTACATATTTGTTTTATTTTATACATCGGCATAGAACTGGAGCAAAGCATTCAGGGTGAACTGCAGCACTTCCTACCTACCATGGAGGCCCATCAGGAGTCTTCCGTGTTCCTGGTGAACATCTTGGAGGAACTGGATACTAAGCAGAACTCCGTTTCCTATCAGGACCTTTGCAAATCATTATGTGCTCGATTTGACTTGTCCCAGCTGGCCAAGCTAAGGAGCATGCTTTTCTATACGGCCTGCCTGGATCCCAATTTCCCAGCCACTTTGTTCAAGGACAAAATGAGGTGCAATGTCAACAGTCAACAGTCAAAGAAGATTATGGTAGCAGCTGATATTGTGACCATCTTCAACCTCATACAGATGAATGGGGGCATGGCTAAGGAAAAGCTGCCCACTACACGAGAGAAAATAAGGAAAAAAGATTCGCTGGACTCCTGCCGATCAGATACCGAGGTGTGCAACACGATGGACTGTGTGGTTAACTGTGAACTGCAAGATGGAGAGTTCAGCAGGGGTTATTCCAGCAAGAGAGCTTCCAAATGCAGAAAGGGAGATTGCAAAGACTGTCCTCCATTTGTACCCACTTCAGAGATGAACATTTTGCTGGGGGTGAATAAGGACATGAAAGGCCGAACAGCTTCTCTTGACCGGCTGCAAGCTTTGGCAACCTACACCATGGCCAGTTCTCCTCCCTGTGAAATGCAGAGTACTTACTTCCCCATGAACATTGAAACTGAGTCCATCTCAGACCAGGAATCCCTGCCTCCCAGCACAAGCATGAAGGAATCCTTCATTCCAAGTGACGAGCCCTTTTTGATGCAGTCATGTGTGCAGAAGCGCAACATCTTCAAAGAAGACTTCCATAACCTCATCACCATTTCACCCAGCTTGATGTCGCCACCAGGCAAAGTGGATGATGACCTTGGGGAACCCCCAAGCCAAAAAGAGACCTCCAAGCAGACGTTCTTCAACCACAGCTTTGAAATACCCTACAGTAACCAGTATCTGAACCCAATTTATTCTCCTGTTCCAGATAAGAGACGAGCCAAGCACGAAAGCTTAGATGATCTTCAAGCTTCTACATATTTTGGCCCAACAACTGTTCTTGGGCCTCAAGAGACAAAATGGTGGTTGGGAAAGCCAAGCAAATCAACGCCGTGGCCAGTCAAGAGTTGGAGTTTGAACACAGAGGAAGTGCCTGATTTTGAAAGATCTTTTTTTAACAGGAAACAGCCAGAAGAGAAGGTGCAGTACCACGGTTCAAAGAGTCAGCCAGCCAACTTTCCTGCTTCTGAGAGGCATCAGCAATATCTCAGCTCTAAAGAACAGCAGTCCATGATGCAGCCCAATTACGGGGTCAAACCAAATGGGCATAAATCCAAAGATATCCCCTCCATCTTAGAAGTAGACAAGCGTGAGCCCATCAAAAAATTTAAAGACAAAAGCATTAATTGCACTGCTCTTCAGCTTCAAAGCATTGACAAAACCAGTAATGTTGGGACACAGACAGATCGGCAAGGACTGGAACACAAAAAATTCAAAGAGATGACCCACCCAAACCAAAGTAAATATGGTGAGCGACACTCCTTGAAGCAATCTGATGACGACTCTGAAATTGTCAGTGATGACATCAGCGATATTTTCAGATTTCTGGATGATATGAGCGTCTCTGGGTCTACGGGAGTGATACAATCTTCTTGTTACAACAGCACGGGCTCGCTTTCTCAGATCCACAAATCTGACTGTGAAAGTTCCCCCGAACACCATTTAGCTAAAATTTCCAACGGAAATGCTGGCCACAACCTTGACAAAGCCTCCCGGCTGGAGATCAGCAACACAGATGACGAGCTGAAAACCAGCGTCTGCAAACTGGTCCTAAGGATTGGGGAAATTGAAAAGAAACTGGAATCCCTCTCCAGCGTCAGGGATGAAATTTCTCAGGTCCTGGGGAAGCTAAACAAACTGGATCAAAAGATCCAGCAGCCAGAGAGTGTGAATGTCCAGCTTGATCTTAATTCCTTGACCAGTGAGATTCCATCGGAAGATAGCACCTCCCCCAGGATTTTTTCATGTCACAATTCGTCACACGGGAGCAAGCTGGAAAATAATCCAGACTGGTGCTGCTCGGATGCCAGCGGCAGTAACAGCGAAAGCCTTCGTGTCAAAGCCTTGAAAAAGAGCTTATTCACCAGGAGGTCCTCGAGATCTTTAACGGAGGAAAATAGCGCCACTGAATCTAAGATTGCAAGTATTTCTAACTCTCCTAGAGACTGGCGCGCGATCACCTATACCAACCAAGCTGGCATCACGGAGGAAGAGATGAAAGATCGAAGTGGGATTGAAAACAAAGACTGGCACCGGAAATCCAAAGAGGTAATTCCTTTCTTCCCCAGTTTCAACTCAATCAATAATATGTATTTCATGAATAAATAAATTCCATCAGTTTTTGCACAGAGCTACAGTTGAGCTGTTCTCCGAAGCTCCTGTGTCCGAAGCCCCAAAGAGGTGAAAAGATTTGCCAATGACATCACCGATGCTCAGTTGGGGGCTCCCTTTGCATCTCCATGAAGATGCCCACCAAAGGGGTGTCCATTAATCTACTTGTAGTCACCCACTTTCGGACCGCTGGGTTGGAGGGAGCGGGAGCGTGTGACGGGAGCTCACTCCACCCCCACAGCAGCAACGGGTCTTCAACACTTTTTCGAGATAACGTGTTTACTCCTTTTATTATTATGTCTGTGTAAAGAAGCAGACATTAAAAACAATGAAAGGTTAGGTAACATTTTTGTGTATGTTTGTCAGTCTTGATTACCGGCAACTACCTAGAGTAGCCACTTTAGTTTTCTTGGCAAGATTTTCGAAGGGGTTTGCCGTTGTCTCTTTCCCAGGGCTGAGAAAGACTGGCCAAAGCCTGGCTTTGTGCATAAAGGAGAGCTAGAATCCATAGTCTCTTATTTTTAGCCTGATGCCTTAACCTCTACTCCAAACTGAGTCTCTTTGGGTGTAAATGGGTATGTTTAAAAATGTGGAAAAGCAGGATCTCCTTTGCACATCCAACCCTTCATGCTGAACCCTTCCAGAACAAGCATGCATGCATGTTTCCATTGTTGTCCGATCAGAATCCACTTTCCACTAAGGATCCCCACCCGACTTTCATACCTTGTTGCAGGCCGATCGGCAGTATGAAATCCCTCAGCCATATCGCCATTCCAAACCACCCAAAGACGGTTTCCTGATAGAGCAAGTCTTTAGCCCTCACCCTTATCCAGCATCACTCAAATCACATATGAAGACCAACCCTCTTTACACAGACATGCGCTTGACAGAGCTGGCTGAAGTGAAGCGAGTACAGCCTTCGTGGACCGTTGAGGAATACACAAGGAATTCGGGAGAGAAAGGGAAGCTAGCTTCTTTGGACCTACAGGTGAGATATATTCTTTCCTCTTCCTGGGGATCCGCTTCCGTCTAGGCCAGGGGTGGGCAACCTTGGCTCTTTTATGACTTGTGGACTTCAACTCCCAGAATTCCTGAGCCAGCCATGCTGAGGGGAAAGGGAGAGGTTTCCATGCTGAGCCATGCTGGCTCAGGAATTCTGGGAGTTGAAGTCCACGAGTCATAAAGCGGCCTAGGCCTAGATAGGCAACTTTGGCTCTTTTATGACTGATGGACTTCAACTCCCAGAATTCCTGAGCCAGCATGGCTCAGTTTGGAAACCTCTCCCTTTCCCCTCAGCACAGCTGGCTCAGGAATTCTGGGAGTTGAAGTCCACAAGTCATAAAAGAGCCAAGGTTGCCTACCCCTGGTCTAGGAGGCTCACCGCTTAGAACAGGAGGACTTAGGACAGGGGTAGGCAACCTTGGCTCTTTTAAGACTCGTAAACTTCAACTCCCAGAATTCCTGAGCCAGAATGGGGAAACTATGGCCCCTTCATGACTCGGGGACTTCAACTCCCAGAATTCCTGAGCCAGCATGGCTCAGCTTGGAAACCTCTCTCTTTCCCCTCAGCGTGGCTGACTCAGGAATTCTGGGAGTTGAAGTTCATGAGTCATAAAAGAGCCAAGGTTGCCCACCCCGGTCTAGGCAGATCCTATTGAAAATGGGGTATGACTAATAAATGATCAGTAAAGAATTGAAGGCTCAGTATTAAATGTCTCTAATTGCTTTGAACCTTGTCACCCATTGCTATGATACTAAGAGATGTCATCCAGTGCAGTTGGCTAGCTAAACACAGCAACAGTTCTATGCTATGCTACATCAATCAGGACCATCTTCAGAGCCCCCCCCTTAAAACAGATTCATACAAACAGAAACAGGTTCAGAGGAGGGCAATGAGGAAGATTGCTGAAGTGGAAGCTAAGCCTGATGAAGAGAGTCAAAAAAAGAACGGAAATTGTTTAGTCTTCAGAAGAGGTGATACAGTGGCACTCTTCTAGTATCAAAAGAGGGTCACCCAGAAGAAGGCTAGGGCCTCTTCTATCATCCTAGAAGAATGCTCTTGTTATGATTGCTCCAAAAAGGCAATTCCCAACCAGAAAGAATAAGAGCAGATAAAACCATAGAGCCAATATTAAACCAAAGTGACCTGTTCTCTTTCTTAGCATGCATGCAACAGAAGAGCGAGAGGCATCTTTTTTGATAGGGGTGCATGCTTCTATTTGGACTCCTCAACTGAACACAAAATTCAACTGCATAACCTTGATGGCCCCTTCCAGCTCTGACCTTATGGAAGAATTCCACATTGCTTATTAAATATGTCATATATTTATTTCTTGGCTTTTTTTTTTGAGCCATGATCATGCAGTGGTTAGAATGCAGTATTGCAGGCTAACTCTGCTAACTGCCAGGAGTTCAATCCTGACCGGGTCAAGGTTGATCCAGGCTTCCAGCCTTCCGAGGTTGGTAAAATGAGGACACAGATGGTTGAGGGAGCAATATGCTGACTCTGTAAACAGGTTAGAGAGGGGTGTAAAGCACTGTGAAGCGGTATGTAAGTCTAAGTGCTGTTGCTAACTCTGCCCACAGCCAGCAGTTCGATCCGGACTGCCTCAAGGTTGACTCAGCCTTCCATCCTTCCGAGGTTGGTAAAATGAAGACCCAGATTGTTGGGTGGAATATGCTGACTCTGTAAACCACTTAGAGAGGGCTGTAAAGCACTATGAAGCAGCCTATAAGTCTAAGGGCTGTTGCTATAGCTATTTTTATAAATTGGTGCCATTCCCCACTCATTTTTGTCAACCTAAGTTTGGCCCCTGTTTTGATTTGGGCTCTTGATGAGAACCACCTTCAGGTGTCAGGATGCAAAACCCCGACGGGCCCTGATGATGCTGGCTTTTCACAATGCAGCTTTTCTCTAGGATATCGTGGGGATTTAAAATGGCTACTCCTAGTGAGCTGGCCTCTGGAGGCTACCTAAGCTTCCATGGACTGGTGGTAGGCCTTGCTACCATCTACAACTGATGAAACGGGCTGCCGTTGATTCCAGAGGGACTTTTTTTTTTTTTTTTTTGGAAACCGCAGTTATCTTCCCGCTGATCTCCCTGTAGACAAGATACTTCTTGCAGCTTCTATTGCTCAGGTGTCAAGATTTGGAATTGATCAGCCCCTTGGTGCACCAACAGACTTGAGTGGCGGAAAGGTTCAGTCACAAGGTGTTGCTACGATTTGACTCCAGGGCATCTTGTCAGCTGTTTTTAGCAAGGCTGCCAAATTAAAAGCAAGACGAATTGCAACAACGGCATGTGAGATTGCCACTTTAGAGCGAGTCTCCCTGCCTGTCTTGGTAAATTTGGGAGCAGGACAGTCACAGGAACTGTGATGGTTAGAGCTAGCTCTGAGACTGCACAGACGGCAGTCTGAGCTTTCCATTTTTCTTTTGAATAAATCGGAAAGCTTTCAAATACAATAGTTTTTCTTTCTATCCTGCTAACTGTCACCCTGGCCCGCGATGCTGCTATCAAAATCACAATATACTGCCTCCGGATCCTTGGTGATCCACGAGCCTTTTTTGATTTTCGCTGATTTCCTGTTTATTTGGGGTTGAAAATTGAACCATACAGTCACATTGGGCCTCTTACAGATATATCTTAACAGGAAAACCCAACACTTAAAATTAAAATTGCAGCATGTTGTTTTTTTTTAAATTGGGGACCAATGGATAAGTTCATGCTGCCTACAACTGTAAAACAGATCAATTATAACTGAATGTTATTTTATTGGAATTATATGCTGCAAATCCCTGGAAATTGAGGGCAATAAGATGGACCGGTCTTCATTTCCTCTGATGGTTTTGTTTTTTTTTTTCAAAAAACCCCACAGTCCTTTGATTACCAAAACACAAGAGCATTGTGCAGAATAAATTATTTTCACTTACGTAGGGGGCTTTGAAGTCCTATTTTCTCTCAGGCACTGAGCCAGGATGCTACCTGAACTACATATACACTTTTGGAGTTAATTGTCTCTGGTGCTATGTGTTTTTATTGATGCCTTATTTTACATTTTGATACTTTTAAAAATTGGGGGCTTTAAAAACTGATTGAATGAATGAATGAACGAACAAACAAACAAACAAATCTATTTTTCTCCCCCCCTCCCCCAATTGCATTGGGTGAAAATGAATGTTTTTATATTTCTTTCAGTAAAAAGGAATTTTGGAGACTGATACCTTTCCATTTATTTAGTGGCAAGGAGACCAAAGAAAAATGTGAAAAATCGGATCTTTTACAAATGCCGTTTCTTTAATTCATGTATAAGCCACCTCAACTGCCAAAGTAACTCTAGATCACATGTAATAAATTAATACATTTTCATAACAAAAAAAAGAAAACCAATAAACCAGTAAAAAAAACAAAACCCAAGAGAATATTTGAACTGTGGTGTCCTTGATGCTCTCTGAGTGTGGTTGCTTTTTGTGCAGATCTTTCATTACCCAACTTGGTAACTATCATAAGCAAACACCACTGTCGGCTGCCAACTGATGCTTGCTTGTGGTGCTTTGCTACCATGTGGTGACAGTCTGCCATGAACTCTGGGGAGGGAGATGGAAAGTAATGCTTGGGGGAAAGCGAAAGTAATAACTGCTGTATCTCCCCGAGATGCTGCTTCAAGGGTCACCCAGCTGGGAGAAGAATTGCAGCTGCACACCAACTAGGTTTGAAGTGTCCATTCTCAAAACATGTTGCTTGAACCTGATTGGTCATGGGGGGGTCAGTGACGGGAGGCAGTTAAGGGAGTTGAACTTAGGGATTTTGCCGTGTGATTCTCAGTTCTGGCTATGCATTTCTTGAAAGACTTGACTTCTAATAAAATTATACTTTCTCAATAAATGGAGCCCCGGATCGTTTCTATGTAGAAGTTTAAGTGCTGACAGGTCTGACACCTATCCACTTCCAGCAGTGATAATAATAATAATAATAATAATAATAATAATAATAATGATGATGATGATGATGATGATGTTGGAAGGGACCTTGGAGGTCATCTAGTCCAGCCCCCTGCTCAAACAGAACCTATAACATTTCAGACAAATGGCTGTCCAGTCTCTTTTTAAAAACTTCCAGTGCTGGAGCATTCACTGCTTTTGGAGGCAGGTTGTTCCACTGGTTGATTGTTCTCACAGTTAGAAAATGTCTCCTTAATTCTAGATTGCTTCTCTCCTTGATTAGTTTCCACCCATTGCTTCTTCTCCTGCCTTCAGGCGCTTGGGAGAATAGCTGCTGATGTTATCTCTTTGGATAATGAAAGAAAGAAAGGCAACAACCAAGCTCAGAGAGCACCCAGAAGCCTGCAGACTATATTTTAGCCTGGCATGCTGGATTGATCTACCCAGATTGTGAAGTTAGCATATTTTTGCTCAGCTAGCTAATGATGTATACAACCAGCGAACGATTTATGGCGAGACAGGAAGAAATCTAACAGATGGAGAAACTATCTTTTAATGTCCCCCCCTTTTTTTGTTTTTAATTTCAGACTCAAGAATCTTTGAATCCCAACAATTTAGAATACTGGATGGAGGACATCTATACACCAGGGTACGATTCGTTAATAAAACGCAAGGAGGCTGAATTCCGAAGAGCGAAAGTTTGTAAAATATCTGCTTTGATTGCAGCAGCTGCCTGTACAGTTATTTTGGTCATTGTGGTCCCAATATGTACTATGAAATCGTGAATCCCACGGTGGCCGAATCGACACCTGCCTTGTACAGATCTTTGCTTTGGATAGCCCATTGATGTTTTAACATACTACTCTATGGCAAAAAAAAAAAAAAACAACTTTCCCACTAGTTGGGAAGGATACATCGGATGATCCCAACAAGCAAGCATGCAAAGAATTTTAGGTGTTTTTTTTTCTTTTTTCTTTTTTTAAAAATGTATTTATTTTAAAGAAAAAAAGTACAACATCCTTTTAAACCAGCAACAAGCCTCGCAGACTTAACAGCACCTTGGTTTAAATTTTTACACGTGGATTTTCCCTGCATCCTCTGAAGATAAGAGAAAATATTTCCTGCAACTGGAAATGGATGAAGAGCAAAAAAAAAAAAGTGTTTCCCTCCCTCTTCTTTCCTGTACTTTTATACTGAATTATATATAGATGACTCTTAATTCTTGTACAATATGCATTTATCACCCAGAGAGCAACACTTAGCGTTTCCTGACATGTACACTGTCTGAATGTATTGTGTATCCCATTTTGTCACACGCTCCTTATGGGTTAGCTTTTGAAAACAGATTGTGTGACCCTGAGGAGATTGTGTGTTCCTACACTTGGAATTAACAAGGGCTGTTTGTAATCTGGTCTTGCCCTACAAGTTCCTTTGAGATCGTCCCGGGGTATGGAGGTCAAGTGCCATCTGCTGTACACCAAAAAAAAGGTTGTGTTGAACAAGCTCTTTCTGAAAGGGAACATTTGCATAAATGTCACATTTCCAGAAGAACCTGGCATGCGCCCTGCAGTCCTTCGATTCTGGTTTTGGTTTTTTTTTTAACCTCCGCCAATGGTACCTAAATGCCTTCCTTTCATCCTGTTTTGGTCATCTGAAATCGAATGACTTCCGAGAAGTGCTTCTTGGGTTTGGCACTATGAGCAAGAAAGTGAAAACGTTCTAGAAATCCACCCTGGTTCCTTTTACCTGTTGAAGGAGGCCATTTTAAATGAGAATAATTATGAAGGCAAATAAATGTGTCCTAGGACAGTGATGGCGAACCTTTTAGAGACCGAGTGCCCAAACTGCAACCCAAAACCCACTTATGCATCGTTGAGTGCCGGATGGGTGTGGCCCATTGGGTGGGTGTGGCCCATTGGGTGGGCGTGGCCAATTGGGTGGGTGTGGCCAACTGGATGGATGTGGCTGTAGTGGTAATGGCAGACTGGGTGGGACTAAAAAGTTCAATCAATCAATTCCAACTTTGCAAGATCTTTTTTTTTCCCACAAGAAGTTGAAATTTATTGATTGATTGAGCCTTTTTTTTTTTTGCACACGGCGGCGGAGGCCTAAAGCGAAAAGGTTTTATAAAACCCAGCTGAAGGCCTAGACTGAGGCAACGGCGTGCGTGCCCACAGAGAGGGCTCTGAGTGCCGCCTCTGGCACCCGTGCAATAGGTTCACCACCATTGTCCTAGGATAATATTGCAGGATCCAATATGAGAGAAAGAGAGAGAGAGACTAGAGACAAGGTGCCTGAAGATGGGCTCCAGAATGAGTCTGAAAGCTCAGAAGGCAAAACCTCTGGTTTTGGTGACCAACCCAGATTGGATCCCGTAGCACAGAGGTCCCCAACCTTTTGGGCACCAGGGACCGGTTCTGTAGAGAGCAGTTTTTCTGCAGACCAGAGGGTGAGTGATGTTGTGTGCTGTCTGCATTCGGCGGATGGAGCTTTGCTTGTTTGTGTGGACCGGTTGCTGGCATGCCGTGGCCTAGTACTAGTCCACAGACCAGGGATTGGGGACCTGTACTGTAGCACCATTGTTGATGTACACAAATGGAACAAACAGTCATAATTCACACTTTAATACAGGGGAGCAGGTCATCTGTCATGGAAACTCATTTTAGACCATTTTGGGCAGTACAGTATATATCTTAAGCCAAGGGTCTTCAAACTTGGCCCTTTTATGACTTGCAAACTCTCAGAATTCCTCAGCCAATGTGACTGGCTGAAGAATTCTGGGAGTTGAAGTCCACAAGTCAAAAAAGGGCCACGTTTGAAGACCCCTGCCCTATATCTTAAGCCCTGACTCAAATATGTAGAACACCTGGCTGTGTTCAAGGTATTCTGCAGCTTGGCATAAAGTGGTGCTTCCCCCAATGTGTCTTTCAAACACGTTCATTTGAACCCCACTTTTGTAAGAAGCATCTTATACCTTTCAAAATGAGAACCAATAGGATTGTAGTGGTGTCCCCCTGCATTTGGCCACCAGATTTTCATTTTTTAAAAAAAAAAATCACAAAACTTGAGTATTCACCCAACACAACTAACCGAGTTGATCTTAGCCAAAGTGGCTAAGGTACTGTGCGTGTCCCAAAAATGGGTGAAGCCAGTCACCAGGTTAAGCAGCTTAGGCAGATGCAGACCAGGATCAGACCATCAATATGACACCCTTGAGAGCCAACTATCATATTTTGTATTCTTCATACATATCACTTAGATGATTTTGATTTTTTTTTTAAAAAATGTGCACCTTAGTAGATGATTTACTTCGGAAAGATGAATCTGCAGAGAGAGATGCTTATTAGATGCTTTGTAGGGTTTTTTTTGTTGATTGTAAACTTGTTGGCCAAGCAGGATTAATTCCAAACAATTTGTGAAGTGACTTCCAGTTTGGCCTCGTTAGTTATGGATCAATGGAAGTCTGGCCAATACTTCAGTGTGCTATCTTCAGTGTGTTAACAGAAGGTGTTCATACTCACTCACTCCCTAGTTCCTTGCTCCATTCCAGCTAAATTAACAATGAGAAGTTCTATGGTTTCAATTAGGAGTTGAGGCAAGGCTAGCTTTAGTTCACTTTGAAACCCTGAACCTGCTTCAGAGTGGAGCAACATGAATCATTGTAGCCTGCTGGTTGTGCAAATTGTTCAGGTTGCAGGGAGGTCTGATAGAAACCATAAAGACATTGGGTGCATTACGGAGTCATCAACTAACAATGCAAATTATGTCATTTGTGTTAGCCACATCATTATGTAAAAAAAAAAAGCTACTTTGCACCATGATGTCGTAATAGACATAGTGTCATCTACTACCTCTCCTTGTAGATGCCCATTAAAATGGTAATCAAAGGGAATAAAGTGAATTAGATCGCATGTAATCATCCAATTCATGGTTTATCTATTCCAGCCTCTAGTCACAATACACCTGGAATACTGCAACCAATTTTGGTCACCATATCACAAAAAAGATGCTGAGAGTTTGGAAAAAAATTGAAAGAAGAGCAACTAAGATGATCAAAGGACTGGAGACCAAAACATACGAAGAAGGGCTGCAGGACTTGGGTTTGGCTAGTCTAAAGAAAAGAAGAAATAGGGGAGACATGATAGCCATGTTCCAGTATCTGAGGGGCTGCTACAAGGCAGAGGGAGCCAAGTTGTTCACCAAAGCGCCAGAAGGAAGAATGAGAAACAATGGTTGGAAACTGATCAAAGAGAGAAGCAACCTTGAATTAAGAAGAAACTTCCTGACAGTGAGAAGAATCAACCAGTGGAACAGCTTTGCCTCCAGAAATCATGGGCACTTTATCACTGGAGGTTTTTAAGAAAAGACTAGACATTCACCTGTCTGAGATGGTATAGGTTAGGGTTGGACTAGAACAAGGCTTTTCAACCAGTGGTACGGGTACCACCTGTGGTACATTGGTACCTGGCAGGTGGTACGCGACCATCCTAGAAAAGTGGTAGCGGGGGAGGGGAATGAGCTGAACCGGTGGCAGCACCACACAAGCCTGAGCAAGAGACGACTGGAGCTGCAGGGCTGTCAGGGCTCAGCGGATGCTTGGCAACTGATTCATATTTATGATGATCACAGTGTCCCAGGGTCATGTGAAGTGACCAAAACCTGCTGCAACCACCCAGCAGACGGGGGGAATAAAAACCAAACACCCCCCACCCCACCCCCACTGCCAATCCTCAACAGAAATGCTCACAACAATGAAAATCTCAGACAGAAGGAAGAGCGCCACTGGATGGGCAGGCAGGTATCTTGCTTGGCTGTGGCTTGGGGGGCACTTTTTTCAGTGCCATTGTAACTTCGAACAGTCACTAAGCAAACTGTTGTAAGTTGAGGACTACCTGTATTTCATCACTTTTTTCCTTTTTTGGGAGGGGTCATCAAGTTTTTGACACTTTGCTAGGCGACTGGTGGTACTCTGATATTGCCATATCCTAAAAGTGGTACAATGGGTGAAAAGGTTGAAAAGCCCTGTTCTAAGAATCCTACAAGGTCCCTTCCAGCTTCTATTCTATTCTATTCTATTCCATTCCATTCTATTCTATTCTATTCTATTCTATTCTATTCTATTCTATTCTATTCTATTCTATTCTATTCTATTCTATTCTATTCTATTCTATTCTATTCCTTTATTCCAGTATAACCACTGTTGGCAAAGGTGTCTTTCACATCCAAGTTCTTTTATACTTGTATGAACCATTAATGATGGAAGTGCTATATGTGAGGGCAGACTAAATTCAAGGGAGCAAGCCTGTCCTTCTTACTGGCAGTCTTCACACCATACACTTGACCAAGTAAAAACACTTGCTGAATAGTTCTTGCAACAATCATCCTAACTGGATCCAAACCCATCATTTGGGAATAGTATCCCTGGCCATTTTCTCCAGGAACTGCCCAGCATTCACGAGCCCTGGCTATTGGAATTCTGGCTGAGGAATTCTGGGAGTTGAAGTCCACAAGGCATAAAAGGGCCAAGTTTGAAGACCCCTGCTTGTGGACTTCAACTCCCAGAATTCCTCAGCCAGGCACGCTGGCTGAGGAATTCTGGGAGTTGAAGTCCACAAGTCAACCCCTGCTCTAGAAATCTGAAGAGGTTAACAGGGAAAGAAAGATTTGCTTTCAAGAAGATTTGCTTTTATTCCACCATTGTTGCACAGCCTGCTCTTTCTGCTATGTGTTTTTATTTCTGCTATGTATTCCAACAGAAATGCATAAGTTCCTGGGTGCTTATATTAATGACCCAAGTTTCACCCACAAATGGGTGAAATGTTGATATTCACATGGTACACACTTCATTAGGAATTAATGCTGTGCAGAAAAGATCTGCATAACAAGTGTTATTTTTTAAAGAGGGGTGGGGTTTTTTGCCTCTTCTAAAGAGAAGAAAACATTGTCATCTACAGATTCCTAATGTGTTTTTTTTCAAAATGACCGAAACAGCATGACACAATCACATCATAAGCTCTTGCCTGCTTGAGAGTGTGTGATCTTATGACATCTAAAAAAGAGGTACCGCAACCTTGTGGGGATACTTTCAGATTGACCCGATTACTTTCCATATTCTTGTCATCTCAACAACTTTAGAAACGTTTTTAGTTTGGAGAAGCTGTCCCACTCAGTCAATGTATCTGTGGACAATTCATATGGGGACTTTGGGTTGGTCCACATCCAGACACAAAACATTTCATAGGGAATGTCTACCTGCAGCTGATTAAAGGTTTGAATGCCACGTGCCCAGGCTGATCTCCCTTGCTGGATCAAGGTGGCAACAGAGTGGGATGTATAAAAATTCGACTTTCCACCAAGATTTGAAATTCAGGAAAGGCGGATCTTGAATTTGTTTTTTAATTTTGATTTTTGCATAGTAAGGCAGCAGTAGCTTGCCTTTCCTACATTGTGTTTAGTATTGTGTACCATTTGTGTAAATATCAGCAACAACAGTAATAATACAGCTATAGATACCTTATAATCCGTGGTGTGATTGAAAAAAAAATGTACTGGACAATATTACAATATTACAATAATGCCAAGCTTATTAATATTTTCTGTTTTTGTATGTATGCCTTATGAATAAAACACAGAATAAAAGGGTTACCTGAAAAGTTAATCAAGTCATGTCAAAAAAAAAAAAAAATAGGACCATTGCCACTTCTGGAACTATGTGCTATTGACGTGAAGAGGACTTACTTCTGAGTAAATCTATATAGCAGCCTTTTCTAACCTAATGACCTCCAAACATGGCGGATGCCCATTATCCCACTGGCATAACTTCTGTTGACTGGGAATTGTGGAATTTGAAATCCAAGCTGTGAAAGACTGACATACTATACCCTCCTTTTGATCAGGGTTGCAAATGATGCTTATTATCCCGGTGAAGTTCAATGGGGAAAAAAAAAACCCACATCACAATCACTTCTGGGACAATAATTGCACCAAAGTCTTGCTGGGTCCATTTGTTGACTTTGCTTTTGAGAGCCAGGAAGTAGGAATACGTTGATTTTTTTTTTCCCTCTGAGTTTGGGAATATTTTGTTTGTTCGTTCGTTTGTTTGTTTGTTTGTTTGACTGGGGCATTTGGTTACTTGTCAGATGCAACGATGCCTTTGTTTTATAAAGCTACTGTACAACGTGGCCTTTCAGTTCATGAAAATACGATATCAAATAAACTTGAAGAATTGTATACGTCCTTTGAAGTCCGCCTAATGAAACAGAAAAATTCATTTATCACCCTGTCACCTGATAATGTTTCCAGGGGCATCAAGACACAAAGCTGCAGGTGTGAATGGTAGGGAGGTTGGAATAAAAGCACACTCTATCTTGATTTGGCAGGATTTTTAATGGGACTTGCGTCAAGCAGATAATAAGAAAACTGAAACTGATGAAAGATGAATTTATAATAATAAGTGCCTGCAAGGGATTCAGAGTGCCGGGAGAGGCTGCTGATCAGCATCAGAATATTTCAGTGGACTGATTATTTTCAGACTGTTGGTTTCAAGAATTATCTAGGAATCTCTTGGTCTAAATATAAATGGATAGGCCAAAAGAAATCATCCCCAGATATATCAAATGCACAACATTAAAAGCTAACACATCTCTCTTTCTGGAATGTTTTAAGCTACTTTAACTCCTCGTTTGAACAGCTTTCAGATACTTGTCCTAAAGGTGCTTTTTTCCACGAGGCAGCTTCTTGTTTTTCTTTGAAGACGTTTCGCTTCTCATTCCAGAAGCTTCTTCAGGTTCTGACTGAAGGGTGGGGAATGGAAGGATTTATACTCCTTGCAGACAGCTGGTCATTTGCCTTCTTTTAGAGAGTCGTTGAGGCCACTTGGAGGCTTGTCTGTCCCTTCAGGGTGACCTGAGTAGTGCAAATAGATGTGGAGCCTTCTTGGGACTGTTGAAAGGACTGTGTTGTAGACTGGAGATAGATGATGTCACATCCCTTCCCCTCTGTTGAGAGAGGGCTGTTCAGTTTTGACACAGATGGCCTCTTTCAAACCAGCAGTCCACTCTGTCCAAAATGTGGACTGTGCTGTCTTCGAAAAGCAGCCTTTGTTCAGATGCTTCTGTGGTTCAATTCATGGGATCCAGAATCAATCATTCTTCTAGTAGATGTTTGAACCAGGTTTCCTTCAGATATGTTAGACTGCAGCTCCTCAGTTAATCACCTACAGCAGGGGTCCCCAACCCCAACCCCTGGACCGTAGACCGTCAACGGTCCACAGCATGCCAGCAAGTAGGCCGCACAAACAAGCAAAGCTCCATCCTCGGGATGCAGGCAGTATTCAAAACCACAGCCCCACTGGTCTGCAGAAAAACCTTTCTCCGTGGCACTGGTCCCTGGTGCCCAAAAGGTTGGTGACCTTTGAGCTATGGATTGACAGGCAGAAAGAATCAGGATCATTCATGTAGGTTTGCAGCATAAATGGTTTATTGAAGTCTATACACAAGAATCTGGTTAACTAATGGCCAGTACCAAATTGTGCTATGTAAGAGTTAATGGAATTCCAGGGGGTCTGGAGTTGGGTTTATTGTGACAGTGCAAGGATTCTAAACTGATGACATGTTTAACTCTGCCCCTCCACTCTGCCTGCTCTTCTCCTTATTGGAACTGGAGCTCAGCATAGTGCAAGGTACTAAGTGGAAAAAGTTGGTCTATAGGGACATCAAAGACTGGATGTGATTTGAAAGATATGAGATTTGCCCCTGTGATTATCTCAGTTGTAGTAAATAAATCAGTTGAATATTAGATAAATGCTTCATGAATTAACCATAAGGGTGATCTAGGGTAGCTGTGGAGCAATCACTCAATATTTATACTCTCCATGGTGTAGTCCTCCTACATCTAAAGGGTCTTATGGGATTATTACCTGTCTTCAGTCATTACCTCTAAACAGATAAAATCAACTCAGCCATTTATCATAATCACCCACTTATTAGAGTAAATACAGTCCTGGACACCTGCACCTGACTCCTCAAATTCTGAAAATGGGCATATTATTTGTTAGTTACGTAAGCATATTTTGGGAAATGCCAAGCCATTTTGGAATTATTTCTACTTATTTCAACAATGATACATCCATTGCAAAAGGACATATCCTAATATATTTTGAGTCTTGGTCTCATATACTGTATATAAAAAGGTAAAGGTTTCGAGCAGAGCTCAAGATTGTGGTTCCGGGTTCCTGGAGATCACGGGGCCGCAGCGGGTGTTTTTCGTAAATCGCTGCCGCCTTCACCTCCGCTGTCTTCCAGAAACTCCTCTTGAGAGTAGCCGGTGGTGAAGTTGTAGATATGGATGACCACCATGAAGCAAAAGATGAGATACGATGTGCAACATCACAAGAGAAAACAAAAGTCAGAGAGGAAAGTAAAAGGAAACGGAAGCGAAGCAGAAGCAGATCCTCCTCCATCTCTTCCTCTACATCTTCTAGTTCTTCTACATCCTCTTCTTCAAGGTCTTCTTCCAGGTCTTCTGCCTCACAGAGCAGAAGCAGTTCAAGTAGCAGAGATTCTTCAAAAGTAAAAGCTAAGAAGAGGAAAAAGGAAAAACATAACAAAAAGAAAAGAAAAAAAGAAAAGATGAAAAGAAAGAAAGAAAAGAAGAGAAAGAAAGAGAAATCAGGTCCTGTGCAGCTTTCTAAATATCTCAAAGATAAAAAGAAGAATCATAACTACAGTATGATCACAGGAAAGAAAATTAAGATGAAAATAAAGAAGAGTAAAAAGGATAAAGAGGTACTTTTCACATCAACCTGTTTCATGTTTAAAATATTAAACATTTAAAATGTTAAAAAAAAAAAGGTAAAGGTTTCCTCTATCCAGTCATGTCAGATTCTAGGGGGTGGTGTTCGTCTCTGTTTCTTAGCAGGCGATGGTCATGTGGCCAGCATGACATCACTTCACGGTGCAGAGCATGTGATGAAACACAGAACACTGTTACCTTCCCACCAAAGTGGTACCTATTTATCTTCTTGCATTTGCATGTTTCTAACTGCAGGGTGGCCAGGAGCTGGAGCGAGGACGGGGGCTCACCCCATCGCATGGTGCCCGGGTCTCAAATTCATGCTGTCCACTTTTTAACCACTGAGCCATTGTGCCCCAGCTCATATATATAAAAATATGCAAACTACCCTTCTCAGCTACCCAGCTCCCATTGCTTGAATGCTTTCTCGCACACTAATCACAGCTCAGCTAACCACCTAAAGATATTTCTTGGATTCATAATCTGTTCAGATGGAATGGTCCCTGCTGAGCCGACCAAGGTCTGGGCTTCAATCTTACACCTATAGCAGGTGTTCCCAACTGATATCTAGGCTCTTGACTTTATAAAAACTACCTTTACTGTTGCTTGGGTCAGCTGCTTATTGCATGGAGGCAACTTTTTGGTTGGTTCTTTTTTCCTCATTTTTTCTCTTCTTCTCTCTTCTTATACTCTGGTTTTGCTTCAGATCATATAAAAATACATGTCCTTCCTTCCTTCCTTCCTTCCTTCCTTCCTTCCTTCCTTCCTTCCTTCCTTCCTTCCTGCATGCTCTTTTTTTCAGAAATTAGGTCTATGAACACGTGATCATAGTAACATGATTTGATTCACTGGAAGTAAAAATAGAAATAGATAAATATAGGTATAAAACATTTTCCTACAAGAGGGATTGCACTGTGCTTGAGATTCAGTGTGTGTTCTCTCTGTGTCTCTTTTAAAAAAAAAAGGTCTCAATAGATTTTGTGGCCTGGAAATTATCTCTTATTTCTGACAAGTAGGTAGTTTCCCTTCTTTCTAAGGAATGGAAAATGCAACATACAAGAAGTAACAGGGATTTTTCAAGATCTCCCACAAACTAATTACCAGAATGATTTAGCTGCATCATGTCAGTTAGATGAATGAAAGAGAAAGAGAGAGTTAAGTTCTCCATGCTCCAAAACTTTATCTCGATTGACTTGAAAATAATCTTGGAATTTCCTCCAGAACTATTCTGAAGGCTAACAAAAGTAGCACAAGTTTACATTAATATAATGAAGAATACATGTAGCCCAGGGTCAAGAATGTTTGGGTTCTTGATGTTCTTCAGCGTGGTTGTTTTCCTGCAGATGTTTTTTTATCAGACTAGATAACAACATCAATGCCTTAACTATGCCTTCTAGAAAGAATCTCGGTAAGGTATATCATGACAACCTTTGCCAAGGAAAGATTTTCTCTTTACTGAGTTTGGCCTTAGGCCAAATACACTAACACACCCCTACACTAACACAACCTTACCAATTAGCAAATTAGCTATTATCTTCTGGCTGTTTCATAGAGTCAGCCAAATCCATTTCAAAATGACAGGCAGGAATCTTTGCTGTTAGTGTGTCTGGGTGTAATTAAAAAATAGGAGATAGTTGGCTTTGGAAATTATCCCAGTGATCTTTTGTTCAGCATATTCAGAGCCAGTATTTCCAGTTGCTATGACACTGGAATTGTCTTGCTTTTTTTTCTTTATTCAAACATAGCAAATAGCCCTGTGCAGGAAATGTCAAATGAGTGCAAACTGAGGGGTTATTAGCATTAGATGGATTGCAAAAATCTGCAATACAATGAGGCCAGCAAAATCATTCCATTCTACTTAATAAGGCGCTGAAAAGGATAAATCATCTCATTATATTAAAACATTTCCACAAAGCTGCTAATGGGTACTCTGGGTGAAAATGAAATGTATAGCTCTAAAATATTGTCCCAACTTGCAGTCATTTCTCGGTGGCGCAGTGGTTAGAATGCAGTATTGCAGGTTAATTCTGCCCACTGCCAGGAGTTCGATCCTGACCCAGCTCAAAATTGACTCAGCCTTCCATCCTTCCGAGGTTGGTAAAATGAGAACCCAGATTGTTGGGTGGGGGAATACGTTGACTCTGTAAACCATTTAGAGAGAATTGAAATGCACTAATGAAGCAGTACCTAAGTCTAAGTGCTATTGCTATTCCCATTGTATTCAAGAGGTCCCACCACTAAAACAATTTGGACTGGATGGCTCATGTATGCTCAGGATAGCAGCAATAATCTACATATTTTCAAATGCTTGTGCATGTTTTCAAAATGTACACTTGTCTAAAGCTCTTCCAGGATGACTTTTGAAGGTAGTATTGTTATTGTTGTTGCATCATCATTTAAATAAAGGTAAAGGTTTCCCCTTTTCAGTGGTGCCCGACTCTAGGGGGCAGTGTTCATCTCTGTTTCTTAGCGGAGGGAGCCAGCGTTGCCTGAAGATGCTTCTGTAGTCATGTGGCCGGCATGACTATATGTCAAAAGCACACAGAATGCTATTATCTTCCCACTGAAGTGGTCCCTTTTATCTACTCTCATTTGCATGCTTTTGAAGTGCTAGGTGGTCAGGAGCTGAGGCGAGGGATGGGAACTCATCCTGTCCCACAGCACTTGGGTCTCAAACCCCAGGTGTCAGCTTTCAAGCTAATAAGCTCCGTGTCTTTAACCACCGAGCCATTGTGCCCCCTATCATTAATCATCATCCCCATCACTATTAATTTTATGTTTATATTGTTGAAGCCAGAAGTTTTCACCTATGAAGATTTATACCTTGCGTTTCCTCTGGGGGTCAACAGTATACACAGCATTCCATTTATTTTTTACTATAATTATTAAATTGATACCCTGCTTTTCCATTTGTGGAAACATTCAAGACAGTTTATGTTAGGATCATGGTAAGGAAATCCTTCTACCTTTTGAAGGAGAAAGTCAAGAGTAATCAAGAATCTTCTGAAATGATCAGAACGGTCTTCCAAAAGATGTGAAGATCCTTAAAGCTTCTCCTCCTTTGAAGATTCTGCAGCTTACTTTTGGACATTTTCCCCATTGGTTGGCTGTCCCTGCAAGACGTTTTCCAGATAAATGCAACTGTGATGAAGATAGGGATTTGAGTTTTTAAAACTCAGGGTTCTGCTCTGAAAATGTTCTGACGGAGAATGGGATGAGTTCATTCACCTCTGCTAAAACTCAAGAACAGAACAGAATTTTTATTACAGCCACTGACCAGGATTATCAGCAGAAACATATTAAGAATAATAATAAAGTCAAAACAAAATAAAATATTACAACTGGTGGTGGAATTATCAGCGGACAATCATTTGTCTGCCTAATTTTACAAACAGTAAAACAAAATTTAGCTGTGCTCAGAGTCTAAATCATAGATGCCAACAATTGTACATTTTAAAAATGTACAGATAAAGAGTTATAAGGCAGGTCCTTGAATCTTATAGAGGGCGAAACGCAGGACTCTAGCAAACAGAACAGCCTTTCCAAAGGAGCTGGGCTTTGGATTCTGATCCTTGTATGGGAGTGCTCTTTTTTACTTGGCCCGATTAGTAGTGTTGTATGAATGTTGCTATTTTTGTAAAATGAGTCAGTTCAGTCATTTTAATCTAATCTCCAGCTCATTTTAAGAATTCAAGTTGTAGCATTTGAAATGAGGCTTGTAGGACACGAGATCCATTCAGCAGCTCAGTGAAGGAGTGAGATTAAAACATGACATGAATTTCCAACTCCTGCTTGGATACATCCGGTGAAGAGGCCTTGAGTTGTCACTGCAGTCTTCAATTGCTCTCCTACAAAATTTTCCTAACATTCAACCTGAATTTGTCTTCAGTAGCGTCAGAAAGCATGGAACTAATTGCCTTTTGAATGCCTCTCCATTTTATCCACAAAACGACAGCAACAACATTCTTTTTCACTATAAGGCCTTCCTTCTACTCAATATTTCCCCCCCTTCTTGTAGTTGAAGAGTATTTCAGTGTCAAATAAATACTGACAAAGAACGTCTTTCATGTGGAATACTTATTGCCAGATTTTCTTCTCATTGTTATTGTTAGATTTCCTCCTTGACAAACTTTTCATGAGCTGTGCCAGGAAAATAAAATTTATTTTATTATTTCCACAGGAGCACAGCTTATGCGGCTAATTCCAAGAAGAGTGTTTTTGCAGTCTTCCCAACAGAAAGTAGTACATATAGTACTGCTGAGATTGGGATACTAGACTTCTCCAAATGTATAACCAGAATCTGCAGTCCCACCATGTTTCCAGTTCTTTGTTGCCTTTCAACAAAGAAGATCAAAACTCCTTTTTACACCAAATATCTATCTTCTTATCTAGAACAGGGGTCCCCAACCCCCAGTCTGTGGACTGACACTGAGACGCAGCATGCCAGCAACCAGTCCACACAAACAAACAAAACCCCACCCATAGGATACAGGCAGCACACAAAACATGACTCTACAGTCGACAGAAAAATCTCTCTCCATGGAACTGGTCCCTGGTGCCCAAAAGGTTGGGGACCTCTGATCTAGAAAACCATCTACCCTCTATTAGAGGATATACCTCCCTACACATGAAGATTTTGTTAGTTATTAAGATCCATACTCACTGATAAACATAATTTTTCACGAAGAGATCTGATCATCTTAAAAAAATGTCTAAACTTACGAGCATCACACCCTTGTGATCTTGAGTCATGGCTGTGTCAAAGAAAACAGTAGTGTCAATCCTGGAACAAACCAGGACCAGGCCAAATGCTTTCTTTTCAGACTTTGCAACACTCAAAAAATTGGCCTTGGACTTTTTCAACCACAAAGATAGGCAAACTTTACAAATAAGGTGTACGGGAGCCTAACCTGGGAGGAGTTCCTTTTCACAAATGGCAACTTTAGTGGGCACAAGTGGTCAAAAAATGCTCATAGACTGAGAATAGTTGGTTGGATCCCACACGTATTAGCATTCTAGGGTGAATCCTAATCAGCAGTGAAACTTTCTTAAGTCCTTTTGGGACATGTCGACAACACATCCCCAAAAGCTACTAAACTGTATCTTCCTACTATTTGATTTCCAAGGATCCCAGTGGACTGCTGTGACCTAGTGCAGGGATCTCCAATCTTGGCAACTTTAAGACTTGTGGACTTCAACTTCCAAAATTCCTCCATGGGTGCCATGTTGGCTGAGGAATTCTGGAAGTTGGAGTCCAGAAGTCTTAAAGTTGCCAACTTTGGAGACTCTTGGCCTTGTTGTTGTTGTTAGTTGTGAAATTATGTCTGACCCATCGCGACCCCATGGACAACGTTCCTCCAGGCCTTCCTGTCCTCTACCATCTTCTGGAGTCCATTTAAGCTCACGCCTACTGCTTCAGTGACCCCATCCAGCCACCTCATTCTCCGTCGTCCCCTTCTTCTTTTGCCCTCCATCTTTCCCAGCATCAGGCTCTTCTCCAAGGAGTCCTTCCTTCTCATTAGGTGGCCAAAGTATTTGAGTTTCAGCTTCAGGATCTGGCCTTCTAAACAGCATATATATGTGTGTTTATGTTGTTGTTAGTTGCGAAGTTGTGTCCGACCCATCGCAACCCCATGGCCAACGTTCCTCCAGGCCTTCCTGTCCTCTACCATCTTCTGGAGTCCATTCAAGCTCACGCCTGCTGCTTCAGTGACTCCATCCAGCCACCTCCTTCTCTGTCATCCCATTCTTCTCTTGCCCTCCATCTTTCCCAGCATTAGGCCCTTCTCCAGTGAGTCCTTCCTTCTCATTAGGTGGCCAAAGTACTTGAGTTTCAACTTCAGGATCTGGCCTTCTAAAGAACAGTCAGGGCTAGAGCCTTCCTTTAAAAATGAAAAACAATTTATTGAAAAAAATATATCAGTGGGGCAGGAAGCTGGCCAAATCCAGGAGAGGGGTCCCTAGATGCCTTGTTGCCTAGAAGCCCAACATTGCCTAGCCTTATTTTAGACCTTATTTAAGGACTTAGTTGCAATTAGACTTTTGTTGAAGTCATAGCCATCTCTCCTGGGAAATTATACTGGGAACTGTCCAAAGTACTGCTTAAGCCCATTTTCACTGATCTGACGTGACACACTTGCTAATTGCTTGTAGCATCTTCCCACCAGTCTTTCACCTTCTGGTTTGCTCAGCAGGAGCTCACAGTTTTGCTGGACACACATATCCACCCACGCACAAACCAAAAAGAGAGTAAAATAAGCTGAATTGCATAGGAGAGTGTAACAGTTCTCATTTGCAGTCCATTAATGAAAACTTCCCTCCCAGGTTCTTGGTAGTAATACTAATTTATATTGGGTATTTTGATCACTTATTTAATCTTTGGTTATTATTTTCATGCATCTTCTCTGGATTTCATTTTGCATTTTTATTATATTGTATGAAAAAGCCATACCATAAATTCCTATTAATTGCTTGAACTGATTATTTTTAATTGTAACTAGACAACCCATGCCCCATGAGTCATCATTTCAGAGACATTTTCTTATGAGATTCCTTGATGCCCTTAACAATATATTGCTTTTACTGGAAAATCTGGGATACATTCTGAGATGTATCTCCCTTGAAAATAGCCCATGTTGAAATGAACAACACAATCAAACATCAGCACAGGAAATAGTTTATGATATTTGATATCATGTCGTAAACTGTTTTTATGATAAGGGGCATGTCATAAATTGTTTTATAAATTTTACCAAATTTCAATTCCATGGAGTTGTGGATCCCAGATTTTGGACACATTCTGTAAGTTAGCCTATTTGAGGTACCTTGGTTCAAAAGGTTTGTCGTATGGTGCACCTTTTCCCCCAGTTAAAGGATACATGACTCAGAGTTTAGTTATACATAGAAGATAAATCAGTAGCACCCAAGGAAAATTCTAATGATAACAAAATGATGTCAAATACTCAGTGACATCATCATAGTTGCATCATACAGGCATAATCATTTTCCTCCTTGCCTTCCCACCATAAATGCAGATGCTGGTGTGCTGGTAAATGGCCTCAGTAAAAAACTATTGGATTTGATTGTAAATCTCATAATTTATTTACTGGAAGCAGTATAAAATTGTTACAATAAACCAACAGATCAATCAATACCATTAAGACAAAAATGAAGCTGATTTAGTCATGGAGGGAAAGAAAACTGCCTTAATGTGGCTGAATTTTTGGTACAATAGGAGGTCTTAATGGAATTTTCTGTCTGGGGCGTTTGGGATTCTTTCCTAAATTTGGAGTCACGCTGCACAGATATAGTTTCATTTCACCCAATATCATACCAACACTGAAGGCATCTTCATTAGAAGATGACTGAGAAGCTAAATGATGTTCTGGATATCTCAGAAATATCCAGGGAGAAATTGGGAAGGTTTGGAAATATATCTGGAACTCCCAAACTGGAAGTAGAGGATCAAGAAACTCATAGAAACAATTATTCTGGGATTCCACATGTCCAAGAGCCCCAAACTGGATTCCTAGAACAAGATGGAAGCACAAGCCAACCCTAAGAGCACAGAGAGATAAAGGCCCATGAAAGATATGGTCCACTGTGATAAAAGGCTATACACAAGTACATTAGAAACAGAAGTGGTGCCCTACTCACAAGAAGGAACTATTTAGATACAATGCAGGTGGAGCTTGGGTGTTACGCACATCTCCAATTTCCAAGAGCCGGTCATGTTGACCCATGAGATCTCTGATCTTAATGCATTCATTTGTAGACCTTGGGACTGACCCTAGATTGTTGCTTCTCAATTGTAAGGTGTCTTTTTTTAATGAACTCCCAGGGCATTCCTAGAGTTGGACACTCTTTTCCGGTTCCCAGATTGCTTTGTTTTGCGAAGAAAGGGAGAAACCAAGAGGATTGAGGACTCTTCAAAATTCTTGGCCTTGGATGAGAAGATATGAACTCACCTCTTTCTCAAATGGGCACCTGAGCCTCTACATAAATCTGCACCTGTTACATGACTGAAGGCTGAAGACTTAAGCCTGCCAACTAAAAAATATTTGGAGTGACAGACACCTGGATGATGTGATAGCTGATGCTTTGTCAGGAGCGCTGGCAAACACATCTAAATTAATTTGCCGTTCCTTCAACTTGTTTCCATAAAAACCTTCATTCACCATTGCCCATGCTGCACAAGCTTCACTAAGCAACGCCTCTTGCTAATACACTTTCTTGGCAGCCCAGCAAAATGTCAGCAAATAAAATGATTCTTGCTTCTGCCTTTTGCTGCAATCAACACCTACTCCAGTACAAAATAATCCTATTTTCCCCAAAGTACAGAGCTCTTCTACTGCCAGAAATTGATCTTTCAATTCTATTTTTTAGGATTATTCAGTCGACATTTTGATGCCCTTAGATTTTTCACCTTTCATTTGGAGTTTGCTGTGCTGATGGCCAAACAGAAGTGATATTACCGGTAAGCTCATCAACAGTCACAGAAGTAATGGAGGGCCAGTATTTAGAGACCTGTCTTTTTAAGGAAGGATAATAACAATAACAACAACAACAACAACAACAACAATAATAATAATAATAATAATAATAATAATAATAATAAAGTAGGAAGGGACCTTGGAGGTCATCCAGTCCAACCCCCTGCTCAGGCAGGAAACCCTACACCATTTCAGCTGGAATGTTGTAGCATCTCCAGGGTCTTGTGATTTACATTCAGATGCTTGGCAGCTGATTCATATTTATGACGGTCACAGTGTCCCAGGGTCATGTGAAGTGACCAAAACCTGCTGCAACCACCCAGCAGACGGGGGGGGGAATAAAAACTACACACACACACACCTCGCCCCCCACTGCCAATCCTCAACAGAAATGCTCACAACAATGAAAACTACCAGTACTTTATCACTTTTTTCCCTCACCCAGTGTGTGAGTTGGGCAGCTGTATATTGATTTAGTTTTGGACTTAGTTTTTGAAATATTGTTTTATTTATGTTGTAAGCATTGGAATGCACTAGAAACAAGTGCAGCGTTGATTATGAGGAAATGCTGAACTAGTGGAGACAGGAGTTCTTGCTTATATCTGCCAAGCATTTTCTAAGGAGTTTGCCAAAGTCTGTAATCCCCTAGTTCACTGTAACGTGACCTGCTGCTTCTGTTCAGACTCAGAGGCATTGCCTGGCAGGCATCTTCTCCCTAATTAGCTGCAGCCTCCTCTTGCTTTATATAGAAAAATAGTCATGAATGCGCCAAGTATTTACGAAGGCTTGAGTGTAACAAGGGGTGGCCAGGCCCATGATTATCCCAGCATTCCAGTGTTTTATTTATTTATTTGTTTGTTTGTTTGTTTGTTTGTTTATTTGTTTATTTATTTATTGGATTTCTATGCCGCCCTATTCCAGGAACTCAGGGCGGCTCACAACATAGATAGAAATCTAACATTAAAATACGTTATTAAAAAACCCCTTAATTGAGAAAACCAATCATCCAGCAAACATGCAAACAAACATACACTGGCTAGGGGCAAGGTGTCAACTGCCCCAGGCCTGCCAGCAAAGATGTGTCTTCAGCAATTTGCGAAAGGCGGAGAGGGTGGGGGCGATACGGATCTCCGGGGGGAGTTGGTTCCAGAGGG